>OY856409.1:914690113-915200113 GCA_963693085.1 Alisma plantago-aquatica
GTCGTAAGTGTATGATCCGTGAGGGGACGATACATCTAACCTACGGTGACGCTTCTGTGTGCCTAACGCCTATATAGGGGGCTCACAACCTTAGTTGGATTTTATATTGTCTTGTTTATCGTCGATGTTAGTTTGTAGATTTATCACATGTTTTCTTATCAATTAATGTGGTTGGCTCCCAAACTAGAAATAGAATGGGATTTCTTTGGAGCCGTAAGTAAGTGATCTGGTTGGTGATGAGACATCTGATGCCTAAGGTGATGCTTACGCAAACCTAACGCCCTAACGGGGGGTTCTACAGCAGCTCCAGTTGGATTGATATATCTTGCCTAGATTGTTTGTGATTGAATATGTTTGCGTGTGTAGCGGCGGTGAAACCCCGATATCATCCCAGTGATTCCATATCATTGATCTAAATCCAATTTTAATTCAGCTTTTACTTTCCTGTAATTAGTTTTGTAAACCTTAAATCAATCAACCGTTTTAAGTATTATTTTTACTCGAGCTAGATTCGACTGACAAGGATTCTTAAAAACGTTTTCCTTTGGGTTCGATCCTTAACTATACTGCGATAAGACTCGTCTACTTACGGGTGGTATTATTGCACTTTGGTTTTGGTAAAATCTCGGGGATTTCAACCCTGAGTGAGTTTGTAAGTGCATTCAAAATACCACATTAACTACATGGGTCCATTCCCATCTTCTCATGGATTTTCATACATCCTAGTGGCGTTAGACTACGTCTCAAAATGGGTTGAAGCTATACCAACTGTCACTAGTAATTCCAAACCCGTCATCAAATTATTCAAAGATATTATTTTCCCCCATTTTGGAGTGCCACGAACCGTGATATCTGACGGAGGGTCCCACTTCCTTGAAAGAAGCTTTGAAGCTTTACTGAGAAAATATGATGTAACACATAAGGTAGCCTCGCCTTACCATCCACAAACAAGTGGACAGGTAGAAGTCTCTAACTGTCAACTAAAGGCTATTCTGGAAAAAACTGTAGGATGCAATCGAAAAGATTGGTCAACGAAAATCAACGATGCCTTATGGGCCTATCGAACTGCTTATAAAACTCCCCTCAGGACTACACCTTTTCGATTAATATATGGAAAGCCTTGTCACCTGCCAGTAGAACTGGAACACAAGGCATGGTGGGCAATTAAACAACTAAACTTTGATATGAAAGAAGTTGGCCAAGCCAGGATTCTGCAACTCCAAGAGCTGGATGAACTCAGTATGACAACTTATGAGAATACACGAATCTACAAAGAACGCACAAAACTTTGGCATGATGGACATCTGAAAAGAAAATACATACAAGTGGGAGACCAAGTTCTGCTATTCAACTCAAGATTGAAGTTATTCCCAGGGAAACTCCATTCTCGTTGGTCTGGACCTTACATTGTCAAAAGCATTTCCCCACATGGTGCTTTCTCTCTATGGGGTGAAAAGTCAGGCAAATTTATGGCAAATGGTCATCGCTTAAAGAGATATTTCACCTCAATTGACATAGGCACTGAAACAATGTTGGAACTCACCAATCCTAAGGATCCACCATGAAGCTGAAAAATTCAGTCGAGCCATCGACATAAAACAACGGCGCTTGTTGGGAGGCAACCCGATCAATAAATTTGTTTTACCTTTCTTTTCAAATTAGAATATTTCTTCAATTTTGTTTTTACATTCTAGTTAATTTTTCATGAAATAAAATCCACATCGCAAGATGCTACTTTAAGATCTAATTTCTCTTTACCTTTGAGATTTTCATATAAGAGGATTCGCGCTGATCAGAACGCAACCACACCTGGTGGTCATTCTGGCATGATTTTTTCCCTCCATCTTGGATTTAGGGTTTTCTCGGGACGAGCAAATCTCTAAGTTCGGGGTGGAGGGTGGGTGGTACGTACCTCACTTTCCACCTACATCCATCCTTTTCATACTTAAGTTTTCACTATCACATTCTCGATAAAAAAATTCAAAATTTTCACAATTCTTTAATGATTTTCAAAGAAATTGAACATATACTTGATGAATTTTTGACACTTTTTGACACTTCCTGGTTTCATTAAAAGTCACTAACTAATCTGCTATGCATTCTGAATCATTATATCCCCTTATTTGAAGTAAATCCTCAAAAGGACCACTTTTTGAAACAAGCCCTTTGATTGAAATCATCTTGTGAAGCCTATGATTCCTAACATTGTGATACTTTTGCAAAGATGATAGGTGTCTGTCAAACTGATAGGGATCAAACACGTCGTACTTCCTAACTGATTTGTGGAATAATAGCATGGAATCCAAACCGGATCCTCATCAAGTCATTATTTGAGCAGAGTTTGATAAAGAGACCAATCTGATGCATTGAACTGTAAATCAAGTTGCATTCTGATATGAACTCTCTTCTACACCTCTTCTATCATTTTTGTACCCCTCCATTCATCAAAAAGAAACAAAATAGCCAAAAAAGTGTCAAACCCTAAGTTTGGGGTGGCACGCCACTTCCCTCTTTATCTGCTTCTTCCATACCCCTCGCAAATAAATAGGGGTGTACCACCAAAAATGCAATCTCGAGTCGAATAGAGGAGAGATTTGCAAACAAAAAGATGCCAAAGTGCACACAAAAAGAAATTCAATCTCGAGTCGAATAGAGGAGAGATTCGCACAAAAAATGCAATAAATGGAATTGCAAAGCAAATAAAAATCTCGAGTCGAATAGAGGAGAGATTTACTTCTTCCTTCCATACCACCTTTCACTCCCTTTTCTACCTAATGGCACAATGATTGCCTACCCTATTCTGGAAAACACCAGTGTCAGATCAAATGCACACTTGTTGTTCTGCGGGTGTCTCTGAACTCTTACAAAACTCTTGGACATGCTTGTAGTTGGAAAGGGTGAGGAGGAAGTGATTTTGGAAAATGAACTCAGGAACGAAGATATGGTAAGATGTGTTTTGTGGTCTCAGGAGGTTGAGATACTGAGTCATGTTGAGCAAAAAGAAAACATTCGTGATGTGAAGATGAAACGATCACACGAATTGAAAGTATTCATTTGGCGACTGTTTCAGATTTTGTGTTTCGAGGATGAGCAACGTTTAAGTTCGAGGTATTTTGATGAATGTATATTCATCATGAAATTCAATTATCACTTCGGGACCAATTCAACTTTATACATACTATTTCACTTAATATGAATCATAATGTGCAAAACTACTTAGTTGATTCAATTATCAAGGTTTTAACTAAACATCATTCATTTAATGCAGGTTTTGACAAAGCCGAACAAGTAGTCAAGGTCCACCTTCATCCCTGGCTTCGATCAAGATATCTAACCAAGCAATTCCACCCATTCGGTCTCAAGACCGTTTGAGCCCATGCAGTCTCAAGATGATTTGAGCCCATGCGGTCTCAAGACCGTTTGAGCCCATACAGTCTCAAGACCGTTTGAGCCCATGCGGTCTCAAGACCGTTTTAAGCAGCAGAGACCGATTGGAGGCATCACTTAGCTGCAAGGAATCGAGCAATGCATGAACTCAAGGTCGTGAAGCAGACTCCTAACCACGGTCGTGGTGGCCCAAAACGGTTGTGGACTTCTACCATCACCACGACTGTGTGATGCTGTGATGATACTTCTCGCGAAAACACGATCAATGAATTTAAACTAATGCGGAAGCGATTAACTAGCAGCGGAATTACTAAAAATCACAAAATTTTAAAATTTTTTGTAAAGAGATCTACAAACGGTAAAACTCTTTTATAATAAAACATGATAAGTTATTTACAAACTGATCCATCATTACATCTTTGTAAAATCACATCTCTAGGGTTAAGACCATCAACTGCCCTGTTAACTGTACAAGAGTAGTGTAAAAAATTCTCAAGGAATTAAGACAAAATTTTCATATCTACTTTTAAAAATCTATTGACTCCTAGGACCTGAGAGTACAGAGACGACACATAGGACATGCTATCTACAAGACTTGACAGACAGTGTCTCTACTTGAGGATCACTATTGTCCTTGATGTGGTTGTTGCTGCTGTTGTTGTTGCTCACCCACTGATGGGTTCCTTCATCCTCGGCGTCTACCTAAAAAGTCAAATCCCACGGGGGTGAGACAATTGAATAATTGTCCCAACGAGAGTTATAACTCTCCACCAGAAGCGTTGTTATTGCAATAATGGAATAACATTAAGCAGTAAAACTATAACATTCAACAACAGATAAATCATTGTGTAAACTAAGTAAAGCAACATTCTTTTAAGCAATCATTTCAATTATAACTTAATTGAATGACAAGACATATAGAAATAAGGAATATGAAGAACATGTATACTAGATATTTAACTAGAGCACTATAAACAATGTAATATCAATCATTGTTTCTCGTAATTCAACCTAAGCAAATATACTACACGACTGATTACATTTTACAAACATTTTTATTCCCTTAGGAGATGAGTTACACCTCTCATACTCCAACCGACCATTACAAAATCGCAATCGGTACCATACATAGGTCATCAGAAGAGCCGGATTTCTATGACCTCATCCTCCTCAGTCAGTATGAGGAACAACATGCAGGACATCTTATGTCTCTGCCATAATAGCTTTCCAGGGTATTCTGGCAACTTCGCTATTAGAGTTACAGTGGCATTCTGTACTCTCTTTGCCATCGAGGGATTTCTTGTTTATCTCACATCGATGCGGCATTAACAACATCATCGGGAGATTAGTGATACATCATCCCGGCATAAACATATAATGAAGGATTGAGAGATTTAAAAATGCATCTTACATCAAATCCTACATTAGGACGTAAGGATATTCACGTCCATAACCCCCACATACTCAAAAGTATGCTCTCCAGGAGTTCCCTTAGGAAAACCTATTTCACCATCATTTAACTTCTGACAATGATGGATCTATGGTCAGGGCTCTACATGATATCATTATACTTGATTATTTAAGTACATTATGGCATTCTTTTTAGCATCAGGCATGTTTTCAAACATAAACTAATAAGACAACTGCTATAAAGAAAGAGTACTAATTGTATCAAGTTCACATCATATATTATTAATATTGGGATATTGATCCCTAACCATCTCATCATTGTGATTCAGGAATATGGGTGTTCAAACCCTTAGATCATCAAAACACTTGTTATCAAGTAACATATTGCCATCAAGTCATTTAACAACATGACCTTGATTGGAGCAATGTAGATATTTCTCATGGCTCATATAGCCTATCAATCTCATATGTTACCTCTTACTAGGCAACATAACATTTCATTACTTTCAAAACTTATAAAGTACTCTTAATGAGTATGGCATCATAACCCTTACCTGGCTATGATCACTTCTTTATAAAGACCTGCATGGTTAACATTACTGATAACATGCACATTGTAACTATATCAGCAAAATACAAGTTCTTTCCAAATTAAATATAGAATACCACGGTTGTGCTATCTTGTACGGTCGTGCAAGAGTAAGCCACCACGGCCATGTTTCATTGAACAGTCGTGCCACAGAGGATTCACCACGGCCGTGTCATATCACCACGGCTGGTTTCTAGGGTCAGGTTTCCTTTTTAATTCAATTAGGGTTATTCAACCCCTTTAACTTATAAAGGCATAATGATTACTCACTCCATAATCAAGTATAGAGTGTCATGCTTAAAAGCATAACCCAAATTAGGGTTTACTGTTCACACCATAACATTTCCCTAGATTAGGGTTTACTATTCACATTACATCACATCACCCTAGATTAGGGTTTATTATTCACATTATAATGAATTAAGATCATACCATCATCATGTATGAGGATTATTTCCATTAATGCCCTCAAATTAGGTTAAGATTCATTAACCATCATAATTAGGGTTTCCATAATCTCACTATAAAGGATCATACCCTAATTAGGTACATTCACACATATTGGAATCTTGTTACTTGATTCTCATTTAAATGAGGAGTCTTCTCTCTCTTCTTATTCTTAGATGATTTTTACATCATTCTTGATTAGGTTAAGCAAAATCAACACTGACATCATAGGATGTGTCATTACTATTGTGGTCATTAAGATTCACTTTAATCAAAGGGTATTGGTTACTTTATCTCATCAAGGTTACTTTTGTAATGTTCACTATTGATCATATCATGCATTAATCCACTAATTTCTTGGTCCTTTAATCACCTTAGATATCTATGGGGTTTAGGTTAATCAACCACTAAATCATCTAGACCACTAAGGTATCAAACGTTCTTAACCTTTTTAGACCTCAAACGGTCTTGCACACTAACCCACCAAACAGTCTTGGATGGATATTGAAACCGTTTGGTGGTGTTGACCGTTTGGTCCCTTTGACTTTTGAAACCATTTGATAAAGTGCACACTCAAAACTGTTTGCCCAAAGTGGAGTGAAGACTGTTTGGTCTTATTGACCGTTTGGCCAACTTTGACTTTGAAACCGCATGGGCAAAATTGATCTTGAAACCGCATGAGCACCAAACGGTTTTGAGATTGTTTGGTCCCAAACGGTCTTGAGACCGTTTGGACCCAAACGTTCTTGAGACCGTTTGGTCCAAACCACCTCAAAATCGCATGGACCAAAAAGTATCTCAACCACTTCAATTGAGTTAAGGTTTTCAAGGTTGAACCCCTCAATCGTTCATGCACTTTCTAGCCACTTATCAATTGAGTTAATTAGGTCAACCCTCTACTGATTTGATACTCAATTGACCCTTAATTGATCACCAATTAGGGCTTGGATCAATTGAATTAGGGTTTGGAATCAATTACCTTTCAACACTCCTCAACATGAGTCTAATTGATTTGAAACCATTGAACCATCATTCAAATTTGGTCATGACCTGACCCCAAACGGTCTTGGGATCATTTGGATGACCTCCAAACGGTCTTGAGACCGTTTTATCAAGTCAACATAAAAAAACTAACTCAACCTATTAAGGTTTGGCTCATAGATTTGATTATTAGGTCACTAATAGATTATACTTCAACTTGTTGCCTTTCAATCTTCAACCACTTAACCATGGTCAACCCTAGACCCCCAAACGGTCTTGGGTGACCCCCAAACAGTCTTGGGATCATTTGTACATTCTCCAAACGGTCTTGAGACCGTTTTCCCATTTTTTCATCAAAAAAAATCAAGTCATCCTCTTAAGGGTTGAAACCTAGATTAGGTCACCAAATCAGCACTTAAATGTTCAACAACTTGATATCATTGGACCCTCAATTGGTCAACCCCACTTAACCCTAGACCTCCAAACGGTCTTGGGTGATCACCAAATGGTCTTGAGACTGTTTGGGTGATCACCAAACGGTTTTGAAACTGTTTGGGCCACTCAACCCAAACTTCAACATGATTGTATTATTGAAATCAGCAATAGACCCGATTAGGGTTTAGGTGACTAATGTGCCTTCAATTGGTGATTTACTTGGAATTAGATGATGATTTTTGGTAGGTGTCTAGTCCACATTATTTACAATAGACCTCCAAATGGTCAATGCCTGGTAAACACATCCAAATGGTCTTGGACCATTTGCTTCCATGTGTTCTTGGTTGAAACTGTTTGCTTTCAAACGGTTTGAAACCATTTGCTCCCAAACGGTTTGGGAAGCCGTTTGCAAAAGTTGGGAGACCATTTGCTAAATAAAGATTTAGGATAAGCATTGGAAATAATTTCATCATCTTCTTTCTCAAGAACAGGGGTTGTTCTTCACGGAATTGCTAGTAAGAACACACAAGGGTGTCTAAAAGATAAGAATAAGCAACGACTCTAGGAGAAGAAGATGCATTAACAAAACTTAAGGGTTAGAGTTATAAAACCCGCCTCTAGGACTGATATAGAGCTCCAAGCTTCATAGATTTAATGGTGGATGAAGCTCTAAAGGTTGTCCAAGGTCCGTTCTTCAAGATTTGGATGGAGAATATGGCTAGAAAGAAGATTTGTATAAGAAAAACTAACAAATCAACCTTGTATTAGGGTTTCCTCCATGAATTCGAGCTAGGTGATGATCAAAGCTTACCCAAACCAGCTTGGTCGTCCTCCTCTGTTCCAAAGCTCCCCCTTGGTCAGTCCAAAGCAAGAATATGAGGAGAAAGAACTAAAGGAACGATCCTTTGCTTTGAGGAAGAAGGGTGCTTATATATTTTTGGGTATTATCAAGGCAAAGAAAAAGATGGTTATTTCTTTTATTTCTTAAACCCATCCACTCATTCTCACTCCACCCTTGGCCACGTTTCTTCCTCCTTTTCACATGCAAAACCTCTCTCTTATCCAAGGTTAAAGGAAAGAAACCATATATCTTAATAAGCTATATATATGAAAGGACATTTTGCTTAAAACTTGGTTATTTAGATATTAAGGTTATCTTTCTTATTTTATCATTCAAATGAGGCACCCTCCTCATTTTCTTTACCCTACTTGATGCCAAGAGTCATGAAAGATACTCTAGAGGGTATATCTTACATATTGCATGAAACATCCCTGACTTGGGTTATAAACTAACCCTAGGTATTTTGCTTAATTATGTAATTAGATGCTTGTGGTTATCTTTTGATATGTAATTGAAGCTCCTGAGGAACATATATTTCCATTTCTGTCCTTTTTGAACAAGGTTGTAATATTGTTTTGTTAAAAATGGACTAATGTGCAAATTACCCAATTAGAGGGGTTAACTTGCAAATTGTACATGTTAATATGTTCCTCTGATGATGAGACATCATAAGAATGAATATGATGTAGTGATATGGATTCTCCAAGCTTGGGCACCAAGATATAGCTTGTAGAGTAATCCTTGTGCTTTAAAACCTAATTTTGGTGTAAAGTGCAATTTACCCAAAACATAGGGTGCAACATGTAAAATATACCCTCTAGAGTATCTTTCATGACTCTTGACATAAAGTAGAGCAAAGATAATGAGGATGGAACCTCATTTGAGTAATCAAATAAGAAAGATAATCCTTATATCTAAATGACCAAGTTCTAAGCAAAATGGCCTTTTATACATGAATAACTTAGTAAGGTGTTTGGTTCCTTTTTTCTTTAACCTTGGTTGAGAGAGGGATTTTTCATGTGATAAGAAGGGAGATACGTGGCCAAGAAATGGAGAAGGGCTTGGTGGATATAAATGTAAAATAAAGGAAATAACCTTCCTTGCCTTGAAAATATACCCAAAATATATAAGTGCATCTTTCTCACAAAGCAAGGGATCGTTTCCCTTCATTCCTTCACTTATCTCTTTGCTTTGGCCAACTACGTAGAAGCTCAAGAGCAGAGTAGAACGACCAAGATGGTTTAGGTAAGCTTTGACCATCACCTAGCTCGAATTCATGGAGGAAATCCTACTACAAGGTTGGTTTGTTAGTTTTCCTTACACAACTCTTCTTTCTAGCCATCTTCTCCATCCAAATTTTGAAGAACGTACCTTGGACAACCTTTGGAGCTTCATCCACCATTAAAGATACGGAGCTTGGAGCTCTATATCAGATCCTAAGGCGGGTTTCATAACTCTAAACCTTAAAGTTTTGTTATGCATCTTCTTTCCTTGAAAACGTTGCTTGTTCTCCTTTCTTTCACACTTCTATGTGTTCTTGCAACCAAAATCGTGAAGAACAGACCATGTTCTTGAGGTATAAGAAGGTGGAATTAATTCCAAAGTTCATCCTAATATTACTTTAGCAAACGGTCCTCCACCTCTTGCCCAAATGGTTTGCAAAACCGTTTGGCAGCAAACGGTTTCAAAATCGTTTGAAGAGCAAACGGTTTCATAAGAACGTTTGGGAGCAAACGGTCCCAAGACCATTTGGATGTGTTGACCAAGTGTTGAACGTTTGGAGGGATGTTTTAAATAATTTGGACTAATCACTCACCAAAAATCATCATCTAATTCCAAGTAAATCACCAATTGAAGGCACTTTAGTCACCTAAACCCTAATCGGGTTTATTGTTGTTTTCAATATTGCAATCATGTTGAAGTTTGGGTTGAGTGGCCCAAACGGTTTCGAAACCATTTGGCGATCACCGAAATGGTCTCAAGACCGTTTGGTGGTCACCCAAGACCGTTTGGAGGTCTAGGGTTAAGTGGGGTTGACCAATTGAGGGTCCAATCATATTAAGTTGTTGAGCAATTAAGTGCTGATTTGGTGACTAAACCTAGGGTTCAACCCTTAAGTGAATGGCTTGGTTTTTGATGGCATAATGGAAAAACGGTCTCAAGACCATTTCGAGAGTGTCCAAATGATCCCAAAACCGTTTGGGGGTCACCCAAGACCGTTTGGAGGTCTAGGGTTGACCATGGTTAAGTGGTTGAAGATTGAAAGCCAACAAGTTGAAGTATAATTGATTAGTGATCTAATGATCAAATCAACGAACCAAACCTTAATAGGTTGACTTAGTTTTTGATGTTGACTTGGGAAAACGGTCTCAAGACCGTTTGGAAGATGTACAAACGATCCCAAGACCTTTTGGGGTCAGGTCATGACCCAATTGAGTGATGGTTCAATGGGTTCAACATCAATTAGACTCATGTTGATACATGTTAAAGGATTATCGTTTCCAAACCATAATCCAATCAATCCAAACCCTAATTGGTGATCGATTGAGGGTCAATTGAGTGTCAAATCAGTAGAGGGTTGACCTAATTAACCCAATTGATAAGTGGCTAACAAATGCATGGTTGATTGAGGGGTTCAACATTGAAAACCCTAACTCAATTGGAAGAGTTGACACACTTTTTGGTCCATGCGGTTTTCAGGGTGTTTGGACCAAACGGTCTCCAGACCGTTTGGGACCAAACGATCCCAAGACCGTTTGGTGGTCATGCGGTTTCAAGGTCAATTTGTCCATGCGGTTTCAAAGTCAAAGTTGGCCCAAACGGTCTTCACCTCACCTCGGACAAACGGTCTTGATGGTGTACTTGGCCATGCGGTCTTGAAAATCAAAGGGACCAAACGGTCAACAACTCCATGTGGTTTCAAAACCGTTTGGAGGTTGAAAGTCCAAAACCATTTGGGGTCTTTTAAGGTCAATAATGGTTGATTCCTTAGTGGTCAAGATGGTTTAGTAGTCGATTAACCTAAACCCTAAAGATACCTAAAGTGATTAAGGAAACAAATAATTAGTTGGTTGATGCTTGTATGATCAATGATGAACATTACAAAAGTACCCTTAGTGGGTTAGTGTGACTAGTACCCCTTGATCAAGCAAACCCTAATGACCATAATGGTGATGACTTGACTTAGGTTATCAAGGTTGATTTGACCTAACCTAATCATGAGAGATGTAAACATCATCTAATAGCAAGAGGAGAGAGAAGACTCCTAACATGAATGAGAATCAAGTAAAATACCTCTAATATGTATGAATGCACATAATTAGGGTATGATCCTCTATGGTGAGATCATGGAAACCCTAGTTATGAGGATTAATGAATCTTAACCTAATTAAGGGTATTAATGGAAGTAATCCTCATGCATGAAGATGATATGATCTCAATTCATGTAATCTGAATAGTAAACCCTAATTCTAGGGTAATATCATGTAATGTGAATAGTAAACCCTAATCTAGGGTGATGTGATGAGATGAACAGTAAACCCTAATTTTGAGTTATGCTTTTAAGCATGAAGCTCTGCTCTTAAATTATAAATGAGTAATCATTATATCTTTGAAAATCATGGGGGTTGAATAACCCTATTTGGATTAAAGAGGAAACCTAACCCTAGAAACCAGCCATGGTAATATGACACGGTTGTGGTGATTCCTCTGTTGCACGACTGTGTAATGAAGCATGGTCGTGGGGGCTTACTCTTGCACGACCGTGCAAGATAGCACGGCCGTGGTATTCTATATATAATTTGGAAAGAACTTGTATTGTGTTGATATAGTTACAATGTGTATGTTATCAGTAAATGTTAACCATGTAGGTTTTCATAAAGAGGTGATCATATCCAGGTAAGGGTTATGATGTCATATGCATTGAAAACACTTTATAAGCTTTAAGGGTAATGATATGCTATGTTACTTGATAAGTGGTAACATATGAGATTGATAGACTGTATAAGCCATGAGAAATATATGCATTGTTATAATCAAAGGTCATATTGTTAAAATGACTGAATGATAAGATGTTACTTGGTAATAAGTGTTATGATGATTCAAGGGTTTGAACACCCATATTCATGAATCACAATGATGAGATGGTTAGGGATTGATATCCCAATCTTAAAAATATGTGATGTGAACTTGATACAAATAGTATGTTTTCCCTATAGCATTTGTCTTATTGGTTTATGTTGAAAATATGCCTGATGTTAAAAGAATGCCATAATGTACTTAAATAATCAAGTATAATGATATCATGTAGAGCCCTGACTATAGATCCATCATTGTCAGAAGTTGAATTATGGTGAAAAAGGTTTTCCTAAGGGAACTCCTGGAGCACATACTTTTGAGTATGTGGGGGTTATGGACGTGAATATCCTTACGTCCTAATGTAGGATTTGATGTAAGATGTACCTTTAATCCATCAATCCTTCATTATATATTTATGCTGAGATGATGTATCACTAATCTCCCGATGATGTTATTAATGCCGCATCGGTGTGAGATAAACAAGTAATCCCTCGATGGCGAAGAGAGTACAGAATTCCACTATAACTCTAATAGTGAAGTTGCCAGAATACCCTGGAAAGCTATTATAGTAGAGACACGAGATGTCCTGCATGTTGATCCTCACACTGACTGAGGAAGATGAGGTCATAGGAATCCAGCTCTTCTGATGACCTATGTATGGTACCGATTGCGATTTCGTAATGGTCGGTTGCAGTATGAGAGGTGTAACTCATCTCCTCAGGGCATAAATATGTTTGTAAAATGTAATCATCCGTGTAGCATATTTTCTTAGGTTGATCTATGAGAAACAATGATTGATGATACATTGTTTATAGTGCTCTAGTTAAATAACTAGAATACATGTTCTTCATATTTCTTATTGTTATATGTCACGTCATTCAATTAAGTTATAATTGAAGTCATTGCTTAAAAGAATGTTGCTTTACTTAGTTACATAATGTTTTACATGATGTTGAACAATTATAGTGTTACTGCTTATTGTTATTTCTATATTGCTATAACAAGCTTCTGGCGGAGAGTTATAACTCTCACAGAGACAATTATTCAAATTGTCTCACCCCCGTGGGATTCGACTTTTTAGGTAGATGTCGAGGACGAAGGAACCCATCAGTGGGTGAGCACCAGCAGCAGCAACATCAGGGACAGCAGTGATTCTCAGGTAGAGATATTGCCTATCAAGTCTTGTAGATAGAATGTCATGTGTCGTCTCTGTACTCTCAGGTCCTAGGAGTCAGTAGATTTTTTTTAAAAGTAGATCTGAGATTTTGGCATGATGCCTTGAGATTTTGTATCTTACCTTGAACAGTTAACAAGGTGGTTGATTTTGTAACTCTCGAGATATGATTATTACAGAGATGTAATGATGGATCAGTTTGTAATTAACTTATCATGTTTCTTTATGAAAGAGTTTTTATCGTTTGAAGATCTCTTTACAAAAAGTTATAATTTTTAGTGATTTTTATTAATTCCGCTGCTAGTTAATCGCTTCCGCATTCGTTGATCTTTTTTTCACGATTTGATCGTCTCATTGCACCCTAAGTTTTGGGTAAATTGCACTTTACACCAAAACTAGGTCTTAAAGCACAAGGATTGCTCTGCAAGCTATATCTTGGTGCTCAAGCTTGTGGAATCCATAACACTGCATCATATTCATTCTTATGATGTCTCAACATCAGAGGAACATCTTAACATGTGCAATTTGCAAGTTAACCTCTCTACTTGGGTAATTTGCGCATTAATCCATATTTAACAAAACAATATTACAACATTATACAAAAAGGACTGAAATGGAAATATATGTTCCTCAGAAGCTTTAATTACATATCAAAAGATAACCACAAGCATTTAATAACATATTTAAGCAAAACACCTAGGGTTAGTACATAACCCAGGTCAGGGATGTTACAAATTATCCACCCCTTACAAGGATTTCGTCCCCAAAATCAACAAAGCATATTAAGAGAAAAGAGCAGGGTATTTCCTTCTCATCTCTTCCTCTAGTTCCCATGTGGCTTCTTGAACACCACGATGATTCCAAAGGACTTTCACAAGACTTATGTCTTTCTTTTTCAGCTTTTTAATTCTTTTATCAAGGATTGACATAGGTCCTTCCTCATAAGACACATCATTATTCAGTTCTACTTCCATAAGTTGCAGAACTGATTTTGTATCGGGGTGACATTTCCTAAGCATGGAAATGTGGAACACAGGGTGTAACCTCTGTAACTCTGGTGGTAATTCTAACTTATAAGCTACTTTCCCAATCCGTTCAATGATTAGATAAGGCCCCATAAACCTAGGAGCTAAGTTTCCTTTCCTTCCAAATCTCAGAACTCCTTTCCAAGGTGAGACTTTGAGGTACACTCTGTCTCCAACCTGGAATTCTAAAGGTCTACGACATTTATCAGCATAAGATTTCTGTCTATCTTGTGCAGACTTTAACTGTTGTTGTATTACTTTAATCTTCTCGGTGGTCTGCTGCACAAGATCGGGACCTAATAGTTGATATTCACCAATTTCATACCAACATAGGGGTGATCTACAACGTCTACCATACAAAGCTTCATAAGATGCCATGTCAATGCTATGTTGATAGCTATTATTGTAGGCAAACTCTATCAAGCTTAGGTGCAGATCCCAACTCCCCGTGAACTGAAGAACACATGCTCTAAGCAAGTCTTCCAAAGTTTGTATAGTCCTTTCTGACTGTCCATCAGTTTGAGGATGAAAGGTTGTACTAAACCTTAACTGTGTACCTAAAGCTTTATGAAGTCACTCCCAAAAATGACTCATAAACTGAGGACCTCTGTCAGAAACAATGGTAACTAGGACTCCGTGTAGTCATACTATCTCATCTACATACAACTGTGCCAGTTTCTCAGTAGAATAGGTTGTTTTGACAGGTAAGAAATGTGTTGTCTTTGTCAACCTATAAACTATTACCCATGTGGAATCATAGCCTTTGTCTGTCCTGGGTAGACCAACCACAAAGTCCATGGTTACATGATCCCACTTCCACTGTGGTATGTGCAAAGGTTGCATTGTTCCTGCAGGCTTTTGGTGTTCAGCTTTAACTTGCTGGCACACAGGACACTGCATAACAAACTCAGCAACGTCTTTCTTCAAACCAGGCCACCAATACATATCTTTCAAGTTTCAATACATCTTGGTGCTTCCTGGATGCATAGCATACATCGAAGAATGAGCTTCTTCCAGGACTAACTTTCTCAAGTTATCCACATCAGGCACTATCATCCTACCATGATAACATGCTACTTGATCATCTGAGTCATGGAAACCATCTCGTTTCTCACTTTCATACTCCGATCTAATCAGTTGAACTGTAGCATCAACTTTTTGTGCCTCCTTGATCTGCTCTCTCATAGTAGGTTTTATATGCATCTCAGCTAACAACCCCGATAACAACGATACTCTCAACTGTACATTGTCTTGCCTTAAGGAGATAAGCATATCTCTCCTAGAGCATACCAAGGAATTCAGTTGTTCTCTATCTAAGGCTGGTGTTGCTGATTTCCTACTCAAAGCATCTACAACCACATTGGCCTTCCCTGGATGGTAATCAATCGTATAGTTGTAGTCTTTGATTAACTCCATCCAGCGGCGTTGCCTCATGTTAAGCTCATGCTGAGAAAAGATATACTTACGGTTCTTATGATCAGTGAAAATATGGAATGTCTCTCCATAAAGATAATGTCTCCAGATCTTCAAGGCATGAACTACGGCAGCTAGTTCTAAATCGTGTGTCGGATAATTCTCCTCATGTTTCTTAAGCTGTCGGGAAGCAAAAGAAATCATTTGTTTATCCTGCATCAAAACACATCCTAGTCCATTCTTAGAGGCATCACAAAAAACTATATATCCTTTTCCTTGCTCAGGTAACACAAGCATAGGTGCACTTGTCAACCTCTCCTTCAATAGCTGAAAAGATTGTTGACACTTATCACTCCAGGTAAAAGGAACATCCTTCCTTGTCAACTTAGTCAAGGGTAAGGCTATAGAACTGAAGTTCTTAATGAACCTTCGATAATAGCCGGCCAACCCTAAGAAACTACAGATTTCTGTCGGTGCCTTTGGCTGCTCCCACTGCAGGACAGATTCTACCTTTTTAGGGTCAACACGAATACCTGAGGCAGATATTACGTGTCCAAGGAAAGAAACTTCTGGTAACAAAAACTCACACTTTCTAAACTTAGCATATAACTTATGATCTCTTAGCAAAGTTAGAGCCTGACGAAGATGCTGCTCATGCTGCTGAGCATCTCTACTATAGATCAGGATGTCATCTATAAAGACAACAACACATTGATCGAGAAAAGGTTGGAAGATTCTATTCATGAGTTACATGAATGCAGTTGGTGCATTAGTTAGTCCGAATGACATAACTGTGAACTCATAGTGACCATACCTTGTCCTAAAGGCAGACTTAGGTATGTCACCATCCTTAATACGCAACTGGTGATATCCTGACCTCAAGTCTATCTTTGAGAAGACGGTTGCACCATGCAACTGATCAAAGAGATCATCAATCCTCAGCAAAGGATACTTATTCTTTATTGTTACTTTATTTAATTGTCTGTAATCAATGCACAACCGCATTGATCTGTCTTTCTTCTTAACAAAGAGGACTGTAGCACCCCAGGGTGAAGTACTCAGTCGGATGAAACCCTTCTCAAGCAACTCTTGCAACTGTTTCTTGAGTTCTGCCATCTCAGCAGGCGCCATCCTATATGGTGTTTGTGCTATTGGTTGCATGTCTGGGATTAAATTGATCTCAAAATCAATTTCCCGGGGTGGTGGCACACCTGGAAGTTCTTTAGGAAATACATCTTCAAATTCCCTAACTACAGGAACTTTGGTAGGGTTAGGACTATCCATGGTAGTATCTACCACATGGGCCAAGAATGCATAACATCCTTGCCTCATCAACTTCTCAGCAACCATAGCTGACACAAGACATGTGGGTAGAATCTTTCTCTCTCCTTGAAAGATCCACGTGTCACTATCATCAGCAAACACAGCTTGCTTGGATTCATAATCCAAAACAACCGTATACCTTTCTTAGGTATCCATCCCAAGGATTATATCAAATATGTGCATCTCAAGTGGTATAAGATCCACTTGAATGCGATTCTTAGAAAAGAAAAGGGTGCAGGGAGAACATACCTCCTGCAGCACAGCAGATCCCCTTAACGGAGTTTCTAACAACAAACTATCTGCTCTATGACTTATAGTCAGGTTGCAGTCAAGAATCACTCTTCGAGTGATAAAGGAGTGTGTAGCACCCGGATCAATTAAAATAGATACAACGCAAGATGTTGACATATTAGAATATAACAATTCCATCTGACCTGCCACAACTCGAGGGTTGATCACTACATCAGGTGGATTCATCGCATAGAATCTTGTTGTTGCCTGTGGTTGATTCGGTGCTCATTGACTAGGTGTCGATGGTCCAGCTTGGGATGCTTGTCCACGTCCTCTAGCTCCTCCTGGAAACTGTCTTCTATGAGATCCTTACTGACTCTATCTCTGGGGTTGAGTTACACTCACTTCTCTGGCTCTGCAATCTTTCATCAGATGTCCCATATGTCCACATATGTAACAACTTCTGTTCAGTTGTTGTGGTCTGGGTGGTCCTATAACCGACATAGATGTTGAACTATGAGCTCCTTCTAGTGGTAAACTTCGTCCTCTACCCCTATTTGACATCCATTGTGTCTGGGTACTGAATCTAGGTGGTGGGGTAGGCACAAAAAATCTAGGTTTCTTGAAATTTTTAGATGAGGATCTTTGGAACTGGGGATACATCCTTTTGTTCTTGGTCTGTCTCTTCTCTGATAAAGACCTCTCTATCCTCCTGACTGATTCCACAAAGGTAGCAAACATTTCCCTATTCTCTAGATCAGACACGGGAGTAGTTAATTTAGCATTTAACCCTTTCTCAAAACACCTAATCCTTTCTTCATCTGTGGTCGCCATGTGCGGACAGAACCGCAACAGCTCCATGAACTTAGCCTCGTACTCGCTAATGTTCATAGGTCCTTGCCTTAACCTCTCAAACTGAGAGATTTTCTCATCCAGAAATGTCTTAGGGAAATATCTGTTGATAAATTCTCATCGAAAAACTCCCCATGCAACCTCTACACCAGGCTTCTTCTGTTGTTCCATGGTCCACCAATGACCAGCACTCCCTTTGAGAAGATATACAACATGTTTAACCTTCTCAGCTTCTGGGATGTTCAGGATTCAAAAGGCCTTCTCTAGTTCAGTTAACCACAAGTCAGCAGCTGCTGGGTCAGCTGTTCCAGCATACTCCGTGGCTCCAACTCGGCGAAGTCATTCAAATATTTTGCCGATTCCTTGTCCTTCAGGATGGGTAGGTGCCCTAGGTACATGTATAGGCATCCTATCAGTCATGTGTGTCATGGCAGTCATAAACTGCCCAAACATGGCTTGGACGGCTAGGTTCTCCATGTCAGTTGGGTTGAACTGGGGTGGTTCAGGCACAGGTTCTTCTCTATCTGGGTCTCTTGCACCTCTTCTGGGTGCAGCAGCACTACTCTCTGCAACGTGTTCTTCGTGTGGTCCAGACATCCTTAGTCTTATCTTCTCCTCCTAAATGAGCAGAAGACACTATCAGACATACTGGAAGACACTAGAACAGACTCAACATCCAACGTCCTATGTCTCTGTAGACTGAGTGAACCTAGAGCTCTGATACCACTTAATTGTGACAATACTTCTCGGGAAAACATGATCAACAAATTTAAACTAATGCGGAAGCGATTAACTAGCAGCGGAATTACTGAAAATCACAAAATTTTAAAACTTTTTGTAAAGAGATCTACAAATGGTAAAACTCTTTTATAATAAAGCATGATAAGTTATTTACAAACTGATCCATCATTACATCTCTGTAAAATCACATCTCTAGGGTTACAACCATCAACTGCCCTGTTAACTGTACAAGAGCAGTGTACAAAATTCTCGAGGCATTAAGCCAAAAATCTCAGATCTACTTTTAAAGATCTATTGACTCCTAGGACCTAAGAGTACAAAGACGACACATAGAACATGCTATCTACAAGACTTGACAAATAGTGTCTCCACCTGAGGATCACTATTGTCCTTGATGTGGTTGTTGCTGCTGTTGTTGTTCCTCACCCATTGATGGGTTCCTTCGTCCTCGACGTCTACCTAAAAAGTCAAATCCCACGGGGGTGAGACAATTGAATAATTGTCCCAGTGAGAGTTATAATTCTCCGCCAGAAGTGTTGTTATTGCAATAATGGAATAACATTAAGCAGTAAAACTATAACATTCAACAATAGATAAATCATTGTGTAAACTAAGTAAAGCAACATTCTTTTAAGCAATCATTTCAATTATAACTTAATTGAATGACAAGACATATAACAATAAGGAATATTAAGAACATGTATACTAGATATTTAACTAGAGCACTATAAACAATGTAATATCAATCATTGTTTCTCGTAATTCAACCTAAACAAATATGCTACACGGCTGATTATATTTTACAAACATTTTTATGCCCTGACGAGATGAGTTACACCTCTCATACTCCAACCGACCATTACAAAATTGCAATCGGTACCATACATAGGTCATCAGAAGAGTCGGATTTCTATGACCTCATCCTCCTCAGTCAGTATGAGGAATAACATGCAGGACATCTTATGTCTCTACCATAATAGCTTTCCAGGGTATTCTGGCAACTTCGCTATTAGAGTTACAGTTGCGTTCTGTACTCTCTTCGCCATCGAGGGATTTCTTATTTATCTCACATAGATGTGGCATTAACAACATCATCAGGAGATTAGTGATACATCATCTCGGCATAAACATATAATGAATGATTGAGAGATTTAAAAATGCATCTTACATCAAATCCTACATTAGGACGTAAGGATATTCGCGTCCATAACCCCCACATACTCAAAAGTATGCTCTTCAGGAGTTCCCTTAGGAAAACATGTTTCACCATCATTTAACTTCTGACAATGATGGATCTATGGTCAGGGCTCTACATGATATCATTATACTTGATTATTTAAGTACATTATGGCATTCTTTTTAGCATCAGGCATGTTTTCAAACATAAACTAATAAGATAACTGCTATAAAGAAAGAGTACTAATTGTATCAAGTTCACATCATATATTATTAATATTGGGATATCGATTCATAACCATCTCATCATTGTGATTCAGGAATATGGGTGTTCAAACCCTTAGATCATCAAACACTTGTTATCAAGTAACATATTGCCATCAAGTCATTTAACAACATGACCTTGATTGGAGCAATGCATATATTTCTCATGGCTCATACAACCTATCAATCTCATATGTTACCTCTTACTAGGCAACATAACATTTCATTACTTTCAAAACTTATAAAGTACTTTTAATGAGTATGGCATCATAACCCTTACCTGGCTATGCTCACTTCTTTATAAAGACATGCATTGTTAACATTACTGATAACATGCACATTGTAACTATATCAGCACAATACAAGTTCTTTCCAAATTAAATATAGAATACCACGGTCGTGTTATCTTGCACGGTCGTGCAAGAGTAAGCCACCATGGTCATGTTTCATTGCACGGTCGTGCCACAGAGGATTCACCACAGCCGTGTCATATCACCATGGCTGGTTTCTAGGGTTAGGTTTCCTTTTTAATTCAATTAGGGTTATTCAACCCCCTTAACTTATAAAGGCATAATGATTACTCACTCCATAATCAAGTATAGAGTGTCATGCTTAAAAGCATAACCCAAATTAGGGTTTACTGTTCACACCATAACAATTCCCTAGATTAGGGTTTACTATTTGTAAGGACCCTGACCTCCGCTTAGGGTTTACCCTGTTTGTTTTACTTAACCCTGATGTTTAGCTGCTTGCTAATCACCTTTAGTGGTGATTAGGGTTTGTTGGTGCTTTGTTGAGAGTTGGAGGTGCTACTTGCAATTAACCCAAGTTTAGGGTTTGTGGGCACGTTTGTCACCTTGTGAGGTGCTCCTCCCTCTCCTTGCTTCCTTTAGTGTTGTGAGGAAGGGTTGGGCTCGTTGCTTGGGTTCCTTTGGACTTGGTTGAGCTTGTTGGGCTTTGTGGTGCCTTGCCTTTGTTTCTTTGGACCTTGTATCGGGCAAGAGAGCCTGTGTCGCCCAGGGTTGTGTCGCCCATGGACCTTTGACCATCTTTGACCTCGTTTGTGTCACCACTAGTGGACACTTGGTGCTTGATGCTTGCATGTGGCAATGGCCTTGGACATGTGTTTAGGGCATGTTATGAGTGGTGGCTTTGCACATGGACAAGTGTCCCTAGGTGGGTGACACCTTGCCTTGTCTTACCTTGGTTTCTCCTCCATCCCCTTCTATATATGTGTTTCCTTTCCCTTGCTAAGGATCCCTTTAGTTCCTTAGTCTTCCTCTCCTTGGTGCACGACACCCTCTCTTCTCTTGCAAGCTTGGTGGCCGATCCTTCTTGGAGTCTCCTTCTTCCTCTAGTGGTGGCCGAACCCTAGAATGCCTTGCTCTCCTTCTTCCTTGGTGGTGCTTGGAGCTTGGTGCTAGGAGCTTGGAGCTTGCTTAAGGCGGGTTACATAACTCCTAACCCTAACTACATTACCATCTTTTATGTTCTTGTTTATATGTTGCTTATGATCGGCTAGTTGTGTTGTTAGTTTAGTTTCTTGCTTAAGTTGTTCTTGTTGGCCGAACCATGTGTTCTAGGGTTTCTTGGTTAGCAATACTCCCTTCTATCCTAGGTCTTGAGGAGTGAGATTGAGTTCTAGTATCATGAGCAACACTCTGCTCTTGTTTAAGTTGAGAGGTGAGCTTGTATTCTAGTAGCTTGAGTAACACCCTCCTCTCACCATGGACTTGAAGGGTGAGCTTGGTGATAGTTGTGGACCTCATTTAGGGTTGTTCCTTGTGTTTCCCGATTGGTGGTATGAAGCCTGGCAAGACCCCTCTCTCTTGATAGTTATGAGGTGAACCATCTTCTTGATCCATTAGGGTTGTGGTGCTCTTGTGCTTGAGTTTGATGACAACCTTGTGGGGTTGCATCTTGGTTGTTATGATCTTGGGAAGGTGTTGTCTGATATCCCTCTTGACCTTGAGCTTTGGACGACACTTGATGTGGTTGAGTCGGGCGTCACCCTTGGTCCCTGCTTGGTGTGTGTTGGGCATCACAATTAGATGAGTAACTTGCCCGATACACTTAACCTTCATGATAGACTGGTATCATTATGCCTTGTTGTGGTGGAGCGTTTCTAGTTAGTCGGTGGTGGGTGTCACCCTTTAGCCTTAGCCTGTGTGTGTCGGCCGATAACACAACACCTGACGAGTGTTGCACGACACTGTAACATCCCTGACCTGGGTTATGAACTAACCCTAGGTGTTTTGTTTAATTATTTAATTAGAAACTTGTGATTATCTTTTTGGTATGTAATTAAAGCTTCTGAGGAACTTATATTTCTATTTCTGCCCTTTTTAAACAATGTTATAATATTGTTTTGTTAATAGGGACTTATGTGCAAATTACCCAATTAGAGGATTTAACTTGCAAATTTCACATGTTTAGATGTTCCTCTGATGATGAGACATCATAAGAATGAATATGATGAAGTTTTATGGGTTCTCCAAGTTTGGGCACCAAGATGCAACTTGTGGAGCAATCCTTGTACTTTGAAACCCTAGTTTTGGTGAAAAGTGCAATTTACCCAAAACCTGGGGTGCAACATGTAAAATATACCTTTTAGAGTATCTTTTATGACTCTTGTCATCAATTAGAGTAAAAGTGATGAAGAGGGTGCTTCATTTGACTAATCAAATAAGAAGGAAAACCCTTGTAATTAAATAACTTAGTTGTAAGCAAAATGACCCTTTTATGTGTGCAACTTAGAAGGATGTTTGGCTTCTTTTCCTCTAAACCTTAGTTAAAGAAGGAGTTTTGCTTAAGTATAGAAAGGAGGGGCGTGGACAAGAAGGAGAGAAGGACCCATATGAGAAATAGAAGAAAAGATTGTCCTTATCTTGAAAACATGCCCAAAGTATATATATACACACCTTTCTTTTACAACCAAGGGATCGTTTCCCTTTCTCTCTTCACTTATCTCTTGATGTGGCCGCCTAAGGAAGGAGCTCAGGAGCAGAGGAGAATGACCAAGAAGAGTTGGGTAAGCTTTAACCACTATCTAACTCGGATTCATGGAGGAAATCATGATTTAAGGTTGGTTTGCTAGTTTTTCTTACTTAGTTCTTCTTTCTAGCCATCCTTTCCAACCAATTATTGAAGAAGAAACCTTGGAAAACCTGTGGAGCTCAAGCCACCATTTAAGCTTCGAAGCTTGGAGCTTTATAGCTGGGTCTAAGGCGGGTTTTATAACTCTAAACCCTTAAACTTTGTTATGCATCTTTCTTTCTTGCAAATGTTGCTTGTTCTTCTTCCCTCCATCCTTCTTTGCACTCTTGCAAGCAAAATTGTGGAGAACAGGCCTTGATCTGGAGGTAGAATAAGGGGGCGTGAATACCAATGCTACTTTAGCAAACGGTCTTGCACCCCTTGGACAAACGGTTTGCAAAACTGTTTGGGGCAAACGGTTTCAAAACCGTTTGAAGGGCAAACGATTTCACAAGGTCGGTTGGAGCAAACGGTTTCAAAACCTTTTGAGGGAGTTGAACAAGGGTTGAACGTTTTATATTCCTGTTCATAATTATGTTGGTTAATAGCTCACCAAATTTTATAGGTTAACTCCCAAGGAATCATGAGTTGAAGGCTAATCAATTAGGTAAACCTAATTGGATTAAGTGCTGATTTCCAACCTGATTAACTTGACCTTTTAGGGAAAATGGTTTCAAAACCATTTGAGGGAATTGACCAATGGTTGACCGTTTGCGATTCCTGTTCCTAATTATTTTGGTTAATGACTCACCAAATTTTAGGGGTTAATTCCAAAGGAATCATGAGTTGAAGGCTAATCAATTAGGCAAACCCTAATTCGAATTAGTGCTGAAATTCCAATGAGTTGATTTGATGTTTTGGGTTGATTAGCCCAAACGGTTTCAAAACCGTTTGGGGATCACCCAAACGGTTTCAAAACCGTTTGGGGGTCACCCAATACCGTTTGAAGGTCTAGGGTCAAGTATGGATATGTGTTTGAAGATCCAAAGATGTGGTATGAACCCTAATCGGCTAAGTGCTGATTTTGCAAGTGATTGAGTTGATGTTTTGGGTTGATTGGCCCAAACGGTTTCAAAACCGTTTAGGGATCACCCAAGACCGTTTGCAGGTCTGGGGTTAAGTATAGTTGACCAATTGAAGTTCCAAAGGTATCAAATCATTTTGCAATTAAGTGTTGATTTGATGATCAACTCAATGGATCACACCCCAATGGAATTTCACTAGAATCCAAAGGTTGGATGAGCCAAACGGTTTCAAAACTGTTTGGAGCTCATCCAAACGGTTTCAAAACCGTTTGGTGGTCACCCAAGACCGTTTGGATGTCTAGGGTTGAGTATAGTTAGGAGTTTGAAGGTCTAAAGGTACCAAGTTGATTTGCAATCAAATGCTGATTTGGTGATCAATCCAATGATCCAAACCTTAATTGATTGACTTGGATTTTGATGATACGATGGGCAAACGGTCTCAAGACCATTTGGAGGTCATCCAAACAATCCCAAGGCCGTTTGGGGCCAGGTCATGTCCAAATTGAATGATGGTTCAATGGGTTCAAATCAATTAGACCCACATTGAAATATGTTGAAGGGTTATAGATTCCAAACCCTAATGCAATTGATTTAAATCCTAATTGATGATCAATTGAGGGTCAAATCAGTTGAAGGTTGACCTATTAAACTCATTTTAAGTATGAGTATAGGTCCAATTGATGATTGGTTCCATGAATTCAATGATTGAAGGAATCAACATTGGAAACCCTAATTTCATTGGATACCTTATGTAATGGAGGTCCAATGTGATTGAATAAAGATGATGAATGTTCTATTGATCCAATGATGATTACTAATGATAACAAATGAAGGCACAAATGTTGAAACCTTAATATTACCTAAGTGATTAGTACCAATTAAGGGGTGAATTCCTAATTGCTTATAGGATCAATAACTTGATACACTATGTTAATCATAGTTGTATGTACTTGATTGAAGAGTTGATGTGACCTAATCAAGTTGAAAGGATGAAAGATTAGAATTCATATATAAATATGAATCATTTAGTGATCTTTGGTAGCACGATCGTGCAAGGTATCACGACCATGGTAGCTTTACTTTGCACGACCGTGCAAGGTGGCACAGCCGTGGTGTTCTATGAATAAATTGAAAAGAATTGGTATTGTGTTGATATTGTTATATATGCATGTCCTAAATTATGCTAATCATGCAAGTTGTTAGCAAGAGTTAATCATATCCACGTAAGGGTTATGATGTTTTATTCATTGAAATCATGTTATAAACTTTATGAATAATGACATACTATGTTGCCCGGTTTAAGAGGCAATATATAAGATTGATGGGCTGTAAAAGCCTTGAGTAATATTCACATTGTTACAATCAAGGTCATGTTGTTAGATGACTTATGGTGATCTAAGTGTTTGAACACCCCTACTCTTGAATCATATTGATGAAATGATTAAGAAATGATATTCATATGATAACTGATGTGAGTTAAACTTGATACATTTAGTATTCTTTCTTAATAGCAGTTGTTTTAATGATTAATGATTGAAAACATGCCTGATGTCAAAAGAATGCTATAATGTACTTAAATAATCAAGTCTAATCATATCATGTAGAGCCCTGATCATAGATCCATCATTGTCAATAGTTTAATGATGGTGAAACAGTTTTCCTATGGGAACTCCTGGAGAACATACTTTTGATTATGTTGGGGTTATGGACGCGAATATCCTTACGTCCTAATGTAGGAATTGATGTAGGATGTACTTTAATCCATCAATCCTTCATTATGTGTTTATGCCTAGGTGATGTTTCACTAATCTCCCAAGGGAATCTTTAATGCCGCATCGATGAGAGATAAACAAGAAATCCCTCGATGGCGAAGAGAGTACAGAATGCCATTGTGACTCTAATAGCGAAGTTGCCAGAATACCCTGGAAAGCTATTGTAGCAGAGACACGAGATGTCCTACATGTTGATCCTCACACTGACTAAGGAAGATGAGGTCATAAGAATCCGGCTCTTTTGATGACCTATGTATGATACCGATGCGATTTCATAATGGTCGGTTGGAGTATGAGCGGTATACCTCATCTCTGCAGGGCATAATAATGATTGAAAATCATAATCAGCCGTGTAGCATAACTGCTTAGGTTGAACTACGAGAAACAATGATTGATGTTACATTGTTTATAATATTCTAGCCATGTGATTAGTATACATGTTCTTCATTTTCCTTATTGAAATAATTGCTGAAGTAAATGTTGTCTTACTTAATACCAAATCTGCTGTTGAATGTCTTAAAGATTATATTGCTTATGTTAACCCTTTATTGATATAACAAAGCTTCTGGCAGAGAGTTATAACTATCGCTGGGACAATTATTCAAATTGTCTCACCCCCGTGGGATTCGACTTTTTAGGTGGACGCCGAGGACGGAGGAACCCATCTGAGGTTGAGCAGTTTCAGCAGCAACAACAACACCAGGGGCAGTAGTGAATCTCAGGTGGAGATACTGACTATCGAGTCTCATAGATAGTATGTCTTATGTCGTCTCTGTACTCTCAGGTCCTAGGAGTCAGTAGGTCTGAGGTTTTTGGCTTAGTGCCTCAAGATTTTGTATCTTGCCTTGTACAGATAATAGGGCAATGGATATATGTAATCATAGAAATGTAATGTCAAGCTATGATGTAAATAGTTTACCTTGTTTTCTTATAAAAGAGTTTATGGTTTAAAGATCTCCTTCCAAAAAGTTTTATTTTTTAGTGATTTTTCATAATTCCGCTGCTAATCAATTGCTTCCGCTAAGTTTACCTCGTGATTTATAAGTCAGACCATCTCAGTTTAGTGGTATCAGAGCTCTAGGTTCGTTGAGTCTACAGAGACATAGGACTTAGGATGTCGAGTCTATTCTTAGTGTTTTCCAGTATATCTAATAGTGTCTTCTGCTCCTCAGGAGAAGAAGATAAGTTAAGGATGTCTGGACCACATGAGGAATATGTGGCAGAGAGTAGCGTTGTTGCACCCCAAGAAGGTGCAAGGAACCTGGAGGTAGAGCAACCTGTACTTGAGCCACCCCAGTTCAATCCAACTGACATGGGGAATCTAGTCGTCTAGACCATGTTTGGGAAGTTTATGACTGCCATGACACACATAACAGATAGGATGCCCATGCCTGCACCTAGGGCACCTACCCAACCTGAAGGACAAGGAATCGACAAGATGTTTGAACGACTTCGCCGAGTTAGAGAAACCAAGTACTTTGGAACGGCTGATCCCGCAGATGCCGACATGTGGTTGACTGAACTAGAGAAAGCTTTTAGAATCCTAAACATCCCAAAAGCTGAGAAGGTTAGACATGTTGTCTATCTTCTCAAAGGGAGTGTCGGGCATTGGTGGACCATGGAAGAGCAGAAGAGGCTTGGTGTGGAGGTTGTGTGGGAAGTCTTCCGATGGGAATTTATCAATAGATACTTCCCTAAGACGTTCCCGGATGAGAAAATCTTTCAGTTCGAGAGGTTAAGGCAAGGTCTGATGAACATTAGCGAGTACAAGGCTAAGTTCATGGAGTTGTTGCGGTTCTGTCCGCATATGGCTGCTACAGATGAAGAAAGGATCAGGCATTTCGAGAAGGGGTTAAACGCTGAGTTGACTACCCCTGTATCTTCCCTAGAGAATATAGAAAGGTTTCCTACCTTCGTAGAGTCTGTCAGAAGGATAGAGAGGTCCGTAGCATAGAAGAGGCAAACCCATAACAAGAGGATGTATCCTCAGTTCCAAGGATCTTCGTCCAGAGACTTCAAGAAGCCTAGATTTTCTGCGCCTATACCACCACATATACACAGTGCTCAGACACAGTGGACACCGAGTAGAGGTAGAGGACGAAGCCTACCACTACAAGGGGCTCGCAGTTCAGCATCTATGTCGGTTACAGGACCACCCAGACCACAACAACAAGACAGAAGTTGTTATATATGTGGGAAGATGGGGCATCTGATGAAAGACTACAGAGCTAGACCAGCGAGTGTAACCCAACCATAGAGGCAGGGTCAGCAAGGATTGCAGAGGAGACTGTTTCCAGGAGGAGCTAGAGGACGTGGACAAGTGTCCCAAGTTGGATCGTCAGCACCGAATCAACCACAAGCAACAACAAGATTCTATGCAATGAATCCACCTGATGCAGTGATCAACCCTCGGGTTGTGGCAAGTCAGATGGAATTGTTATATTCTGATATGTCTACATCCTGCATTGTATCTGTTTTGATTGATCTGGGTGCTACGCACTCCTTTATCACTCGAAGGATGATTCGTAACTGCAATATGACAGTCAGTCATAGAGCAGATAGTATGTTGCTAGAGACTCTATTGAGAGGGTCTGCTATGTTACAGGAGGTATGCTCTTCCTGCATCCTTTTCTTTTCTGAACACCGCATTCAAGTGGATCTTATACCACTTGAGATGCAAGGATTTGACATAATCCTTGGGATGGATACCTTGGAAAGGTATAAGGTTGTTTTGGATTGTGAATCCAAGAAAGCTGTGTTTGCTGATGAAAGTGACACATGGATCTTTCAAGGAGAGAGAAAGATTCTACCCACCTGTCTTGTGTGAGCTATGGTTGCTGAGAAGTTGATGAGGCAAGGATATTATGCATTCTTGGCCCATGTGGTAGATACTACCATGGAAAGTCCTAACCCTACTGAAGTTCCTATAGTCATGGAATTTGAAGATGTATTTCCTAAAGAACTTCCAGGTGTACCACCGCCTCGGGAGATTGATTTTGAAATCAATTTGATCCCAGACACGCAACCTATAGTACAAACACCATATAGGATGGCGCCTGCTGAGATGGCAGAACTCAAGAAACAGATGCAGGAGTTGCTTGAGAAGGGTTTCATCCGACTGAGTACTTCGCCTTGGGGTGCTCCGGTTCTCTTTGTTAAGAAGAAAGACGTATCAATGCGGTTGTGCATTGATTACAGACAACTAAACAAAGTAACAATAAAGAACAAGTATCCTCTTCCGAGGATTGATGATCTTTTTGACCAGTTGTGTGGTGCAACCATCTTCTCAAAGATAGATTTGAGATCGGGATATCACCAACTCCGTATTAAGGACAGTGACATACCCAAGTCTACCTTTAGAACGAGGTATGGTCACTGTGAGTTCACAGTTATGTCATTTGGACTAACTAATGCACCAGCTGCATTTATGGAACTCATGAATAGAATCTTCCGACCTTTCCTCGATCAGTGTGGTGTTGTCTTTATAGATGACATTCTGATCTATAGTAGAGATGCTTAGAAGCATGAACAACATCTTCGTCAGGCTCTAACTTTGCTAAGAGAACACAAGCTATATGCTAAGTTTAGCAAGTGTGAGTTCTGGTTACCAGAAGTATCTTTCCTTGGACACGTGATATCTGCCTCGGGTATTCATGTTGACCCTAAAAAGGTAGAATCTGTCCTATAATGGGAACAGCCGAAGACACCGACGGAAATCTGTAGTTTCTTAGGGTTGGTTGGTTATTATCGAAGGTTCATTAAGAACTTCAATTCCATAGCCCTACCTTTGACTAAGTTGACCCGGAAGGATGTTCCTTTTGTTTGGAGTGATAAGTGTCAGCAATCCTTCCAGTTGTTGAAGGAGAGGTTGACAAGTGCACCTATACTTGTGTTACCTAAGCAAGGCAAAGGATACATAGTTTTCTATGACGCCTCTAAGAATGGACTCAGATGTGTGTTGATGCAGGATAAACAAGTGATTTCTTTTGCTTCTTGACAACTTAAGAAACACGAGGAGAATTATCCAACACACGATCTGTAACTAGCTGCTGTGGTTCATGCCTTGAAGATCTGGAGACACTATCTCTACAGAGAGACATTCTAGATTTTCACTGATCATAAGAACCTTAAGTATATCTTCTCTCAGCATGAACTTAACATGAGGCAACATCGCTGGATGGAGTTAATCAAAGACTACAATTGTACAATTGATTACCATCCAGGGAAGGCCAATGTAGTTGCAGATGCTTTGAGTAGGAAATCAGCAACACCAGCCTTAGATAGGGCACAACTAAACTCTTTAGTATGCTCTAGGATAGATATGCTTATCTCCTTAAGGCAAGACAATGTACAGTTGAAGGTGTCATTGTTAGCCGGGTTATTAGCTGAGATGCATATAAAACCTACTCTGAGAGAGCATATTAAAGAGGCACAGCAAATCGATGCTGCAGTTCAACAGATTAGATCAGAGTATGGTGATGAGAAATGAGATGGTTTCCATGACTCTGATGACCAAGTATCCTGTTATCATGGGAGGATGATAGTGCCAGATGTGGATAACTTGAGGAAGTTAGTCCTGGAAGAAGCTCATTCTTCGATGTATGTTATGCATCCAGGAAGCACCAAAATGTATCGAAACTTAAGAGATATGTATTGGTGGCCTAGAATGAAGAAGGACGTTGCTGAGTTTGTTATACGGTGTCCTGTGTGTCAGCAAGTTAAAGTTGAACACCAGAAGCCTGCAGGGACAATGCAACCATTGCCCATACCACAGTGGAAGTGGGATCATGTAACCATGGACTTTGTTGTTGGCTTACCTAGGACAAGCAAAGGGTATGATTCCATTTGGGTAATAGTTGATAGGTTGACAAAGACAGCGCATTTCTTACCTGTCAAAACAACCTATTCTGCTGAGAGGCTAGCACAGTTGTATATTCAGGAGATAGTGTGACTGCACGGAGTTCCAGTCACTATAGTTTCAGACAGGGGTCCCCAATTTACGAGTCATTTTTGGGAACGACTTCATAAAGCTTTAGGCACCCAGTTAAGGTTTAGTACAGCCTTTCATCCTCAGACTGATGGACAGTCTGAAAGGACTATACATACCTTGGAAGACTTGCTGAGAGCATGTGTTCTTCAGTTTACAGGGAGTTGGGATCTGCACCTAAGCTTGATAGAGTTTGCCTACAACAATAGCTATCAACATAGCATTGACATGGCACCTTATGAAGCTTTATATGGTAGACGTTGTAGATCACCCCTATGTTGGTATGAAATCGGTGAATATCAACTGTTAGGTCCTGATCTTGTACAGCAGACCACAGAAAAGATTAAAGTAATACAACAACAGATCAAGACTGCACAGGATAGGCAGATATCTTATGCTGACAAGCGTCGTAGACTTTTAGAGTTCCAGGTTGGAGATAGAGTGTATCTCAAAGTTTCACCTTGGAAGGGACATCTGAGATTTGGAAGAAAAGGGAAGTTAGCTCCTAGGTTTATGGGGCCTTATCCAATCATTAAACAGATTGGAAAAGTAGCCTATAAACTAGAGTTTCCACCAGAGTTACAGAGGTTACACCCTGTGTTTCACGTTTCTATGCTGAGGAAATGTCACCCTGATAAAGAGTCAGTTCTACAACCTATGGAAGTAGAATTGAATGACGATATGTCATACGACGAAGGACTAGTGTCAATCCTTGATAACAGAATTAAAAAGTTGAAAAAGAAAGATATAAGTCTTGTTAAAGTCCTCTGGAATCATCGTGGTATTGAAGAAGCCACATGGGAACTAGAGGAGGAAATGAGAAGGAAATACCCTGCTCTTTTCTCTTAATATGTTTTGTTGATTTCGAGGACGAAATCCTTGTAAGGGGTGGATAATTTGTAACATTCTTGACCTGGGTTATGAACTAACCCTAGTTGTTTTGTTTAATTATGTAATTAGAAACTTTTGATTATCTTTTTGGTATGTAATTAAAGCTTCTGAGGAACTTATATTTCTATTTCTGCCCTTTTTAAACAATGTTATAATATTGTTTTGTTAATAGGGACTTATGTGCAAATTACCCAATTAGAGGAGTTAACTTGAAAATTTCACATGTTTAGATGTTCCTATGATGATGAGACATCATAATAATGAATATTATGAAGTTTTATGGGTTCTCCAAGTTTGGGCACCAAGATGCAACTTGTGGAGCAATCCTTGTACTTTAAAACCCTAGTTTTGGTGAAAAATGCAATTTACCCAAACCTGAGGTACAACATGTAAAATATACCTTTTAGAGTATCTTTTATGACTCTTGGCATCAATTAGAGTAAAAGTGATGAAGAGGGCGCTTCATTTGACTAATCAAATAAGAAGGGAAACCCTTGTAATTAAATAACTAAGTTGTAAGCAAAATGACCCTTTTATGTGTGCAACTTAGAAGGATGTTTGGCTTCTTTTCCTCTAAACCTTAGTTAAAGAAGGAGTTTTTCTTAAGTATAGAAAGGAGGGGCGTGGCCAAGAAGGAGAGAAGGACCCATATGAGAAATAGAAGAAAAGATTGTCCTTATCTTGAAAACATGCCCAAAGTATATATACACACCTTTCTTTTACAACCAAGGGATCGTTTCCCTTTCTCTCTTCACTTATCTCTTGATGTAACTGACTAAGGAAGGAGATCAGGAGCAGAGGAGAATGACCAAGAAGAGTTGGGTAAGCTTTAACCTCTATCTAACTCGGATTCATGGAGGAAATCATGATTTAAGGTTGGTTTGCTAGTTTCTCTTACTTAGTTCTTCTTTCTAGCCATCCTTTCCAACCAATTCTTGAATAAGAAACCTTGGACGACCTGTGTAGCTCAAGCCACCATTAAATCTTCGAATCTTGGAGCTCTAGAGATGGTTCTAAGGCGGGTTTTATAACTCTAAACCATTAAACTTTGTTATGCATCTTTCTTTCTTGCAAACATTGCTTGTTCTTCTTCCCTCCATCCTTCTTTGCACTCTTGCAAGAAAAACCGTGGAGAATAGGACTTGATCTGGAGGTATAAGAAGGGGGCGTGAACACCAATTCTACTTTAGCAAACGGTCTTGCACCCCTTGGCCAAATGGTTTGCAAAACCGTTTGAAGGGCAAACGGTTTCGCAAGGTCAGTTGGAGCAAACGGTTTCAAAACCATTTGAGGGAGTTGACCAAGGGTTGACCGTTTGAGATTCCTTTTCATAATTATGTTGGTTAATAACTCACCAAATTTATAGGTTAACTCCCAAGGAATCATGAGTTTAAGGCCAATCAATTAGGTAAACCTAATTGGATTAAGTGCTGATTTCCAACCTGATTAACTTGACCTTTTAGGGAAAACGGTTTCAAAACTGTTTGAGTGAGTTGACCAAGGGTTGACCGTTTGATATTCCTGTTCATAATTATGTTTCTTAATGATTCACCAAATTTGATAGATTAACTCCCAAGGAATCATGAGTTGAAGGCTAATCAATTAGGTAAACCCAATTGGATTAAGTGCTGATTTCCAACCTGATTAATTCAACTTTTTGGGAAAACGGTTTCAAAACCATTTGAGGGAGTTGACCAAGGTTTGACCGTTTTATATTCCTGTTCCTAATTATGTTTTTTAATGACTCACCAAATTTTATGGGTTAGTTCCAAATTAATCATGAGTTGAAGAATAATCAATTAGGCAAACCCTAATTGGAATTAGTGCTGAAATTCCAATGTGTTGATTTGATGTTTTGGGTTGATTAGCCCAAACGGTTTCAAAACCGTTTGGGGATCACCCAAACGGTTTCAAAACCTTGTGGGGGTAACCCAAGAATATTTTAAGGTCTAGGGTCAAGTATGGATATGTGTTTGAAGATCCAAAGATGTGGTATGAACCCTAATCGGCTAAGTGCTGATTTTGCAAGTGATTGAGTTGATATTTTGGGTTGATTGGCCCAAACGGTTTCAAAACCATTTAGGGATCACCCAAGACCATTTGGAGGTCTGGGGTTAAGTATAATTGACCAATTGAAGTTCCAAAGGTATCAAATCATTTTGCAATTAAGTGCTGATTTGATGATCAACTCAATGGATCACACCCCAATGGAATTTCACTAGAATCCAAAGGTTGGATGAGCCAAACGGTTTCAAAACTGTTTGGATCTCATACAAATGGTTTCAAAACCGTTTGGTGGTCACCCAAGACCGTTTGGAGGTCTAGGGTTGAGTATAGTTAAGAGTTTGAAGGTCTAAAGGTACCAGGTTGATTTGCAATCAAATGCTGATTTGGTGATCAATCCAATGATCCAAACCTTAATTGATTGACTTGGATTTTGATGAAATGATGGGAAAACGGTCTCAAGACCGTTTGGAGGTCATCCAAATGATCCCAAGACCGTTTGGGGCCAGGTCATGTCCAAATTCAATGATGGTTCAATGGGTTCAAATCAATTAGACCCACATTGAAATATGTTGAAGGGTTATAGATTCCAAACCCTAATTCAATTGATTTAAACCCTAATTGATGATCAATTGAGGGTCAATTGAGGGTCAAATAAGTTGAAGGTTGACCTATTAAACTCATTTGAAGTATGAGTATAGGTCCAATTGATGATTGGTTCCATGAATTCAATGATTGAAGGAATCAACATTGGAAACCCTAATTTCATTGGATACCTTATGTAATGGAGGTCCAATGTGATTGAATCTTTGAGAATTAAGATGATGAATGTTCTATTGATACAATGATGATTAGTAATGATAATCAATGAAGGAACAAATGTTGAAACCTTAATAGTACCTAAGTGATTAGTACCAATTAAGGGGTGAATTCCTAATTGCTTATAGGATCAATAACTTGATACACTATGTTAATCATAGTTGTATGTACTTGATTGAAGAGTTGATGTGACCTAATCAAGTTGAAAGGATGAAAGATTAGAATTCATATATAAATATGAATCATGTAGTGATCTTTGGTAGCACGGCCGTGAAAGGTAGCACGGCCATGGTAGCTTTACTTTGCACGACAGTGCAAGGTGGCACGGTCGTGGTGTTCTATGAATAAATTGAAAAGAATTGGTATTGTGTTGATATTGTTATATATGCATGTCTTCAATTATGCTAATCATGCAGGTTGTTAGCAAGAGGTAATCATAGCCAAGTAAGGGTTATGATGTTTTATTCATTGAAAGCATGTTATAAACTTTATGAATAATGGCATACTATGTTGCCTGGTTTAAGAGGCAATATATAAGATTGATGGACTGTAAAAGCCTTGAGTAATATTCACATTGTTACAATCAAGGTCATGTTGTTAGATGACTTATGGTGATCTAAGTGTTTGAACACCCCTACTCTTGAATCATATTGATGAAATGATTAAGACATGATATTCATATGATAACTGATGTGAGTTAAACTTGATACATTTAGTATTATTTCTTAATAGCAGTTGTTTTAATGATTAATGATTGAAAACATGCCTGATGTCAAAAGAATGCTATAATGTACTTAAATAATCAAGTCTAATCATATCATGTAGAGCCCTGATCATAGATCCATCATTTTCAGTAGTTTAATGATGGTGAAACATGTTTTCCTATGGGAACTCCTGGAGAACATACTTTTGAGTATGTTAGGGTTATGGATGCGAATATCCTTACGTCCTAATGTAGGAATTGATGTAGGATGTACTTTAATCCATCAATCCTTCATTATGTGTTTATGTCGGGGTGATGTTTCACTAATCTCCCGAGGGAATCTTTAATGCCGCATCGATGAGAGATAAACAAGAAATCCCTCGATGGTGAAGAGAGTACAGAATGCCACTGTGACTCTAATAGCGAAGTTGCCAGAATACCCTAGAAAGCTATTGTAGAAGAGACACGAGATGTCCTGCATGTTGATCCTCACACTGACTGAGGAAGATGAGGTCATAAGAATCCAGCTCTTTTGATGACCTATGTATGATACCGATGCGATTTCATAATGGTCGGTTGGAGTATGAGCGGTATACCTCATCTCTGCAGGGCATAATAATTATTGAAAATCATAATCAGCCATGTAGCATAACTTCTTAGGTTGAACTACGAGAAACGATGATTGATGTTACATTGTTTATAATATTCTAGCCATGTGATTAGTATACATGTTCTTCATTTTCCTTATTGGAATAATTACTGAAGTAAATGTTGTCTTACTTAATACCAAATATGTTGTTGAATGTCTTAACGATTATATTGCTTATGTTAACCCTTTATTGCTATAACAAAGCTTCTGCCAGAGAGTTATAACTCTCGCTGGGACAATTATTCAAATTGTCTCACCCCCTTGGGATTCGACTTTTTAGGTGGACGCCGAGGACGGAGGAACCCATCTGAGGTTGAGCAGTTTCAGCATCAACAACAACACCAGGGGCAGCAGTGAATCTCAGGTGGAGATATTGATTGTTGAGTCTCGTAGATAGTATGTCTTATGTCGTCTCTGTACTCTCAGGTCCTAGGAGTCAGTAGGTCTGAGGTTTTTGGCTTAGTGCCTCGAGATTTTGTATCTTGCCTTGTACAGATAATAGGGCAATGGATATATGTAATCACAGAAATGTAATGTCAAGCTATGATGTAAACATTTTACCTTGTTTTCTTATAAAAGAGTTTATGGTTTAAAGATCTCTTTCCAAAAAGTTTTAATTTTTAGTGATTTTTCATAATTTCGCTACTAATCAATCGCTTTCTCTAAGCTTACCTCATGATTTATAAGTCGGACAGTCTCAGACACCCTAAGTGCCCGATACATGGAGTTGCCTGATATGCTTGAGCATACGATATACATACACTGTTGCACGATGTGCCATCGCCAGACTTGCTCCTTTGGCTGAGCTGCGCGCCGGGGTGCCCGTTACCAGCAGTGCACGACACCGCGTTGCTCCTAATACCTTATGTTGCACAACGTTGTGTTGCCCGTCATGCCTTGGATGCCTGACACCCTAGAGTTTGGCCGACAGGCACTGATCTGTTTTCTATTATATGTTTAGAGTTGGGCGTTTGGGGACAGTAACTTGCCCGATACCACCTTTGGTAAGGAAAGTGACCGCTCCTTGTGAGGGTCTTATCTCTTATTAAATCTATACGCTAGCTCTTGTTAATAAATCATGCCACATCTATGTATCTTACAATGATATTATCAGTATGTGTGTAATCATCTTAATGATATGGATAATGCTGAGATAATGGTAAGCATATAAGATTGCTTTGCATGAACTGCATCTATGATCATAGGTTGAAGCATGAATGATATCATATATAATCAATCAATATTGTCCTATGTTGATAAGATGATCTTGTTGTTAATCCATGATGATTGTACTAACCATGCAGGTGATGCATAGCCAGGTAAAGGGGTAAGAGGTATATATGTTGAGTAGCAACTACTTTGACAGTTACTCTTAATGATGAGATAACATGTATGATGTGTTTGGCTAAAGTACTTGGGATTGCTATCCCATGATGATGATGTAAGCCTTAAGAGGTAGTGGCAGTATGTGATGAGGGATTGAGATCCCATGGCAATGTGATGATCCTTGAGAATGGATCTAGATGATTGGCAAGAGGCCAAGTGGTAACATGTAATGTTGGATCAAGATGATGTTGATTACAACAAAAGCATAATATTAAGTTTCATACTGTTTACTCTTGTTATAGTTTACATGTTATACAGGTTGGTTGAATCTTGCAATCCACTTAAAATATACTAATTAATCACAGTGGAACAAATCATGTAGTTTGCCCTGGCCATAGATCCATCATCGTCAGGAGCTGGTGATGGTGAAACAGGTTCTCCTACGGGTTAACCCGGAGCGCATATTGTTGAATATGTGAGGTTTCTCCTAGCCTAAAATAGAGAGGGAATCGAGTGCAGCTACGACTGCAGACTCAGGATATGTATATGAGCACGGTGAATAGGCCCATGGCTCATTATGATAGAGCATGAATGCGTTCATGGCTCAGAGCACGGTGAACAGGCCCGTGGCTCAGATATACTAGCCCCATGACCTGTACCGAGGCGGGCTAGAGGAAGGGTAGCCTATGGAGATGACCCTGTGGCTGAGGCCACTTAAGCATGAGACTGTGGTCCTGCTATAGTTCTCGTGCACTGACCACGAGGTGGGAGGTCGTGGAGTCCGGCTCTTCCTTTGATCTTGTATGGCACCGGCTCTGGGTTTCGCAGCCGTCGGTTGGATTTGAGCGGTATGACTCACTTCCTCAGGGCATAATAACACATAATCCAGCCGTATAGTATTTACTTGGGCAAAACACGGAACATTGGTTGAGGCCTTGCTTTCATAGATAATCTTGTTATACCTCTCATCAGTCATCCGATTTGGTTGCTTTATCTTTCTGAGGTTTTATAGTTTTGACGAGGAATTATGTTTCTCGCTGGGACTGTGTGTCTCACCCCCACTGATTTACACCCTTTTTAGGTGTTCAAGCTAGACGTGGCGGTGGTCGCGGAGTTGCGACCGAGCAGCAAGACGAGCAGTAGAAGGCAAGTGATGGATATGTTGCTGTTTCGGATGTTTTGTAGCAGAGTCTTAGAGTCATCCCTATACTCTCAGGTCCTAGGAGGCATTTTGACGTTGTTTCATGATGTATAGTTGTTGATGTTTTGTATATCATGTTGCTGGCCAGATATGGGCCTTTATGTATGTATAAATAGGTGGTGAACTCATGTGATGACAGGACAACTGATCTCCCAAGCTGTGGACACGTATCAGATCTTGTATATGTTTATATAACATGTTTTCCTATAGGACGAGGATTTGAATGTAATAGATTCTCAGTTTATCCATTTTCCTCCATCGGTTTTAATTAACCCGTGTTTTTGGTAATCTGTGGTTATGGTGATTTCTACACGTTTTCGCGCAACACCTTGCTATCTATGTGATAGTGAGATGTGTTGCCACAAGTTTGGTATCAGAGCTCTAGGTTCGCTGAGTCTATAGGGATTTAGGACTAGGTTGTGTCTGTTCTTGTGAGTTTTCCATATTTTCTTACAATCATCTTCTGCCCTTAGCGGAAGAAAAGCCAAGATGTCTGGAAACCATGAAGAACATGTTGTTGAGAACAGCAATGTTGCATCAGTTGATGGTGCTATAGGGCAGGCACATGAAGATCGGGTGCCTGAGGTCCCCCAACCTGACCCAGTCATTCTTGAACATCCTGCCTATCAACAGCTTATGGGGCAGATAATGGCTACGATGAATCTCATGGTAGAGAGATTGCCAGTGCCTCTGCCGAGAGCACAGGCTCCCCATGGTGAAACATCGGGTATTAGGAAGACCTTTGAGCGGCTTCGCTGAGTCAGAGCTTCAGATTATGCTGGAACGGCTGATCTAGCGGATGCAGATCTGTGGCTGATAAGTCTTGAGAAGGCTTTCTGGATCCTCGACATCCCCGAAGCAGACAAAGTCAAGCACGATGTCTACCTTCTGAAGGGTAGTGTTGGTCACCGGTGGACCATTGAGGAAGAGAAGCGGCCTGGTGAGGTGATCGGTTGGGAAGTTTTCTAGCGTGAGTTCGCCAGCAGATACTTCCCGAAAACGTATCTGGATGAGAAGATCAGTCAGTTTAAGAGCCTGCGCCAAGGAACGATGAACATCACTGAGTATGAAGCCAAGTTCATGGACCTATTGAGGTTTTGTCCTCACATGGCAGCAACGGATGAAGAGTGAATCAGACGTTTCGAGAAAGGTCTGAGTGTTGAGCTGACAACACCTGCTTCTGTGTTGGAGAACCGTGAGTGGTTTGCTACCTTTGTGGAATCCATCCAGAGGATTGAATGGTCAGTCAGGGAGAAAAGAGAATCCATGTCTCACAAAAGGCCTGCTCAGTTTCAGGGATAGAGGTTTGGTGGCTTCAAGAAGTCAAGGTTTTTAGCACCTTCTATGATGAGAGGTTCCAGTGCACCGTTGCAGTGGTCCCCGAGTAAGGGAAGAGGTTATGTTTCTTCACCGTCAAAGGCACATAGCACAGCTTCAGTGGCAGTGATAGGGCCATCCAGGCCACAGTTTGAGGTTAAGACATGCTATACCTGCGGTCAGATGGGGCATTTCAAGTCGAACTGCCCAAGTAGAGATGTTGAAGTAACGCAGCAGCCGAGGCAAAATCCTCCAGGATCAGATAGACAGCATCCCAGTGGTAGTAGAGGATGAGGACGCGGTCAAGCATCGCAAGCAAGATCGTCTGCTCAAGGAAGCAGAGGACGTGGATAGCAAGCAACGGATCGATTCTATGTTATGAGTCAGCCTGAGGCGATAGTCAACCCGAGAGTGGTGATAGGTCAGATGGAGTTATTTTATTCTGATATGTCTTCTTCTTGCTTTATATCTATTCTGGTTGACCCAGGTGCTACACACTCTTTTATCGCCTATATTATGCTTGAGAACTATCGTTTACCTGTTAGCTGTAAGAAAGATGCTTGTTGTTAGAAACCCCTCTTGATGGTTCCTCGATGCTTCGAGAAGAGTGTCCATCTTGTGTCTTATCTTTTTTGGGACACATCATATAAGTGGATATTATACCACTTGATATGCATGGTTTTGACATTATCCTTGGGATGGATACGTTAGAGAAGTATAAGGTTGTTTTGGACTATGGTTCCAAGTAGGCTGTGTTTGATGATGGAGAGAAGTGGATCTTCCAAGGAGATAGGAAGATTCTTCCGACATGTCTGGTATCAGCTATGGTGGTAGATAAATTGCTATGACAAGGATGTGAGGTGTTCTTAGCTCACATTGTGGATACCGTTGTGGATACCAAGGCGAAGGGTCTTAGCCTTGAAGATGTGTCAGTTGTCCGAGAGTTTGCAGATGTGTTTACTGATGAGTTCCCTGGTGTTCCTCCACCCTGAGAGATTGATTTTGAGATCAATCTGGTTCTAGGAACACAACCAGTTGCACAAACACTGTATAGGATGGCTCTCGTAGAGATGGCAGAGCTGAAGAAGCAGTTGCAAGAGTTGTTGGAGAAAGGTTTCATCCGACCAAGTACGTCATCGTGGGGTGCTCCAGTGTTGTTCGTTAAGAAGAAGGATGGATCGATGTGGTTATGTATAGATTACCGACAGATGAACAAGGTCACGATAAAAAACAAGTACCCGTTACCGAGGATTGATGATCTGTTTGATGAGTTGCGTGGTGCTACAGTGTATTCAAAGATCGATGTACGGTCCGGATATCATCAGTTGAGGATCAAGGCGGATAACATACCAAAGTCAGCTTTTAGGATGAGGTATGGTCACTTCGAGTTTGTGGTTATGCCGTTTGGGCTAACCAACTTGATGAACATAGTGTTCCATCCGTTCTTAGATCAGTTTGTTGTAGTCTTTATAGATGACATCTTGATCTATAGTCAAGATAGGCAAGAGCATGAGCGACATCTTCAACTAGCGTTGACTCTTCTTCGCCAACATCAGTTGTATGCCAAGTTCAGTAAGTGTGAGTTCTGGTTGGAAGAAGTGACTTTCTTGGGTCATGTGATATCTTCTGAAGGAGTCAAAGTAGATCCGAAGAAGGTGGAGTCCGTTGCAGATTGGGAGCAACCAAAGACGCCAACAGAAGTTCGTAGTTTCCTAGGTTTAGCAGGATACTACCGGAGGTTTATCAAGGACTTCAGTGCGATTGTATTTCTGATGACGAAGTTGACCAGAAAGGAGGTACCTTTTGTCTGGGATGATCGATGTCAACAAGCTTTCCAAAGTTTGAAGGAAAAGCTGACTAGTGCTCCAGTGTTAATCCTACCAGAACCTGGGAAGGGCTATGTTGTCTTCTGTGATGCTTCCAAGAAAGGTTTAGGTTGTGTGCTGATGCAGGAAGATCATGTGGTTTCTTTTGCTTTGCGACAGCTTAAGAAACACGAGGAGAACTATCCGACTCATGATTTGGAGTTGGCAGCAGTGGTTCATGCGTTAAAGATTTGGAGACATTATCTTTACGGGGAAGTGTGTCAGATCTTTACAGATCATAAGATTCTGAAGTACATCTTTTCATAGCATGAGTTAAACATGTGACAACGTCAATGGATGGAGTTAATCAATGACTACGACTGCACCATCAAGTATCATCCTGGTAAGGCGAATGTGGTAGCTGATGCGCTTAGCCGAAAGTCTTCTTCTCTTTCTTCAAAGAAGGCACAGTTAAGTTCCATGGTATGCCATAGACGGGATATGTTTGTCTCTTTGCTGAAGATGAATGTGCATATGGAAGTTTCCTTGTTAGCTGGACTTTTAGCACAGATGTAAGTCAAGACTACGCTAAGACAGCAGATCAAAGATGCACATCAAACAGATGATACAATACAGTTGATCAGATCAGAATTCAGCAGCGAAAAGTGTGATGGGTTCCATGAGTTCGAGGATGGACTAGTTTGCTATCGTGATAGGATGGTGGTCCCGGATGCTGATAATCTAAGGAAGCTGGTACTTGAGGAAGCACACACGTCGATGTATGCTATGCATCCAGGTGTCGCCAAGATGTATCATAATCTGAAGGACTTGTATTGGTGGCCCGGCTTGAAGAAAGATGTAGCAGAGTTCATGGCTAGGTGTGCGGTTTGTCAGCAAGTCAAGGCTAAGCATCAGAAACCGGCAGGTACGTTGCAACCCCTGTCGATACCGCAGTGGAAATGGGATCATATAACTATGGATTTTGTAGTTGGTCTACCCAGGACAACTAGAAGTCATGATTCCATTTGGGTAATAGTGGACAGATTGACGAAGTCTGCCCATTTCATACCTGTGAAGATGAAATATGCAGTCGAGAAGCTTTCTCGAGTATATGTGGATGAGATAGTACGTTTGCACGGTGTGCCAGTGACGAGAGTTTCTGACAAAGGTCCTCAGTTCACGAGTCGTTTCTGGGAACAGTTGCACAAAGCGATGGGAACACACTTAAGGTTCAGTACCGCCTTCCACCCGTAGACAGATGGACAGTCTGAGAGGACTATTCAGACTTTGGAGGATCTCCTTCGATCTTGTGTTTTGCAGTTCCTAGGCAGTTGGGATGTACATCTCAGTTTGATAGAGTTTGCCTACAACAATAGTTATTAGTGGAGCATTGACATGGCTCCTTATGAGGCCTTGTATGGCAGAAAGTGCAGATCTCCTTTGTGTTGGTATGAGTCTGGTGAATATCAGCTTTTGGGTCCTGAGTTAGTACAGCAGACGACAGAAAACATCAAGGTGATACAACAATAGTTGAAAGCAGCACAGGACATGCAAAAGTCTTACGCAGACAATCACCGACAACCTTTGGAGTTCCAGGTGGGAGACAAAGTGTATTTTAAAGTCTCTCCATGGAAAGGTGAGCTATGGTTTGGCCGGAAGGGTAAGCTAGCACCCAGGTATATGGGGCCATACCCGGTCATAGCACGTGTTGGCATGGTAGCTTATGAGTTGGAGCTACCACTAGAGTTGCACAGGTTACATACAGTGTTCCATGTCGGTATGCTGAAGAAAATCCATCCGGATTCAGGAACAGTGATACAGCCATACGAAGTTGAGCTTGATGAAGATGTGACCTATGAGGAAGGTCCTATAGAGATCCTTGACAAAAGAGTTAAGAAGCTGAAGAGGAAGGACCTGGTTCTTGTGAAGGTTCTTTGGCATCATCGTGGCATTGAGGAAGCCACATGAGAGCTTGAGGAAGAGATGAGGAGGAAGTATCCCTCACTTTTCTCTTCGGATTTCGGGGACGAAATCCCATTTTAGGGGGATAGCTTGTAAGGACCCTGACCTCTGCTTAGGGTTTACCCTGTTTGTTTTACTTATCCCTGATGTTTAGCTGCTTGCTAATCACCTTTAGTGGTGATTAGGGTTTGTTGGTGCTTTGTTGAGAGTTGGAGGTGCTACTTGCAATTAACCCAAGTTTAGGGTTTGTGGGCAAATTTGTCACCTTGTGAGGTGCTCCTCTCTCTCCTTGCTTCCTTTAGTGTTGTGAGGAAGGGTTGGGCTCGTTTCTTGGGTTCCTTTGGACTTGGTTGAGCTTGTTGGGCTTTGTGGTGCCTTGCCTTTGTTTCTTTGTACCTTGTGTCGGGAAAGAGAGCTTGTTCGCCCAGGGTGTGTCGCCCAGGGTTGTGTCGCCCATGTACCTTTGACCATCTTTGACCTCGTTTGTGTCACCACTAGTGGACACTTGGTGCTTTATGCTTGCATGTGGAAATGGCCTTGGACATGTGTTTAGGGCATGTTATGAGTGGTGGCTTTGCACATGGACAAGTGTCCCTAGGTGGGTGACACCTTGCCTTGTCTTACCTTGGTTTCTCCTCCATCCCCTTCTATATATGCATTTCCTTTCCCTTGCTAAGGATCCCTTTAGTTCCTTAGTCTTCCTCTCCTTGGAGCACGACACCCTCTCTTCTCTTGCAAGCTTGGTGGTCGATCTTTCTTGGAGTCTCCTTCTTCCTATAGTGGTGGCCGAACCCTAGAATGCCTTGCTCTCCTTCTTCCTTGGTGGTGCTTGGAGCTTGGTGCTAGGAGCTTGGAGCTTGCTTAAGGTGGGTTACATAACTCCTAACCCTAACTACATTACCATCTTCTATGTTCTTGTTTATGTAGCGACTCGATCGCCAAAATGGGATAAACTCAGCGGAAGCATTCGATTAGCATCGGAATTATGAAAAATCACTAGAAATTAAAACTTTTTAAGAAAAGATCTTAAAACCATAAAACTTCTTCATAAGAAACAAGATAAATAGTCTACATCATGTTTTAACATTACATCTCTGTTAAATCACCTCTTGAGTGATTATATACATCCAGATACAAAATCTCGAGGCTTAAAGCCAAAATCTCAGACCTACTAACTCCTAGGACCTGAGAGTACAGAGACGACATAAGACAAACTAACTACAGGACTCGACAGTCAGTATCTCCACCTGAGATTCACTATTGCCCCTGGCGTTGCTGTTGCAGATACTTCTCACCCGCAAATTGGTTCCTTCATCCTTGGCGACCACCTAAAAAGTTGAAATCTACGGGGTGAGACAATTTTAAATAATTGTCCCAGCGAGAGTTATAACTCTCCACCAGAAGCTTTGTTATAGAAAATAAGGAATAACATAAACAATATAAGCTTTAAGACATTCAACAGCAGGTTTGATATTAAGTAAAGTAACTTCATTAAGGAATATGAAGAACATGTATACTAGATACTTGAACAGGATATTAATATAAACAATGTAACATCACTCATTGTTTCTCGTAGTTCAACCCTAGCGTATATGCTACGTGGCTGATTATGTTTTACAAATATTATTATGCCCTGCGGAGATGAGGTATACCGCTCATACTCCAACCGATCACTACTAAGTCGCATCGGTATCATACATAGGTCATCAAAAGAGCCAGATTCTTATGACCTCATCTTCCTCAGTAAGTGTGAGGATCAACATGCAGGACATCTCGTGTCTCTGCTAAGATAGCTTACCAGGGAATTATGGCACTTCGCTATTAGAGTCATAGTGGCATTTTGTACTCTCTTCGCCATCGAAAGATCTCTTGTTTATCTCTCATCGATGCGGCATTAAAGATTCCTCGGGAGATTAATGGAACATCACCCCGGCATAAACATATAGTGAAGGGTTGATAGATTAAGGTACATCTACATCAATTCCTACACTAGGACGTAAGGATATTCGCATCCATAATCCCCCACATACTCAAAAGTATATGATCCAGGAGTTCCCTTAGGAAAATCTATTTCACCATCATTTAGCTTCTGACAATGATGGATCTATGATCAGGGCTTTACATGGTATGATTATAATTGATTATTTAGGTACATTTCAGTATTCTTTTAACATCAAACATGTTTCCAAGCATTTAACTATTAAAGCACTGCTATAAAAGAAGAATACTAAATGTATCAAGTTTAACTCATATCAGTTATTATATGGATATCAATTCTTAATCATTTCATTACTATGATTCAATAATATGGGTGTTCAAACCCTCAATTCATCATAAGTCATCTAATCAGCATGACCTTGATGTTTCTCATGGCTCTTATAGCCCATTAATCTCATATGTTGCCACTTTAGCTTAGGCAACATACTATATATCACTATTCATAAAGCCTATAACATGCTTTCAGTGAATATGATATCATAACCCTTACCTGGCTATGATCACTTCTTGTAAGAACCTGCATGGTTAATTCAATTGACAACAATGACTAATTCATTTCCAAATCAGCAATTTATAAAGCATAAATAACCTTTCAATTCAAGGTTTGTACCTTCATGCCTTCACTAAGGCTAGGTTCCCTTATTTACATCAATTAGGGTTATCCAATCCCTTTCATTATAATTAGGAATAATGATTCCTCATCTCATACTTTAATCATGAGGATTCGTGCTTAAAAGCATAACCTGGAATTAGGGTTTATTGTACATTTCATCACATCACCCTCAATTAGGGTTTACTATTCACTTCATATTGAATTGAGCTCATAGCATCATCATGTATGAAAATTATCATCATTGATGCTCTAAAATTAGGTTAAGATTCATTAATCATCATAATTAGGGTTTCTATGATCTCACTATGAAGGATCATACCCTAATCATGTATATTTATTCATATTGAAGGTATATTACTTGATTCTCTTTCATATTGGGAGTCTTCTGTGGGCTCCGATCTCCAAACCACGAATTAATCTCGATTTAAACATGTGCGGAAGCATTCGGTAAACAGCGGAAGACCAAAAATCACGAGAAATTAAAACTTTTTGAGACAAGAGCTTGAAACCACAAACCTTTTCTATAAAAAGGATTTAACTGTTTACATTACTAACAAAAACTTCTTGAGTGATTATATACAACATGATACAAAACTTCTCAAGAGTTCATACTCAAAACACTCCAGGACCTGAGAATACAGAGGACACATAGGACAAACTCTATACTACATCATGAAGCAGGTTGGATCTCCACCTGAGATAACTACTGCCCCTGATGCTGCTGGGATTGGTCACCTGAGTTCTTGTCCCTCCGTCTTCGACGACCACCTAAAAAGTAGAAGTCTACGGGGTGAGACAATTATACGTAATTGCCCCAGCGAGAGTTATAACTCTCCACTAGAAGCTTTATAAACAAAGCAGGGAATAACTAAAGCAATAATAGCCTTCAAGATATTCACTAGCAGTTTTAATGATAAGCAGAGTTCAATCAATATCAAAATATGAGAACCTCTATGCTGTTTAAAGTAACATCAATCAAATAACTCGTAGATAACTCTAACAGATATACTACGCTGTTGATTATGCTTTTAAGGGAGTGCAGGGATGCATCTCACCTCTTCGACTGTGCGGTGGGGAATGATGGACTACATGAATCTACATCAACTCCTCTCACCATTTCTCTTTTAGTGAAGGAATGACGGACTACACGAATCTACATCAATTCCTCTCACTAATTCTCTTAATCAGTTAGGTACATTCAGTATTCTTATCATCTTACAATAACACAGCTATATATGAGAATACTTAAAATGTAGCAGGCCTAACTTTTCACAATCATCAGTTATTTCATCTCAAGTCATCTGTCAAGCATGACTTTGATAACATTTATGGCTCTTACAGCCCATAAATTATAAAAGATGTCACTCACAGTGCATCAACAAGGGTTACTATTCATAAAGCTTAAGACATGCTTTCAATGAATACATCATGGCATTCCATACCTGGATATACCCATTATCTTATAACAATATGCAAAGCTCATTAGTATAACATGGCATTCCCTACCTGGATATGCCTATCATCTCATAACAACCTGCATGGTTCATTCAACAGATAATAGTAAACAATTCAACAATTAAGGATGCATTCTCAATTATGGTTTCACATGAAATTACCCTCAACTAGGGATTCACATGGAATCACCCTCAACTAGGGATTCACAAGGAATCACCCTCAACTAGGGATTCACATGGAATCACCCTCAACTAGGGATTCACAAGGAATCACCCTCAACTAGGGTTAAAAACCCAAAAGTCCTGACAATAGGGGTTTATATACATGTTTAGGGTTTCATGATCTCTCTCTTACTAAGGATCATACCCTTAAACACCACATGAATTATATTCAAATATGAATTCATGTTAACGTCATCTCAAATTGATTAGGTCATATCAACCCTTTAATCAAGAGTATACAACTCTGCTTAACATAGTGTATCAGGTCATTGGTTCAGTAAGCAATTAGGGATTCATTCCTTAATTGGTACTAGTCCCTTAGATACTTATTAGGGTTCCAACCTTTGTACCTTATTTGTTTATCATTATTATTCACCACTGGGTCGATGGATCATTTATCATCTTGATTCTCAAGATATTCAATCACATTAGACCTCCTTTACATAAAGCACCCAAATGAATTAGAGTTTCCAATGTTGGTTCCTTCAACCATTGAATTCATGGAACCATTCATCAGTTGGACCTACCCTCATACTTCAATTGAGTTAAATAGGTCAACCTTCAACTGATTTGACCCTTAGTTAACCCTCAACTGGTCATTAACTAGGGTTTTATTCAATTGAATTAGGGATTACTATTCATTTTTCATGTCTTCACCCTAAACTTAGGGTTTACTATTCACTCCATGGTGAATTGTACTCATTACATCATCATGTAAGAGAAACATCATCATTAAGGCTCTTACTTAGGATTAAGGTCCATTAGATATCATAATTAGGGTTTCCATGACCTCACATAGGTGGGTCATTCCCTAATCATGCACATTCATATGTATATGAAGTATCTTACTAGAGTTTCCTCCTAAAAAGGGTACTTTCTCTCTCTAGGATACTTCCTCTCTCTAGAAATACTTCCTCTCTCCTCTCACTAGTAGATGGTGACAACACCACTCTAGATCAGGTTGAGATAAGTTTCCATTGGCTAGCATAAGCCGAAACATCAGCATCATGTGATTAGGGTTTGCTTAGAACAAGGTTTTACCCTTTTAGACCCCTCAAGGGTATTTTGGTAATTTGCCACATGATCACCATCATGGGTTAACTTACTAATCACATAGTCCCTTAATGACCTAGGTTACCATTAGGGTTTAGATTGAATCACCATTGAACTGATTACATCATCAAATGGTTAAGTACAAACCATCACCAATCTCCAAACGGTTTCAACCTTCAAACGGTTTCAACCACCCAAACGGTCTTGAGACCGTTTGGCCCTCAAACGGTCTTGAGACCGTTTGGATGTGTTGACCGTTTGGAAGAGTTGACCTTCCAAACCGTTTGGAGCTCAATCGGTTTGAAATCGTTTGATCAAATCAACTTGAGATCGATTGGACCAAACGACCCTGAGATCGTTTGAGCCCAAACGGTCTTGAGACCGTTTGGTCCCAAACGGTCTTGAGACCGTTTGGCCTCAAACGGTCTTGAGACCGTTTGGATCCAAACGGTCTTGAGACCGTTTGGTCCAAATGGGCTCAAACCGTTTGGACCTCCAAAGTGGTTCAAAAGTTACAATTGGTCATGGATATGTATGTTGAACCCCTCAATTAACCAAATCCATGATAACCACTTATAAATTGAGTTAATTAGGATGAACCTCAATCACTTGGACACCAAGTTGACCCTCAATTGAAAGCCAATTAGGGTTGAATCCTTCTCAATTAGGGTTTCAAATCAGATGGTCATCAATATTCAACAATGTGAATCATTTCAAGGTTGAACCTATCAATTGACCTCCAATTGGGCTCAAACTTGGACCAAACGGTCTTGAGGTCGTTTGGATATCCTCCAAACGGTCTTGAGACCGTTTGCCCAAAGTTTGACCAAGAACCAAGTCGTTTGGACTAGGGTTGAACTCCAATTAGGTCTAAAATCAGTATTTGTATCAATTCATCAACTTATTGCAATTGGTCCTTCAAACCATTAGATTATCTCAACCCTAGACCTCCAAATGGTCTTGGGTTGTGCCCAAACGGTCTTGAGACCGTTTGGAGGAACCCCCAAACGGTCTTGAGACCGTTTGGGTCCTTCAACCCAAAACTCATCAAGATCTATACTTAGAAAACAGCAATTTGATTGTTTCACTAACCCACTGTAATTGGGCCCTCAATTGGTCAATTACCTTAACCCTAGACCTCCAAACGGTCTTGGGTTGACATCAAACGGTCTTGAGACCGTTTGGATGAGTTCCAAACGGTCTTGAGACCGTTTGCCCATCCATCCTTTGGACTCTAGTGAAAATTCATCAAGGTTTGATCTATAGAGTTGATCATCACATCAATACTTAATTGCAATATGGTTTGGTGCCTTTGGACCTTCAATTGATCAGCTATACTTGACCCCAGACCTCCAAACGGTCTTGGGGTGACCCCCAAACGGTCTTGAGACCGTTTGGGTGATTCCCAAACGGTCTTGAAACCGTTTGGGCTAATCAACCCAAAATCTCAACTTAACTCATTGGAATTTCAGCACTGTTTTCAATTAGGGTTTGCCTAATTGAATAGCCTTCAACTCATGATTCCTTGGGAGTTAATCCCTAAAATTCGGTGAGTCATTATATCACATCATTAGGAACAGTAATCCCAAACGGTCAACGCTTGGTCAACACACTCAAACGGTCTTGAGACCGTTTGCCCAAAAAGTTCAATTAAATCAGATTGAAAATCAGCACTTAATCCAATTAGGTTTCCCTAATTGATTAGGCTTCAACTCACGATTCCTTTGGAGTTAATCCCTCAAATTTGGAGGGTTATTAATAAACATAATTATGAACAGGAATACCAAACGGTCCACGCTTGGTCAACCATCTCAAACGGTCTTGAAACCGTTTGCTCAACCAGGTCAAGTTAATCAGGTTGAAAATCAGCACATAATTCAATTGGTTTTGCTAATTGATTTGCTCATAACTCACGATTCCTTTGGAGTTAACCTCTCACATTTTGTGGGTGATTAACCTACATAATTATGAACAAGATTCCCAAACGGTCTTCGCTTGGTCAACGGGACCAAACGGTCTTGAAGACCGTTTGCCCTCAAACGACCCTGAAACCGTTTGCCCACCAAACGGTTTGAAACCGTTTTGAGCAATAGGTGGAGGTCGTTTGATAAAGTGAAAAATCTGTGGATAAGCATAGTAATTAACGCCCTTATCTTCCACCTTAAGAACAGTAGCAGTTCTTCACGTTTTTGCTTGCAAGGATGCAAGGGAAGATAGGGAAGAAGAAGATCTATCAACTATATGCATAGAAAAGATGTATAATCAAAGCATAAAGTTTAGAGTTATAAAACCCGCCTAAAGCTTGCTCCTTGAGCTCCAAGCTTTCGAGCTCCAAGCCTTTAATGGCGTCCTAGAAGCTCCACAGGTCGGCCAAGGTTAATCCTCCAAGGAAGGTTGAGAAAAGATGGCTAAAAAGATAGAATTAAGTAAGCTAGCCATGAATTTGCCCTTGAATCCGAATTCTAACCATGGAATTTGGGCAAGAAGGGGAATCCAAACCTACCTTGCACCCTTGGTCGTTTCTCCTGAGCTCCAGAGCAAGGCTTGGCCGTTTGAGAATGAGAGGGAGTGAATGAAACAGGAGCAAGGTCGTTTGCTCGTTTGCAAGGGAAAGAGCTTTTATAGCTTTAGCCTATTTTCTATTACAAGGACCTTTCAAACTCAAAATTCACATCTAGGTCCCTCCTTGCTCAAGGGCACGTCCAGGCCCATCTAATCTTATGCAAATCTCAAGAAAACTCAAGATCTAAGGGTAAAGGAATCCAACCTTCAACTAGGGTACATACATGAAAGGGTTTTGTACTCATTTTAGGTGATTTCTATCACAAAGATCATTTTTCTCATCTGATTAGTGAATGATGTATCTCCTTCATCATTTCTACTCTAAATGATGACAAGAGTCATAAAAGATGTTCTAGATGGTGAAAATTACAAGTTGGACCCCTTAATTTGGGTAAATTGCACTTTATCCCAAATTAGGGTTTCTGAGCATGGGGATTGCTTCCACAGCTGCACCTTGGTGCTCAAGCTTGGGAAATCCCTCAAACTTTATCATAGACATCTTCATGATGTCTTAACATCAAAAGAACATCTTATCTTGTGAAATTTGCAAGTTCAACCCTTAAACTGGGTAATTTGCACATAGGTCCCTGCATACAACACAATGCTACAACTTTATACAAAAAGGAGCAAAATTGAAAGTAAATGTTCCTGAGGAACTTAATTTCATGCCAGGGAGTGTTCGTAAGTATAATAATTACATATTTAGGCAAAACTTCTAGGGTTAGTTCATAACCCAGGTCAGGGGTGTTACAAATCATAAACCCCTAACAAGGATTTCGTCCCCGAAATCTCAGACAAAAGGAGGAACAGAGTATTCATTAATCATGCCCTCAAGTCTCCACATATTATCTTAATATTATGGAGGTATCATGAATTCTTCCATTCCACACAAGGCTCTTTTCACTAATTCAACCTTACCAATGTTTATGCAGAGCATAAACCCCTAACATATGATGTCCATATTATTGGGAAGAAGAAGCATAAAAGAACATACTTCTATCATTACCCAAGAATATTTATCAAAAGGAACAACATATATATCATACAAGGATAATCTACTCAGTAATCCTTTACAACTCTATGTAATTGGGATAGTTCACATAGTTCTTCTTATTAATTGGAAATGCCACATAGCTTTTCCCTTTTTGATTGGGAATGTCACATAGCTCTTCCATTTTTAATTGGGAATGACACATAGCTCTTCCCTTTTTGTTGGTTTGGGAATGACACATAGCTCTTCCCTTTTTGTCGGTTTGGGAATGACACATAGCTTTTCCCTTTTTGTTGGGGATGACACATAGCTTTCCCCTTTTTAATTGGGAATGACACATAGCTTTTCCCTTTTTGATTGGGAATGACACATAGCTTTTCCCTTTTTGTTGGGGATGACACATAGCTTTCCCCTTATTAATTGGGAATGACACATAGCTTTTCCCTTTTTAATTGGGAATGACACATAGCTTTTCCCTTTTTGATTGGGAATGACACATAGCTTTTCCCTTTTTGTTTGTTTGGGAATGACACATAGCTCTTCCCTTTGGGAATGACACATAGATCTTCCCTTTGGTTGTTTGGGAATGACACATAGCTCTTCCCTTTGGATTAAATCATATTTCTTTCTTCATGATACTCATTAGATTGTATCAGAATGATTGCTTGATCAGGGCAATCAAAAAGATATCCATCTAGGAGTTTCCATACTCACTTTATCATCAATATCTGTATACCTGGCCAGGGTTTACAAATACTGAGATCAAGTAGTATGCACTTACATACTGTCTCATTCCTCACTTTTTATATCTTTATACACACAAGATTTTCCATTTCTATATTTCCTCCAGGCATCATTTATAAATCTCATCTTTTGACATACCGATAAGAGAGATTATTAAACTTTTTAAGGGACATTGAGTGAGATATAAGTTCTCATCTCCCTTGTGTCCTTATAAAACTAGTCAAATAATTTCAAAAACAACTATTTTCACGTTTTTAATCACATAGAAACATGAAAATGAAATATCAGAATGGCTTTATTTCCTCTGACTTGCTCGGGACGTCTGTCCACGTCCTCTATTGTCACTAGAAAACTGCCTCCTTTGTGATCCTTGCTGACTCTACCCCTGAGGTTGGGTCATCATTGGATTCCCGTCTGGACAATCTTTTACCAGATGTCCCGGTTGTCTGCATTGATAACAGATTCTAGGTATAGCATAAGGTTGGTGAGGTCCAGACACCGATGTTGATGCTATGATGGAGGCCTTATTTGGAATATAACTAAGATCCCCATCCCTACTTGGAGACCACTCAGTCTGAGAACTAGTTCTGGATGGTGGAGGGTTAGGTGTAGAGGATCTAGACTTCTTAAAGTCCATAGATGAAGAACCCTGGAATTGTGGATATCTTTTCTGGGTTTGCCTCTTCTCAACCACAGATCTCTCTATCCTTCGGACTGATTCAACGAAGGTAGAGAATCTGTCTCGGTTCTCTAAGGCAGACACTGGGGTAGACATGTCAACATTCAAACCCCTCTCGAATCTCCTGATTCTCTCTTCTTCTGTGGCAGCCATGTGCGGACAAAACCGCAATAGCTCCATGAACTTAGCTTCATACTCGCTAATGTTCATCATACCCTGTCTCAGTCTCTCAAACTGAGATATTTTCTCATCTAGGAAGGTCTTCGGGAAATATCTTTGGACAAATTCCCATCGAAAGTCTTCCCATGAGATTTCTATTCCAGGTCTCTTCTGCTCTTCCATGGTCCACCAGTGACCAGCACTTCCTTTGAGAAGATAGACAGCATGTCTAACCTTCTCAGCTTCAGGGATGTTCAGGATCCTGAAAGCCTTCTCCAGCTCTGTCAACCACAGATCAGCCTCTGCGGGGTCAGCAGTCCCATGGTATTCGGTAGCTCCGACACGACGTAGTCGCTCGAACGTCTTCCCAATACTTTGGCTCTCTGGTTGGACAGGTGCCCTAGGTGCAGGCATAGGCAACCTGTCGGTTATATGTGTTATGGCAGTCATAAACTGCCCAAACACAGTCGGGACTGCTGGATTACCCATATCAGCTGGGTCAAACTGGGGTGGCTCTCTAAGTTGTCCTGGTACAGGCTGTTCCACCTCTGGTACTCTTGCACCGCCTTGAGGTGCACTGGCACTATTTCCTTCCACATACTCATTATGTGGCTCTGACATCTTAAGTATCTTCTTCTCCTGAGGAGTAGAAGACTCTATTAGATAAGGAAGGAATACTAAAGATAGACTCGACTTCCTATGTCCTATGCCTCTGTAGACTCGGCGAACCTAGAGCTCTGATACCACTTAATTGTGGGCTCCGATCTCCAAACCACGAATTAATCTCGATTTAAACATGTGCGGAAGCATTCGGTAAACAGCGGAAGACCAAAAATCACGAGAAATTAAAACTTTTTGAGACAAGAGCTTGAAACCACAAACCTTTTCTATAAAAAGGATTTAACTGTTTACATCACTAACAAAAACTTCTTGAGTGATTATATACAACATGATACAAAACTTCTCAAGAGTTCATACTCAAAACACTCCAGGACCTGAGAATACAGAGGACACATAGGACAAACTCTATACTACATCATGAAGCAGGTTGGATCTCCACCTGAGATAACTACTGCCCCTGATGCTGCTGGGATTGGTCACCTGAGTTCTTGTCCCTCCGTCTTCGACGACCACCTAAAAAGTAGAAGTCTACGGGGTGAGACAATTATACGTAATTGCCCCAGCGAGAGTTATAACTCTCCACTAGAAGCTTTATAAACAAAGCAGGGAATAACTAAAGCAATAATAGCCTTCAAGATATTCACTAGCAGTTTTAATGATAAGCAGAGTTCAATCAATATCAAAATATGAGAACCTCTATGCTGTTTAAAGTAACATCAATCAAATAACTCGTAGATAACTCTAACAGATATACTACGCTGTTGATTATGCTTTTAAGGGAGTGCAGGGATGCATCTCACCTCTTCGACTGTGCGGTGGGGAATGATGGACTACATGAATCTACATCAACTCCTCTCACCATTTCTCTTTTAGTGAAGGAATGACGGACTACACGAATCTACATCAATTCCTCTCACTAATTCTCTTAATCAGTTAGGTACATTCAGTATTCTTATCATCTTACAATAACACAGCTATATATGAGAATACTTAAAATGTAGCAGGCCTAACTTTTCACAATCATCAGTTATTTCATCTCAAGTCATCTGTCAAGCATGACTTTGATAACATTTATGGCTCTTACAGCCCATAAATTATAAAAGATGTCACTCACAGTGCATCAACAAGGGTTACTATTCATAAAGCTTAAGACATGCTTTCAATGAATACATCATGGCATTCCATACCTGGATATACCCATTATCTTATAACAATATGCAAAGCTCATTAGTATAACATGGCATTCCCTACCTGGATATGCCTATCATCTCATAACAACCTGCATGGTTCATTCAACAGATAATAGTAAACAATTCAACAATTAAGGATGCATTCTCAATTATGGTTTCACATGAAATTACCCTCAACTAGGGATTCACATGGAATCACCCTCAACTAGGGATTCACAAGGAATCACCCTCAACTAGGGATTCACATGGAATCACCCTCAACTAGGGATTCACAAGGAATCACCCTCAACTAGGGTTAAAAACCCAAAAGTCCTGACAATAGGGGTTTATATACATGTTTAGGGTTTCATGATCTCTCTCTTACTAAGGATCATACCCTTAAACACCACATGAATTATATTCAAATATGAATTCATGTTAACGTCATCTCAAATTGATTAGGTCATATCAACCCTTTAATCAAGAGTATACAACTCTGCTTAACATAGTGTATCAGGTCATTGGTTCAGTAAGCAATTAGGGATTCATTCCTTAATTGGTACTAGTCCCTTAGATACTTATTAGGGTTCCAACCTTTGTACCTTATTTGTTTATCATTATTATTCACCACTGGGTCGATGGATCATTTATCATCTTGATTCTCAAGATATTCAATCACATTAGACCTCCTTTACATAAAGCACCCAAATGAATTAGAGTTTCCAATGTTGGTTCCTTCAACCATTGAATTCATGGAACCATTCATCAGTTGGACCTACCCTCATACTTCAATTGAGTTAAATAGGTCAACCTTCAACTGATTTGACCCTTAGTTAACCCTCAACTGGTCATTAACTAGGGTTTTATTCAATTGAATTAGGGATTACTATTCATTTTTCATGTCTTCACCCTAAACTTAGGGTTTACTATTCACTCCATGGTGAATTGTACTCATTACATCATCATGTAAGAGAAACATCATCATTAAGGCTCTTACTTAGGATTAAGGTCCATTAGATATCATAATTAGGGTTTCCATGACCTCACATAGGTGGGTCATTCCCTAATCATGCACATTCATATGTATATGAAGTATCTTACTAGAGTTTCCTCCTAAAAAGGGTACTTTCTCTCTCTAGGATACTTCCTCTCTCTAGAAATACTTCCTCTCTCCTCTCACTAGTAGATGGTGACAACACCACTCTAGATCAGGTTGAGATAAGTTTCCATTGGCTAGCATAAGCCGAAACATCAGCATCATGTGATTAGGGTTTGCTTAGAACAAGGTTTTACCCTTTTAGACCCCTCAAGGGTATTTTGGTAATTTGCCACATGATCACCATCATGGGTTAACTTACTAATCACATAGTCCCTTAATGACCTAGGTTACCATTAGGGTTTAGATTGAATCACCATTGAACTGATTACATCATCAAATGGTTAAGTACAAACCATCACCAATCTCCAAACGGTTTCAACCTTCAAACGGTTTCAACCACCCAAACGGTCTTGAGACCGTTTGGCCCTCAAACGGTCTTGAGACCGTTTGGATGTGTTGACCGTTTGGAAGAGTTGACCTTCCAAACCGTTTGGAGCTCAATCGGTTTGAAATCGTTTGATCAAATCAACTTGAGATCGATTGGACCAAACGACCCTGAGATCGTTTGAGCCCAAACGGTCTTGAGACCGTTTGGTCCCAAACGGTCTTGAGACCGTTTGGCCTCAAACGGTCTTGAGACCGTTTGGATCCAAACGGTCTTGAGACCGTTTGGTCCAAATGGGCTCAAACCGTTTGGACCTCCAAAGTGGTTCAAAAGTTACAATTGGTCATGGATATGTATGTTGAACCCCTCAATTAACCAAATCCATGATAACCACTTATAAATTGAGTTAATTAGGATGAACCTCAATCACTTGGACACCAAGTTGACCCTCAATTGAAAGCCAATTAGGGTTGAATCCTTCTCAATTAGGGTTTCAAATCAGATGGTCATCAATATTCAACAATGTGAATCATTTCAAGGTTGAACCTATCAATTGACCTCCAATTGGGCTCAAACTTGGACCAAACGGTCTTGAGGTCGTTTGGATATCCTCCAAACGGTCTTGAGACCGTTTGCCCAAAGTTTGACCAAGAACCAAGTCGTTTGGACTAGGGTTGAACTCCAATTAGGTCTAAAATCAGTATTTGTATCAATTCATCAACTTATTGCAATTGGTCCTTCAAACCATTAGATTATCTCAACCCTAGACCTCCAAATGGTCTTGGGTTGTGCCCAAACGGTCTTGAGACCGTTTGGAGGAACCCCCAAACGGTCTTGAGACCGTTTGGGTCCTTCAACCCAAAACTCATCAAGATCTATACTTAGAAAACAGCAATTTGATTGTTTCACTAACCCACTGTAATTGGGCCCTCAATTGGTCAATTACCTTAACCCTAGACCTCCAAACGGTCTTGGGTTGACATCAAACGGTCTTGAGACCGTTTGGATGAGTTCCAAACGGTCTTGAGACCGTTTGCCCATCCATCCTTTGGACTCTAGTGAAAATTCATCAAGGTTTGATCTATAGAGTTGATCATCACATCAATACTTAATTGCAATATGGTTTGGTGCCTTTGGACCTTCAATTGATCAGCTATACTTGACCCCAGACCTCCAAACGGTCTTGGGGTGACCCCCAAACGGTCTTGAGACCGTTTGGGTGATTCCCAAACGGTCTTGAAACCGTTTGGGCTAATCAACCCAAAATCTCAACTTAACTCATTGGAATTTCAGCACTGTTTTCAATTAGGGTTTGCCTAATTGAATAGCCTTCAACTCATGATTCCTTGGGAGTTAATCCCTAAAATTCGGTGAGTCATTATATCACATCATTAGGAACAGTAATCCCAAACGGTCAACGCTTGGTCAACACACTCAAACGGTCTTGAGACCGTTTGCCCAAAAAGTTCAATTAAATCAGATTGAAAATCAGCACTTAATCCAATTAGGTTTCCCTAATTGATTAGGCTTCAACTCACGATTCCTTTGGAGTTAATCCCTCAAATTTGGAGGGTTATTAATAAACATAATTATGAACAGGAATACCAAACGGTCCACGCTTGGTCAACCATCTCAAACGGTCTTGAAACCGTTTTCTCAACCAGGTCAAGTTAATCAGGTTGAAAATCAGCACATAATTCAATTGGTTTTGCTAATTGATTTGCTCATAACTCACGATTCCTTTGGAGTTAACCTCTCACATTTTGTGGGTGATTAACCTACATAATTATGAACAAGATTCCCAAACGGTCTTCGCTTGGTCAACGGGACCAAACGGTCTTGAAGACCGTTTGCCCTCAAACGACCCTGAAACCGTTTGCCCACCAAACGGTTTGAAACCGTTTTGAGCAATAGGTGGAGGTCGTTTGATAAAGTGAAAAATCTGTGGATAAGCATAGTAATTAACGCCCTTATCTTCCACCTTAAGAACAGTAGCAGTTCTTCACGTTTTTGCTTGCAAGGATGCAAGGGAAGATAGGGAAGAAGAAGATCTATCAACTATATGCATAGAAAAGATGTATAATCAAAGCATAAAGTTTAGAGTTATAAAACCCGCCTAAAGCTTGCTCCTTGAGCTCCAAGCTTTCGAGCTCCAAGCCTTTAATGGCGTCCTAGAAGCTCCACAGGTCGGCCAAGGTTAATCCTCCAAGGAAGGTTGAGAAAAGATGGCTAAAAAGATAGAATTAAGTAAGCTAGCCATGAATTTGCCCTTGAATCCGAATTCTAACCATGGAATTTGGGCAAGAAGGGGAATCCAAACCTACCTTGCACCCTTGGTCGTTTCTCCTGAGCTCCAGAGCAAGGCTTGGCCGTTTGAGAATGAGAGGGAGTGAATGAAACAGGAGCAAGGTCGTTTGCTCGTTTGCAAGGGAAAGAGCTTTTATAGCTTTAGCCTATTTTCTATTACAAGGACCTTTCAAACTCAAAATTCACATCTAGGTCCCTCCTTGCTCAAGGGCACGTCCAGGCCCATCTAATCTTATGCAAATCTCAAGAAAACTCAAGATCTAAGGGTAAAGGAATCCAACCTTCAACTAGGGTACATACATGAAAGGGTTTTGTACTCATTTTAGGTGATTTCTATCACAAAGATCATTTTTCTCATCTGATTAGTGAATGATGTATCTCCTTCATCATTTCTACTCTAAATGATGACAAGAGTCATAAAAGATGTTCTAGATGGTGAAAATTACAAGTTGGACCCCTTAATTTGGGTAAATTGCACTTTATCCCAAATTAGGGTTTCTGAGCATGGGGATTGCTTCCACAGCTGCACCTTGGTGCTCAAGCTTGGGAAATCCCTCAAACTTTATCATAGACATCTTCATGATGTCTTAACATCAAAAGAACATCTTATCTTGTGAAATTTTCAAGTTCAACCCTTAAACTGGGTAATTTGCACATAGGTCCCTGCATACAACACAATGCTACAACTTTATACAAAAAGGAGCAAAATTGAAAGTAAATGTTCCTGAGGAACTTAATTTCATGCCAGGGAGTGTTCGTAAGTATAATAATTACATATTTAGGCAAAACTTCTAGGGTTAGTTCATAACCCAGGTCAGGGGTGTTACACTATGTCCTATGCCTCTGTTGACTCGGCGAACCTAGAGCTCTGATACCACTTAATTGTGGGCTCCGATCTCCAAACCACGAATTAATCTCGATTTAAACATGTGCGGAAGCATTCGGTAAACAGCGGAAGACCAAAAATCACGAGAAATTAAAACTTTTTGAGACAAGAGCTTGAAACCACAAACCTTTTCTATAAAAAGGATTTAACTGTTTACATTACTAACAAAAACTTCTTGAGTGATTATATACAACATGATACAAAACTTCTCAAGAGTTCATACTCAAAACACTCCAGGACCTGAGAATACAGAGGACACATAGGACAAACTCTATACTACATCATGAAGCAGGTTGGATCTCCACCTGAGATAACTACTGCCCCTGATGCTGCTGGGATTGGTCACCTGAGTTCTTGTCCCTCCGTCTTCGACGACCACCTAAAAAGTAGAAGTCTACGGGGTGAGACAATTATACGTAATTGCCCCAGCGAGAGTTATAACTCTCCACTAGAAGCTTTATAAACAAAGCAGGGAATAACTAAAGCAATAATAGCCTTCAAGATATTCACTAGCAGTTTTAATGATAAGCAGAGTTCAATCAATATCAAAATATGAGAACCTCTATGCTGTTTAAAGTAACATCAATCAAATAACTCGTAGATAACTCTAACAGATATACTACGCTGTTGATTATGTTTTTAAGGGAGTGCAGGGATGCATCTCACCTCTTCGACTGCGCGGTGGGGAATGATGGACTACATGAATCTACATCAACTCCTCTCACCATTTCTCTTTTAGTGAAGGAATGACGGACTACACGAATCTACATCAATTCCTCTCACTAATTCTCTTAATCAGTTAGGTACATTCAGTATTCTTATCATCTTACAATAACACAGCTATATATGAGAATACTTAAAATGTAGCAGGCCTAACTTTTCACAATCATCAGTTATTTCATCTCAAGTCATCTGTCAAGCATGACTTTGATAACATTTATGGCTCTTACAGCCCATAAATTATAAAAGATGTCACTCACAGTGCATCAACAAGGTTTACTATTCATAAAGCTTAAGACATGCTTTCAATGAATATATCATGGCATTCCATACCTGGATATGCCCATTATCTTATAACAATATGCAAAGCTCATTAGTATAACATGGCATTCCCTACCTGGATATGCATATCATCTCATAACAACCTGCATGGTTCATTCAACAGATAATAGTAAACAATTCAACAATTAAGGATGCATTCTCAATTATGGTTTCACATGAAATTACCATCAACTAGGGATTCACATGGAATCACCCTCAACTAGGGATTCACAAGGAATCACCCTCAACTAGGGATTCACATGGAATCACCCTCAACTAGGGATTCACAAGGAATCACCCTCAACTAGGGTTAAAAACCCAAAAGTCCTGACAATAGGGGTTTATATACATGTTTAGGGTTTCATGATCTCTCTCTTCCTAAGGATCATACCCTTAAACACCACATGAATTATATTCAAATATGAATTCATGTTAACATCATCTCAAATTGATTAGGTCATATCAACCCTTTAATCAAGAGTATACAACTCTGCTTAACATAGTGTATCAGGTCATTGGTTCAGTAAGCAATTAGGGATTCATTCCTTAATTGGTACTAGTCCCTTAGATACTTATTAGGGTTCCAACCTTTGTACCTTATTTGTTTATCATTATTATTCACCACTGGGTCGATGGATCATTTATCATCTTGATTCTCAAGATATTCAATCACATTAGACCTCCTTTACATAAAGCACCCAAATGAATTAGAGTTTCCAATGTTGGTTCCTTCAACCATTGAATTCATGGAACCATTCATCAGTTGGACCTACCCTCATACTTCAATTGAGTTAAATAGGTCAACCTTCAACTGATTTGACCCTTAGTTAACCCTCAACTGGTCATTAACTAGGGTTTTATTCAATTGAATTAGGGATTACTATTCATTTTTCATGTCTTCACCCTAAACTTAGGGTTTACTATTCACTCCATGGTGAATTGTACTCATTACATCATCATGTAAGAGAAACATCATCATTAAGGCTCTTACTTAGGATTAAGATCCATTAGATATCATAATTAGGGTTTCCATGACCTCACATAGGTGGGTCATTCCCTAATCATGCACATTCATATGTATATGAAGTATCTTACTAGAGTTTCCTCCTAAAAAGGGTATTTTCTCTCTCTAGGATACTTCCTCTCTCTAGAAATACTTCCTCTCTCCTCTCACTAGTAGATGGTGACAACACCACTCTAGATCAGGTTGAGATAAGTTTCCATTGGCTAGCATAAGCCGAAACATCAGCATCATGTGATTAGGGTTTGCTTAGAACAAGGTTTTACCCTTTTAGACCCCTCAAGGGTATTTTGGTAATTTGCCACATGATCACCATCATGGGTTAACTTACTAATCACATAGTCCCTTAATGACCTAGGTTACCATTAGGGTTTAGATTGAATCACCATTGAACTGATTACATCATCAAATGGTTAAGTACAAACCATCACAAATCTCCAAACGGTTTCAACCTTCAAACGGTTTCAACCACCCAAACGGTCTTGAGACCGTTTGGCCCTCAAACGGTCTTGAGACCGTTTGCTCCAAACGGTTTTGAGACCGTTTGGATGTGTTGACCATTTGGAAGAGTTGACCTTCCAAACCGTTTGGAGCTCAATCGGTTTGAAATCGTTTGATCAAATCAACTTGAGATCGATTGGACCAAACGACCCTGAGATCGTTTGAGCCCAAACGGTTTTGAGACCGTTTGGTCCCAAACGGTCTTGAGACCGTTTGGCCTCAAACGGTCTTGAGACCGTTTGGATCCAAACGGTCTTGAGACCGTTTGGTCCAAATGGGCTCAACCGTTTGGACCTCCAAAGTGGTTCAAAAGTTACAATTGGTCATGGATATGTATGTTGAACCCCTCAATTAACCAAATCCATGATAACCACTTATAAATTGAGTTAATTAGGATGAACCTCAATCACTTGGACACCAAGTTGACCCTCAATTGAAAGCCAATTAGGGTTGAATCCTTCTCAATTAGGGTTTCAAATCGGATGGTCATCAATATTCAACAATGTGAATCATTTCAAGGTTGAACCTATCAATTGACCTCCAATTGGGCTCAAACTTGGACCAAACGGTCTTGAGGTCGTTTGGATATCCTCCAAACGGTCTTGAGACCGTTTGCCCAAAGTTTGACCAAGAACCAAGTCGTTTGGACTAGGGTTGAACTCCAATTAGGTCTAAAATCAGTATTTGTATCAATTCATCAACTTATTGCAATTGGTCCTTCAAACCATTAGATTATCTCAACCCTAGACCTCAAAACGGTCTTGGGTTGTGCCCAAACGGTCTTGAGACCGTTTGGAGGAACCCCCAAATGGTCTTGAGACCGTTTGGGTCCTTCAACCCAAAACTCAACAAGATCTATACTTAGAAAACATCAATTTGATTGTTTCACTAACCCACTGTAATTGGGCCCTCAATTGGTCAATTACCTTAACCCTAGACCTCCAAACGGTCTTGGGTTGACATCAAACGGTCTTGAGACCGTTTGGATGAGTTCCAAACGGTCTTGAGACCGTTTGCCCATCCATCCTTTGGACTCTAGTGAAAATTCATCAAGGTTTGATCTATAGAGTTGATCATCACATCAATACTTAATTGCAATATGGTTTGGTGCCTTTGGACCTTCAATTGATCAACTATACTTGACCCCAGACCTCCAAACGGTCTTGGGGTGACCCCCAAACGGTCTTGAGACCGTTTGGGTGATTCCCAAACGGTCTTGAAACCGTTTGGGCTAATCAACCCAAAATCTCAACTTAACTCATTGGAATTTCAGCACTGTTTTCAATTAGGGTTTGCCTAATTGAATAGCCTTCAACTCATGATTCCTTGGGAGTTAATCCCTAAAATTCGGTGAGTCATTATATCACATCATTAGGAACAGTAATCCCAAACGGTCAACGCTTGGTCAACACACTCAAACGGTCTTGAGACCGTTTGCCCAAAAAGTTCAATTAAATCAGATTGAAAATCAGCACTTAATCCAATTAGGTTTCCCTAATTGATTAGGCTTCAACTCACGATTCCTTTGGAGTTAATCCCTCAAATTTGGAGGGTTATTAATAAACATAATTATGAACAGGAATACCAAACGGTCAACGCTTGTTCAACCATATCAAACGGTCTTGAAACCGTTTGCTCAACCAGGTCAAGTTAATCAGGTTGAAAAATCAGCACATAATTCAATTGGTTTTGCTAATTGATTTGCTCATAACTCACGATTCCTTTGGAGTTAACCTCTCAAATTTTGTGGGTGATTAACCTACATAATTATGAACAAGATTCCCAAACGGTCTTTGCTTGTTCAACGGGACCAAACGGTCTTGAAGACCGTTTGCCCTCAAACGACCCTGAAACCGTTTGCCCACCAAACGGTTTGAAACCGTTTTGAGCAATAGGTGGAGGTCGTTTGATAAAGTGAAAATCTGTGGATAAGCATAGGAATTAACGCCCTTATCTTCCACCTTAAGAACAGTAGCAGTTCTTCACGTTTTTGCTTGCAAGGATGCAAGGGAAGATAGGGAAGAAGAAGATCTATCAACTATATGCATAGAAAAGATGTATAATCAAAGCATAAAGTTTAGAGTTATAAAACCCGCCTAAAGCTTGCTCCTTGAGCTCCAAGCTTTCGAGCTCCAAGCCTTTAATGGCGTCCTAGAAGCTCCACAGGTCGGCCAAGGTTAATCCTCCAAGGAAGGTTGAGAAAAGATGGCTAAAAAGATAGAATTAAGTAAGCTAGCCATGAATTTGCCCTTGAATCCGAATTCTAACCATGGAATTTGGGCAAGAAGGGGAATCCAAACCTACCTTGCACCCTTGGTCGTTTCTCCTGAGCTCCAGAGCAAGGCTTGGCCGTTTGAGAATGAGAGGGAGTGAATGAAACAGGAGCAAGGTCGTTTGCTCGTTTGCAAGGGAAAGAGCTTTTATAGCTTTAGCCTATTTTCTATTACAAGGACCTTTCAAACTCAAAATTCACATCTAGGTCCCTCCTTGCTCAAGGGCACGTCCAGGCCCATCTAATCTTATGCAAATCTCAAGAAAACTCAAGATCTAAGGGTAAAGGAATCCAACCTTCAACTAGGGTACATACATGAAAGGGTTTTGTACCCATTTTAGGTGATTTCTATCACAAAGATCATTTTTCTCATCTGATTAGTGAATGATGTATCTCCTTCATCATTTCTACTCTAAATGATGACAAGAGTCATAAAAGATGTTCTAGATGGTGAAAATTACAAGTTGGACCCCTCAATTTGGGTAAATTGCACTTTACCCCAAATTAGGGTTTCTGAGCATGGGGATTGTTTCCACAGCTGCACCTTGGTGCTCAAGCTTGGGAAATCCCTCAAACTTTATCCTAGACATCTTCATGATGTATTAACATCAAAAGAACATCTTATCTTGTGAAATTTGCAAGTTCAACCCTTAAACTGGGTAATTTGCACATAGGTCCCTGCATACAACACAATGCTACAACTTTATACAAAAAGGAGCAAAATTGAAAGTAAATGTTCCTGAGGAACTTAATTTCATGCCAGGGAGTGTTCGCAAGTATAATAATTACATATTTAGGCAAAACTTCTAGGGTTAGTTCATAACCCAGGTCAGGGGTGTTACATCTTCTCTCTCTTTTCACTGATAGATGGTGATTACATCACTCTAGATTAGGTTAAGTCAAGTCAACTTTGATTAAAATAAGTTAAGTCACCACTATTATGTCATTAGGGTTTGCTTAATCAAGGGGTGTTGTCTACTTGAACCCTTCAAGGGTACATTGGTAATGTTCACCATTAGCCATAACATGGGTCAATCTTCTAATTACTTAACCCCTTAATGTCTTTATATATCATTAGGGTTTGAGTTAATCAACCATTGAACCATCTAAGCCTTCAAATCATTAAAGCAATCTTAACTCTAAAAGTCTCCAAACGGTTTCACACTTTAACCTCCAAACGGTTTTGAAACCGCATGGAGGGGTTGACCGTTTGGTAACTTTGACCTTCAAGACCGCATGGACATGTTCACACTCAAGACCGTTTGCCCTTAAACGGTCTTGAAACCATTTGATCATGTTGACCGTTTGGCAAAGGTTGACTTTGAAACTGTTTGATCCAATTAACCTTGAAACTGCATGTCTTTAAAGGGTTTGGAAATCACATGAGTCCAAATGGTTTTGAAACCATTTGGGCCCAAACGTTCTTGAGACCGTTTTCCCCCAAACGGTCTTGAGACCGTTTGGTCCAAATGTCTCGAAACCGCATGGACCTAGAAAGTGCATCAACACTTGCAATCGATTAGGGTTTTCAATGTTGAACCCCTCAATTGATCATACCAAGGTTAACCACTTATCAATTGAGTCAATTAGGTTTATCCTTAACCAATTTGACACTCAATTGACCCTCAATTGATAGCCAATTAGGGTTGTAACCAATTGAATTAGGATTTGTAATCGGTCAACCATCAACATCCATCAACATGAGTCTAATTGAAGTTGAACCCATCAATTGTCACCCAATTGGGCCATGAATTGACCCCAAACGGTCTTGAGATCGTTTGGACATCCTCCAAACGGTCTTGAGACCGTTTGACCAAAGTCTCATCAAAATATAAGTCCATTTGTTAAGGGTTGAACCCTAATTAGGTCAAAAATCAGCACTTTTGATTAATTCAACAACCTATTGTGATTAGACCTTCAATTGATCAAATTATCTTAACCCTAGACCTCCAAACGGTCTTGGGTGATCACTAAACGGTATTGAGACCGTTTGGGTGATCCCTAAATGGTTTTGAAACCGTTTGGGCCACTCAACCCAAACTTCAACACAATTGGTCCTTGAAATCAGCAATTGAACCCGATTAGGGTTTAAGTGATTGAAGTGCCTTCAACTTGTGATTTATTTGCAATTAGATGATGATTCTTTGTAGATGATTAATTCATAATGTGTCCACCAGACCCCTAAATGGTCAACGCATGGTAAAATCTCCCAAACGGTCTTGGAGACCGTTTGATTCTAAACGGTCTTACAAACCGCATGAATCCAAATGGTCTTGAAACCGTTTGGTTTCAAACGGTTTTGCAAATCGTTTAGACCAAAGGTGCAAGATCGTTTGGTAAAGTAAGATAAGGATTAACTTTGGAATTAATGCCCATCATCTCCTACCTCAAGATTAAGGTTTGTTCTTCATGGTTTTGCTTGCAAAAATGCAAGGGAAGGTAGGGGAAAGAAGAACAAACTACTATTTGCAAGAAAGAAGATATGTATAACAAAGCATAAGGGTTTAGAGTTATAAAACCCGCCTTAAGGTCGTTCCTAGAGCTCCAACCTTCCAAGATTCCAAGCTTTTAATGGCATCTTGAGCTCCACAGGTCGGCCAAGGTCGTTTCTCTAAGAATTGGTTGGGAAAGGTCGGCTAGAAAGAAGAACTAAGTAAGAAAAGCTAGTCTACCAAGCTTGTATCATGAATTCCTCCATGAATCCGAGCAATATGATGATCAAAGCTTACCTAGAACTCCTTATCCATTCTCCTCTATTCCAAATCTCTACCTTAGTTGGTCCAAGCAAGGGGATAAGTGAGGAAGTGAAGGAAACGGTTCCTTGGTTTGCAAAGAAAGGTGTATATGTACTTTGGGTAAAACTTCAACATAAGGACAACTAGTTTCTTGATTTCTCATCTAGGTCCTTCCCTTCTTCTAAGACACGTTTCTATTCTTCATACTTAAACAAAACTCATCTTAATCCCAAGGTCTAAAGGCAAATAAAGCTAATATCAATACTAGGTTGCACATATAAAAGGGTTATTATGCTTATAACTTGATTATTTAATTACAAGGGTGTTCCCTCTTGTATGATTATTCAAATGAAGCACCCCCTTCATCATTTTTATTCTATTTGATGCCAAGAGTTATAAAAGATATTCTATAATGTGTATTTTACATATTGCATCCTATATTTTGGGTAAATTGCACTTTACACCAAAACTAGGGTTTAAAGCACAAGGATTGCTCCACAAGCTGCATCTTGATGCCCAAGCTTGGAGAATCCATCATGCTTCATCATATTCATTTTTATGATGTATTAACACCAAAGGAGCATATTAACATGTGTAAATTGCAAGTTAACCCCTCTAATTGGGTAATTTGCACATAGGTCCCTATATTACAAAACAATACTACAACGTTGTTTAAAAAGAGCAAAAATAGAAATATATGTTTCTTAGGAGCTTTAATTACATGCCACAAGATAATCACAAGCATCTAATTACATAATTAAGCAAAACACCTAGGGTTAGTCCATAACCCACGTCAGGGATGTTACAAATTATCCACCCCTTACAAGGATTTCATCCCCGAAATCAACAAGATATATTAAGCGAAAAGAGCAGGGTATTTCCTTCTCATCTCTTCCTCTAGTTCCCAAGTGGTTTCTTCAATACCACGATGATTCCAGAGGACTTTCACAAGACTTATATCTTTCTTTTTCAGCTTTTTAATTCTATTATCAAGGATTGATACTGGTCCTTCCTCATAAGTTATATCATCGTTCAATTCTACCTCCATGGGTTGTAGAACTGACTCAGTATCAGGGTGGCATTTCCTTAGCATAGAAATGTGAAACACAGGTGTAACTTCTGTAACTCTGGTGGTAACTCTAGTCTATAGGCTACCTTTCCAACACGTTCAATGATTGGATAAGGTCCCATAAATCTAGGAGTTAACTTCCCTTTTCTTCCAAAATGAAGGACTCCTTTCCAAGGCGAGACTTTGAGGTACACTTTGTCTCCAACCTGGAACTCTAAGGGTCTACGATGTCTATCAACATAAGATTTCTGCCTATCCTGTGCAGTCTTAATCTGTTGTTGTATCACTTTAATCTTCTCTGTGGTCTGCTGCACAAGATCAGGACCTAACAGTTGATATTCACCAGTATCATACCAACATAAGGGTGATCTACAACGTCTACCATACAAAGCTTCATAAGGTGCCATGTCAATGCTATGTTGATAGATATTGTTATAAGCAAACTCTATCAAGCTTAGGTGCAGATCCCAATTCCCTGTAAACTGGAGAACACATGCTCTCAGCAAGTCTTCCAAGGTGTGTATAGTCCTTTCCGACTGTCCATCAGTCTGTGGATGAAAGGCTATACTAAACCTTAACTGGGTGCCTAGAGCTCTGTGTAGATGTTCCCAAAAATGACTCGTAAACTGGGGACCTTTGTCTGAAACTATAGTGACTGGAACTCCGTGCAGTCGCACTATCTCTTGAACATACAACTGTGCTAGCCTCTCAGCAGAATAGGTTGTTTTGACAGGTAAGAAATGCGTTGTCTTTGTCAACCTATCAACTATTACCCAGATGGAATCATGTCCTTTTCTTGTTCTGGGTAGGCCAATAACAAAGTCCATGGTTACATGATCCCACTTCCACTATGGTATGGGTAAAGGTTGCATCGTTCCTGCAGGCTTCTGGTGTTCAGCTTTAACTTACTGACACACAGGACACCTCATCACAAACTCAGCAACATCCTTCTTCATCCCAGGCCACCAATACATATCTTTCAAGTTTCGATACATCTTGGTGCTTCCTGGATGCATAGCATACATCGAAGAATGAGCTTCTTCTAGGACTAACTTTCTCAAGTTATCCACATCCGGCACTATCATCCTCACATGATAACAGGCCACCTGGTCATCTGAATCATAGAAACCATCTCATTTCTCATTACCATATTCTGATCTGATCTGCTGAACCGCAGCATCCACTTGTTGTGCCTCCTTAATCTGCTCTCTTAGGGTAGGTTTTATATGCATCTCAACCAACAACCTGGCTAACAATGATACCTTCAACTGTACATTGTCTTTCCTTAAGGAGATAAGCATGTCTCTTCTAGAGCATACTAAAGAGTTTAGTTGTGCCCTATCTACTGTTGGTGTTGCTGATTTTCCTACTCAGAGCATCTGCAACTACATTGGCCTTCCCTGGATGGTAATCAATTGTACAATCATAGTCCTTGATCAACTCCATCCAGCGACATTGCCTCATGTTAAGTTCGTGTTGAGAGAAGATGTACTTAAGGTTCTTATGATCAGTGAAAATCCGGAATGTCTCTCCATAGAGGTAATGTCTCCAGATCTTCAAAGCATGAACCACAACAACTAGCTCCAGATCGTGTGTCGGATAATTCTCCTCGTGTTTCTTAAGCTGTCGAGAAGCAAAAGAAATCACTTGCTTATCATGCATCAACACACATCCAAGTCCATTCTTGGTGGCATCACTAAAAACCACATATCCTTTGCCATGCTCAGGTAGCACAAGTACAAGTGCACTTGTTAATCTCTCCTTCAGCAGCTGAAAAGATTGCTGACACTTGTCACTCCAAGCAAAAGGAACATCCTTCCGGGTCAACTTGGTCAAGGGTAAGGCTATGGAACTGAAGTTCTTAATGAACCTTCGGTAATAGCCAGCCAACCCTAAGAAACTACGGATCTCCGTCGGTGTCTTCGGCTGTTCCCACTTTAGAATAGATTCTACCTTTTTAGGATCAACACGAATACCCGAGGCAGATATCACATGTCCAAGGAAAGATAGTTCTGGAAATCAGAACTCACACTTGCTAAACTTAGCGTATAGCTTGTGTTCTCTTAGCAAAGTTAGAGCCTGACAAAGATGTTGTTCATGTTGTTGAGCATCTCTACTATAGATCAGAATGTCATCTATAAAGATAACAACGCACTGATCGAGGAAAGGTCAGAAGATTCTATTCATGAGTTCCATAAATGCAGCAGGTGCATTAGTTAGTCCAAACGACATAACTGTGAACTCATAGTGACGATGCCTTGTCCTAAAAGCAGACTTAGATACGTCACTATCCTTAATACGGAGTTGATGGTATCCTGACCTCAAATATATCTTTGAGAAAACGGTTGCACCACGCAACTGGTCAAAGAGATCATCAATCCTCGGTAGAGGGTACTTATTCTTTATTGTTACTTTGTTTAATTGTCTGTAATCAATGCACAACCGCATTGATCCATCTTTCTTTTTAACAAAGAGGATCGGAGCACCCCCAAGGCGAAGTACTTGGTCAGATGAAACCCTTCTCAAGCAACTCTTAAAGTTGTTTCTTGAGTTCTGCCATCTCAGCAGGCACCATCCTATACGGTGTTTGTACTATAGGTTGTGTGTCTGGGATCAAATTGATTTCAAAATCAATTTCCTGAGGTAGTGGCACACCTGGAAGCTCTTCAGGAAATACATCTTCAAATTCCCTGACTACAAGAACTTCAGTAGGGTTAGGACTATCCATGATAGTGTCTACCACATGGGCCAAGAATGCATCACATCCTTGCCTCATCAACTTCTCAGCAACCATAGCTGACACAAGACAGATAGGCAGAATCTTTCTCTCTCCTTGAAAGATCCATGTGTCACTATCATCAGCAAACACAGCCTGCTTGGATTCACAATCCAAAACAACCCTATACCTTTCCAAGGTATCCATCCCAAGGATTATATCAAATCCTTGCATCTCAAGTAGTATAAGATCCACTTGAATGCGGTGTTCAGAAAAGAAGAGGAAGTAGGGAGAGCATACCTCGTGCAACACGGCAGACCCTCCCAATGGAGTTTCTAGCAACAGGCTATCTGCCCTATGACTGACTCTCATATTGTAGTTACGAATCACTCTTCGAGTGATAAAGGAGTGTGTAGCACCTGGGTCAATCAGAACACATGATGTAGACATATCAGAATATAACAACTCCATCTGACCTATCACAACCCGAGGGTTGATCACTGCATCAGGTGGGTTCATCACATAGAACCTTGTTGTCGCCTGAGGTTGATTCGGGGCTGACGATCCAGCTTGGGACGCTTGTCCATGTCCTCTAGCTGCTCTTTGAAACTGCCTCCTCTGGTTTCCTTACTGACTCTGCCTCTGTGGTTGTGTTACACTTTCTGGTCTAGCTCTGTAGTCTTTCATCAGATGCCCCATCTTCCCACATATGTAACAGCTTCTATCCAGTTGTTGTGGTCTTGGTGGTCATGTGACTAACATAGATGCTGAACTATGAGCTCCTTGTAGTGGTAGGCTTCGTCCTCTACCTCTACTCGGGGTCCACTGTGTCTGAGCACTAGGTCTGGGTGGTGGTGGTGTAGGCGCAGAAAACATAGGCTTCTTAAAGTCTCTGGATGAAGATCCCTGGAACTGAGGATATCTCTTATGGGTTTGCCACTTCTCTGCTACAGACCTCTCTATCCTTCAGACTGACTCAACGAAGGTAGCAAACCTTTCTCGATTCTCTAGGGCAGACACGGGAGTAGTCAACTCAGCGTTCAACCCTTTCTCGAACTGTCTGATCCTTTCTTCATCTGTAGCAGCCATATGAGGACAGAACCGCAACAACTCCATGAACTTAGCCTCATACTCGCTAATGTTCATCAGACCTTGTCTTAACCTCTCGAATTGAGAGATTTTCTTGTCCAGAAACGTCTTAGGGAAATATCTATTGGCAAATTCCCGTTGAAAGACTTCCCATGTAACCTCCACACCTGGCCTCTTCTGCTCTTCCATGGTCCACCAGTGACCAACACTTCCCTTGAGAAGATAGACAGCGTGTCTAACCTTCTCAGCTTCTGGGATGTTTAGGATTCTAAAGGCTTTTTCTAATTCGGTTAACCATAGGTTGGCATCTGCAGGATCAGCTGTTCCAAAGTACTCAGTCGCTCTGACTCGGAGAAGTCGTTCAAATGTCTTGCCGATTCCTTGTCCTTCTGACTGGGTAGGTGCCCTAGGTGCAGGCATAGGCATCCTATCTATTATATGTGTCATGACAGTCATAAACTGCCCGAACATGGTCTGGACAGCTGGGTTCCCCATGTCAGCTGGGTTAAACTAGGGTGGCTCAGGTACAGGTTGCTCTATCTCTAAGTTCCTTGCACCTTCTCGGGGTGCAGCAACACTACTCTCTGCCACATACTCCTCGTGTGGTCCAGACATCCTTACTTATCTTCTTCTCTTGAGGAGCAGAAGACACTATTAGATATACTGGAAAACACTAAGAATAGACTCGACATCCTAAGTCCTATGTCTCTGTAGACTCAGCAAACCTAGAGCTCTGATACCACTTAACTATAGCGAATCGATCGCCAAAATGGGATAAACTCAGCGGAAGTGTTCGATTAGCAGCGGAATTATGAAAAATCACTAGAAATTAAAACTTTTTAAGAAAAGATCTTTAAACCATAAAACTTCTTCATAAGAAATAAGATAAACAATCTACATCATGTTTTAACATTACATCTCTGTTAAATCACCTCTTGAGTGATTATATACATCCAGATACAAAATCTCGAGGCTTAAAGCCAAAATCTCAGACCTACTGACTCCTAGGACCTGAGAGTACATAGACGACATAAGACAAACTAACTACAGGACTCGACAGTCAGTATCTCCACCTGAGATTCACTGCTGCCCCTGGCGTTGCTGTTGCTGATACTGCTCACCCGGAGATTGGTTCCTTCGTCCTCGGCGACCACCTAAAAAGTTGAAATCTACGGGGTGAGACAATTTTAAATAATTGTCCCAGCGAGAGTTATAACTCTCCGCCAGAAGCTTTGTTATAGCAAATAATGAATAACATAAACAATATAAGCTTTAAGACATTCAATAGCGGATTTGATATTAAGTAAAGCAACTTCATTAAGGAATATGAAGAACATGTATACTAGATACTTGAACAGGATATTAATATAAACAATGTAACATCACTCATTGTTTCTCGTAGTTCAACCCTAGCGTATATGCTACGCAGCTGATTATGTTTTACAAACATTATTATGCCCTGCGGAGATGAGGTATACCACTCATACTCCAACTGATCACTACTAAGTCGCATCGGTATCATACATAGGTCATCAAAAGAGCCGGATTCTTATGACCTCATCTTTCTCAGTCAGTGTGAGGATCAACATGCAGGACATCTCGTGTCTCTGCTAAGATAGCTTACCAGGGTATTCTTGCACTTTGCTATTAGAGTCACAGTGGCATTCTGTACTCTCTTTGCCATCGAAAGATCTCTTGTTTATCTCTCATCGATGCAGCATTAAATATTCCTCGGGAGATTAATGGAACATCACCCCGGCATAAACATATAGTGAAGGGTTGATAGATTAAGGCACATCTACATCAATTCCTACACTAGGACATAAGGATATTCACGTCCATAATCCCCCACATACTCAAAAGTATATGATCCAGGAGTTTCCTTAGGAAAACCTGTTTCACCATCATTTAGCTTCTGACAATGATGGATATATGATCAGGGCTTTACATGGTATGATTATAATTGATTATTTAGGTACATTTCAGTATTCTTTTAACATCAAACATGTTTCCAAGCATTTAAATATTAAAGTACTGCTATAAAAGAAGAATACTAAATGTATCAAGTTTAACTCATATCAGTTATTATATGGATATCAATTCTTAATCATTTCATTACTATGATTCAAGAATAGGGGTGTTCAAACCCTCAATTCATCATAAGTCATCTAATCAGCATGACCTTGATGTTGCTCATGGCTCTTATAGCCCATTAATCTCATATGTTGCCACTTTAGCTTAGGCAACATACTATATATCACTATTCATAAAGCCTATAACATGCTTTCAGTGAATATGATATCATAACCCTTACCTGGCTATGATCACTTCTTGTAAGAACCTGCATGGTTAATTCAATTGACAACAATGACTAATTCATTTCCAAATCAGCAATTTATAAAGCAGAAATAACCTTTCAATTCAAGGTTTGTACCTCCATGCCTTCACTAAGGCTAGGTTCCCTTATTTACATCAATTAGGGTTATCCAATCCCTTTCATTATAATTAGGAATAATGATTCCTCATCTCATACTTTAATCATGAAGATTCATGCTTAAAAGCATAACCTGGAATTAGGGTTTATTGTACATTTCATCACATCACCCTTAATTAGGGTTTACTGTTCACTTCATAGTGAATTGAGCTCATAGCATAATCATGTATGAAAATTATCATCATTGATTCTCTCAAATTAGGTTAAGATTCATTAATCATCATAATTAGGGTTTCTATGATCTCACTATGAAGGATCATACCCTAATCATGTGTATTTATTCATATTGAAGGTATATTACTTGATTCTCTTTCATATTAGGAGTCTTCTCTCTCTTTTCACTAATATATGGTGATTACATCACTCTAGATTAGGTTAAGTCAAGTCAACTTTGATTAACATAAGTTAAGTCACCACTATTATGTCATTAGGGTTTGCTTAATCAAGGGGTGTTGTCTACTTGAACCCTTCAAGGGTACATTGGTAATGTTCACCATTAACCATAACATGGGTCAATCTTATAATTAATTAACCCCTTAATGTCTTTAGATATCATTAGGGTTTGAGTTAATCAACCATTGAACGATCTAATCCTTCAAATCATTAAGCAATCTTAACTCTAAAAGTCTCCAAACGGTTTCACACTTTAACCTCCAAACGGTTTTGAAACTGCATGGAGGGGTTGACCGTTTGGTAACTTTGACCTTCAAGACTGCATGGACATGTTCACACTCAAGACCGTTTGCCCTTAAACGGTCTTGAAACTGTTTGATCATGTTGACCATTTGGCCAAGGTTGACTTTGAAACTGTTTGATCCAATTAACCTCAAAACCGCATGTCCTTAAACGGTTTGGAAATCGCATGAGTCCAAATGGTTTTGAAACCATTTGGGCCCAAACGGTCTTGAGACCGTTTGCCCCCAAACGGTCTTCAGACCGTTTGTACTCAAACAGTCTTGAGACCGTTTGTTCCAAATGTCTCAAAACCTCATGGACCTAGAAAGTGCATCAACACTTGCAATCGATTAGGGTTTTCAATGTTGAACCCCTCAATTGGTCATACCAAGGTTAACCACTTATCAATTGAGTCAATTAGGTTTATCCTTAACCAATTTGACACTCAGTTGACCCTCAATTGATAGCCAATTAGGGTTGGAACCAATTGAATTAGGGTTTGTAATCGATCAACCATCAACATCCATCAACATGAGTCTAATTGAAGTTGAACCCATCAATTGTCACCCAATTGGGCCATGACTTGACCCCAAACGGTCTTGAGATCGTTTGGACATCCTAAAAACGGTCTTGAAACCGTTTGCCCAAAATCTCATCAAAATCTAAGTCCATTTGTTAAGGGTTGAACCCTAATTAGGTCAAAAATAAGTACTTTTGATTAATTCAACAACCTATTGTGATTAGACCTTCAATTGATCAAATTATCTTAACCCTAGACCTCAAAACGGTCTTGGGTGATCACCAAACGGTCTTGAGACCGTTTGGGTGATCCCCAAACGGTTTTGAAACCGTTTGGGCCACTCAACCCAAACTTCAACACAATTGGTCCTTGAAATCAGCAATTGAACCCGATTAGGGTTTAAGTGATTGAAGTGCCTTCAACTTGTGATTTATTTGCAATTAGATGATGATTCTTTGTAGATGATTAATTCATAATGTGTCCAGAAGACCCCTAAATGGTCAACACATGGTCAAACCTCCCAAATGGTCTTGGAGACCGTTTGATTCTAAACGGTCTTACAAACTGCATGAATCCAAACGGTCTTGAAACCGTTTGGTTTCAAACGGTTTTGCAAACTGTTTAGACCAAAGGTGCAAGATCGTTTGGTAAAGTAAGATAAGGATTAACTTTGGAATTAACGCCCATCATCTCCTACCTCAAGATTAAGGTCTGTTCTTCATGGTTTTGCTTGCAAAAATGCAAGGGAAGGTAGGGGAAAGAAGAACAAACTACTATTTGCAAGAAAGAAGATATGTATAACAAAGCATAAGGATTTAGAGTTATAAAACCCACCTTAAGGTCGTTCGTAGAGCTCCAAGCTTCCAAGATTCCAATATTTTAATGGCATCTTGAGCTCCACAGGTCGGCCAAGGTCGTTTCTCCAAGAATTGGTTGGGAAAGGTCGGCTAGAAAGAAGAACTAAGTAAGAAAAGCTAGTCTACCAACCTTGTATCATGAATTCCTCCATGAATCCGAGCAATATGATGATCAAAGCTTACCTAGAACTCCTTATCCATTCTCCTCTATTCCAAAGCTCTGCCTTAGTCGGTCCAAGCAAGGGGATAAGTGAGGAAGTGAAGGAAACGATTCCTTGGTTTGCAAAGAAAGGTGTATATGTACTTTGGGTAAAACTTCAACATAAGGACAACTAGTTTCTTGATTTCTCATCTAGGTCCTTCCCTTCCTCTAAGACACGTTTCTCCTCTTCATACTTAAACAAAACTCATCTTAATACCAAGGTCTAAAGGCAAAGAAAGCTAATATCAATACTAGGTTGCACATATAAAAGGGTTATTATGCTTATAACTTGATTATTTAATTACAAGGGTGTTCCCTCTTATATGATTATTCAAATGAAGCGCCCCCTTCATCATTTTTATTCTAGTTGATTCCAAGAGTTATAAAAGATATTCTAGAAGGTTTATTTTACATATTGCATCCTATATTTTGGGTAAATTGCACTTTACACCAAAACTAGGGTTTAAAGCACAAGGATTGCTCCACAAGCTGCATCTTGATGCCCAAGCTTGGAGAATCCATCATGCTTCATCATATTCATTTTTATGATGTATTAACACCAAAGGAGCATATTAACATGTGTAAATTGCAAGTTAACCCCTCTAATTGGGTAATTTGCACATAGGTCCCTATATTACAAAACAATACTACAACATTGTTTAAAAAGAGCAAAAATAGAAATATATGTTTCTCAGGAGCTTTATTTACATGCCACAAGATAATCACAAGCATCTAATTACATAATTAAGCAAAACACATAGGGTTAGTCCATAACCCACGTCAGGGATGTTACAAATTATCCACCCCTTACAAGGATTTCATCCCCAAAATCAACAAGATATATTAAGAGAAAAGAGCAGGGTATTTCCTTCTCATCGCTTCCTCTAGTTCCCAAGTGGTTTCTTCAACACCACGATGATTCCAGAGGACTTTCACAAGACTTATATCTTTCTTTTTCAGCTTTTTAATTCTGTTATCAAGGATTGATACTGGTCCTTCCTCATAAGTTATATCATCGTTCAATTCTACCTCCATGGGTTGTAGAACTGACTCAGTATCAGGGTGGCATTTCCTCAGCATAGAAATGTGAAACACAGGTGTAACTTCTGTAACTCTGGTGGTAACTCTAGTCTATAGGCTACCTTTCCAACACGTTCAATGATTAGATAAGGTCCCATAAATCTAGGAGCTAACTTCCCTTTCCTTCCAAAATGAAGGACTCCTTTCCAAGGCGAGACTTTGAGGTACACTTTGTCTCCAACCTGGAACTCTAAGGGTCTACAACGTCTATCAGCATAAGATTTTTGCCTATCCTGTGCAGTCTTAATCTGTTGTTGTATCACTTTAATCTTCTCTGTGGTCTGCTGCACAAGATTAGGACCTAACAGTTGATATTGACCAGTATCATACCAACATAAGGGTGATCTACAACGTCTACCATACAAAGCTTCATAAGGTGCCATGTCAATGCTATGTTGATAGCTATTGTTATAAGCAAACTCTATCAAGCTTAGGTGCAGATCCCAATTCCCTGTAAACTGGAGAACACATGCTCTCAACAAGTCTTCCAAGGTCTGTATAGTCCTTTCCGACTGTCCATCAGTCTGTGGATGAAAGGCTGTACTAAACCTTAACTGGGTGCCTAGAGCTCTGTGTAGCTGTTCCCAAAAATGACTCGTAAACTGGGGACCTTTGTCTGAAACTATAGTGACTGGAACTCCATGCAGTCGCACTATCTCTTGAACATACAACTGTGCTAGCCTCTCAGCTGAATAGGTTGTTTTGACAGGTAAGAAATGCGCTATCTTTGTCAACCTATCAACTATTACCCAGATGGAATCATGTCCTTTTCTTGTCCTGGGTAGGCCAACAACAAAGTCCATGGTTACATGATCCCACTTCCACTGTGGTATGGGTAAAGGTTGCATCGTTCCTACAGGCTTCTGGTGTTCAGCTTTAACTTGCTGACACACAGGACACCTCATCACAAACTCAGCAACATCCTTCTTCATCCCAGGCCACCAATACATATCTATCAAGTTTCGATACATCTTGGTGCTTCCTGGATGCATAGCATACATCGAAGAATGAGCTTCTTCCAGGACTAACTTTCTCAAGTTATCCACATCTGGCACTATCATCCTCCCATGATAACAGGCCACCTGGTCATCTGAATCATAGAAACCATCTCGTTTCTCATTACCATATTCTGATCTGATCTGCTAAATCGCAACATCCACTTGTTGTGCATCCTTAATCTGCTCTCTTAGGGTAGGTTTTATATGCATATCAACCAACAACCCGGCTAACAATGATACCTTCAACTGTACATTGTCTTGCCTTAAGGAGATAAGCATATCTCTCCTAGAGCATACTAAAGAGTTTAGTTGTGCCCTATCTACTGTTGGTGTTGCTGATTTCCTACTCAGAGCATCTGCAACTACATTGGCCTTCCCTGGATGGTAATCAATTGTACAATCATAGTCCTTGATCAACTCCATCCAGCGACGTTTCCTCATGTGAAGTTCGTGCTGATAGAAGATGTACTTAAGGTTCTTATGATCAGTGAAAATCCGGAATGTCTCTCCATAGAGGTAATGTCTCCAGATCTTCAAAGCATGAACCACAGCAACTAGCTCGAGATCGTGTGTCAGATAATTCTCCTCGTGTTTCTTAAGCTGTCGAGAAGCAAAAGAAATCACTTGCTTATCCTGCATCAACACACATCCAAGTCCATTCTTGGAGGCATCACTAAAAACCATGTATCATTTGCCATGCTCAGGTAGCACAAGTACAGGTGCACTTGTCAATCTCTCCTTCAGCAGCTGAAAAGATTGCTAACACTTGTCACTCCAAGCAAAAGGAACATCCTTCTGGGTCAACTTGGTCAAGGGTAAGGCTATGGAACTGAAGTTCTTAATGAACCTTCGGTAATAGCCAGCCAACCCTAAGAAACTACGGATCTTCGTCGGTGTCTTCGGCTGTTCCCACTGTAGAATAGATTCTACCTTTTTAGGATCAACACGAATACCCGAAGCAGATATCACATGTCCAAGGAAAGATAGTTCTGGAAACCAGAACTCACACTTGCTAAACTTAGCGTATAGCTTGTGTTCTCTTAGCAAAGTTAGAGCCTGACGAAGATGTTGTTCATGTTGTTGAGCATCTCTACTATAGATCAGAATGTCATCTATAAAGATAACAATGCACTGATTGAGGAAAGGTCAGAAGATTCTATTCATGAGTTCCATAAATGCAACAGGTGCATTAGTTAGTCCAAACGACATAACTGTGAGCTCATAGTGACGATGCCTTGTCCTAAAAGCAGACTTAGATATGTCACTATCCTTAATACGGAGTTGATGTTATCCTGACCTCAAATATATCTTTGAGAAAACGGTTGCACCACGCAACTGGTCAAAGAGATCATCAATCCTCGGTAGAGGGTACTTATTCTTTATTGTTACTTTGTTTAATTGTTTGTAATCAATGCACAACCGCACTGATCCATCTTTCTTTTTAACAAAGAGGATCGGAGAACCCCCAAGGTGAAGTACTCGGTCGGATGAAACCCTTCTCCAGCAACTCTTAAAGTTGTTTCTTGAGTTCTTCCATCTCAACAGGCGCCATCCTATACGGTGTTTGTACTATAGGTTGTGTGTCTGGGATCAAATTGATTTCAAAATCAATTTCTTGAGGCAGTGGCACACCTGGAAGCTCTTCAGGAAATACATCTTCAAATTCCCTGACTACAAGAACTTCAGCAGGGTTAGGACTATCCATGATAGTGTCTACCACATGGGCCAAGAATGCATCACATCCTTGCCTCATCAACTTCTCAGCAACCATAGCTGACACAAGACAGGTAGGTAGAATCTTTCTCTCTCCTTGAAAGATCCATGTGTCACTATCATCAGCAAACACAACTTGCTTGGATTCACAATCCAAAACAACCATATACCTTTCCAAGGTATCCATCCCAAGGATTATATCAAATCCTTGCATCTCAAGTAGTATAAGATCCACTTGAATGTGGTGTTCAGAAAAGAAGAGGAAGTAGGGAGAGCATACCTCGTGCAACACGGCAGACCCTCCCAATGGAGTTTCTAGCAACAGGCTATCTGCCCTATGATTGACTGTCATATTGCAGTTACGAATCACTCTTCGAGTGATAAAGGAGTGTGTAGCACCTGGGTCAATCAGAACACAAGATGTAGACATATCAAAATATAACAACTCCATCTGACCTGCCACAACCCGAGGGTTGATCACTGCATCAGGTGGGTTCATCGCATAGAACCTTGTTGTCACCTGAGGTCGATTCGGTGCTGACGATCCAGCTTGGGACGCTTGTCCACGTCCTCTAGCTTCTCCTTGAAACTGCCTCCTCTAGGATCCTTGCTGACTCTGCCTCTATGGTTGTGTTACACTTTCTGGTCTAGCTCTGCAGTCTTTCATCAGATGCCCCATCTTCCCACATATGTAATAGCTTCTATTCAGTTGTTGTGGTCTTGGTGGTCCTGTGACTGACATAGATGCTGACCTGTGAGCTCCTTGTAGTGGTAGGCTTCGTCCTCTACCTCTACTCGGGGTCCACTGTGTCTGAGCACTAGGTCTGGGTGGTGGTGGTGTAGGCGCAGAAAACCTAGGCTTCTTAAAGTCTCTGGATGAAGATCCCTGGAACTGAGGATATCTTTTATGGGTTTGCCTCTTCTCTGCTACGGACCTCTCTATCCTTCAGACTGACTCAACGAAGGTAGCAAACCTTTCTCGATTCTCTAGGGCAGACACGGGAGTAGTCAACTCGACGTTCAACCCTTTCTCGAACCGTCTGATCCTTTCTTCATCTGTAGCAACCATATGAGGACAGAACCGCAACAACTCCATGAACTTAGCCTCATACTCGCTAATGTTCATCAGACCTTGTCTTAACCTCTTGAATTGAGAGATTTTCTTGTCCAGGAACGTCTTAGGGAAATATCTATTGACAAATTCCCATTGAAAGACTTCCCATGTAACCTCCACACCTGGCCTCTTCTGCTCTTCCATGGTCCACCAGTGACCAACACTTCCCTTAAGAAGATAGACAGCGTGTCTAACCTTCTCAGCTTCTGGGATGTTCAGGGTTCTAAAGGCTTTTTCTATTTCGGTTAACCATAGGTTGGCATCTGCAGGATCAGCTGTTCCAAAGTACTCAGTCACTCTGACTCGGAGAAGTCGTTCAAACGTCTTGCCGATTCCTTGTCCTTCTGACTGGGTAGGTGCCCTAGGTGCATGCATAGGCATCCTATCTGTTATATGTGTCATGACAGTCATAAACTGCCCGAACATGGTCTGCATAGCTGGGTTCCCCATGTCAGCTGGGTTAAACTGGGGTGGCTCAGGTACAGGTTGCTCTATCTCTGGGTTCCTTGCACCTTCTCGGGGTGCAGCAACACTACTATCTACCACATACTCCTCGTGTGGTCCAGACATCCTTACTTATCTTCTTCTCTTGAGGAGAAGAAGGCACTATTAGATATACTGGAAAACACTAAGAATAGACTCGACATCCTAAGTCCTATGTCTCTGTAGACTCAGTGAACCTAGAGCTCTGATACCACTTAACTGTAGCGACTCGATCGCCAAAATGGGATAAACTCAGCGGAAGCGTTTGATTAGTAGCGGAATTATGAAAAATCACTAGAAATTAAAACTTTTTAAGAAAAGATCTTTAAACCATAAAACTTCTTCATAAGAAATAAGATAAATAGTCTACATCATGTTTTAACATTACATCTCTGTTAAATCACCTCTTGAGTGATTATATACATCCAAATACAAAATCTCGAGGCTTAAAGCCAAAATCTCAGACCTAGTGACTCCTAGGACCTGAGAGTACATAGACGACATAAGACAAACTAACTACAGGACACGACAGTTAGTATCTCCACCTGAGATTCACTGCTGCCCCTGGCATTGCTGTTGGTGATACTGCTCACCCGCAGATTGGCTCCTTCGTCCTCGGGGACCACCTAAAAAGTTGAAATCCACGGGGTGAGACAATTTTAAATAATTGTCCCAGCGAGAGTTATAACTCTCCGCCAGAAGCTTTGTTATAGAAAATAAGGAATAACATAAACAATATAAGCTTTAAGACATTCAATAGCAGATTTGATATTAAGTAAAGCAACTTCATTAAGGAATATGAAGAACATGTATACTAGATACTTGAACAGGATATTAATATAAACAATGTAACATCACTCATTGTTTCTCGTAGTTCAACCCTAGCGTATATGCTATGCCGCTGATTATGTTTTACAAACATTATTATGCCATGCGGAGATGAGGTATACCGCTCATACTCCAACCGATCACTACTAAGTCGCATCGGTATCATACATAGGTCATCAAAAGAGCCGGATTCTTATGACCTCATCTTCCTCAGTCAGTGTGAGGATCAACATGCAGGACATCTCGTGTCTCTGCTAAGATAGCTTACCAGGGTATTCTGGCACTTCGCTATTAGAGTCACAGTGGCATTCTATACTCTCTCCACCATCAAAAGATCTCTTGTTTATCTCTCATCGATGCGGCATTAAAGATTCCTCGGGAGATTAATGGAACATCACCCCAGCATAAACATATAGTGAAGGGTTGATAGATTAAGGTACATCTACATCAATTCCTACACTAGGACATAAGGATATTCACATCCATAATCCCCCACATACTCAAAAGTATATGATCCAGGAGTTCCCTTAGGAAAACCTATTTCACCATCATTTAGCTTCTGACAATGATGGATATATGATCAGGGCTTTACATGGTATGATTATAATTTATTATTTAGGTACATTTCAGTATTCTTTTAACATCAAACATGTTTCCAAGCATTTAACTATTAAAGCACTGCTATAAAAGAAGAATATTAAATGTATCAAGTTTAACTCATATCAGTTATTATATGGATATCAATTCTTAATCATTTCATTACTATGATTCAAGAATAGGGGTGTTCAAACCCTCAATTCATCATAAGTCATCTAATCAGCATGACCTTGATGTTGCTCATGGCTCTTATAGCCCATTAATCTCATATGTTGCCACTTTAGCTTAGGCAACATACTATATATCACTATTTATAAAGCCTATAACATGCTTTCAGTGAATATGATATCATAACCCTTACCTGGCTATGATCACTTCTTGTAAGAACCTGCATGGTTAATTCAATTGACAACAATGACTAATTCATTTCCAAATCAGCAATTTATAAAGCAGAAATAACCTTTCAATTCAAGGTTTGTACCTTCATGCCTTCACTAAGGCTAGGTTCCCTTATTTACATCAATTAGGATTATCCAATCCCTTTCATTATAATTAGGAATAATGATTCCTCATCTCATACTTTAATCATGAAGATTCATGCTTAAAAGCATAACCTGGAATTAGGGTTTATTGTACATTTCATCACATCACCCTCAATTAGGGTTTACTATTCACTTCATAGTGAATTGAGCTCATAGCATAATCATGTATGAAAATTATCATCATTGATGCTCTCAAATTAGGTTAAGATTCATTAATCATCATAATTAGGGTTTCTATGATCTCACTATGAAGGATCATACCCTAATCATGTGTATTTATTCATATTGAAGGTATATTACTTGATTCTCTTTCATATTAGGAGTATTCTCTCTCTTTTTACTAATATATGGTGATTACATCACTCTAGATTAGGTTAATTCAAGTCAACTTTGATTAACATAAGTTAAGTCACCACTATTATGTCATTAGGGTTTGCTTAATCAAGGGGTGTTGTCTACTTGAACCCTTCAAGGGTACATTGGTAATGTTCACCATTAACCATAACATGGGTCAATATTCTAATTAATTAACCCCTTAATGTCTTTAGATATCATTAGGGTTTGAGTTAATCAACCATTGAACGATCTAATCCTTCAAATCATTAAGCAATCTTAACTCTAAAAGTCTCCAAACGGTTTCACACTTTAACCTCCAAACGGTTTTGAAACCGCATGGAGGGGTTGACCGTTTGGTAACTTTGACCTTCAAGACCGCATGGACATGTTCACACTCAAGACTATTTGCCCTTAAACGGTCTTGAAACCATTTGATCATGTTGACCGTTTGGCCAAGGTTGACTTTGAAACCGTTTGATCCAATTAACCTCAAAACCGCATGTCCTTAAACGGTTTGGAAATCGCATGAGTCCAAATGGTTTTGAAACCGTTTGGGCCCAAATGGTCTTGAGACCGTTTGCCCCCAAACGGTCTTTAGACCATTTGGACTCAAACATTCTTGAGACCGTTTGGTCCAAATGTCTCAAAACCTCATGGACCTAGAAAGTGCATCAACACTTGCAATCGATTAGGGTTTTCAATGTTGAACCCCTCAATTGGTCATACCAAGGTTAACCACTTATCAATTGAGTCAATTAGGTTTATCCTTAACCAATTTGACACTCAGTTGACCCTCAATTGATAGCCAATTAGGGTTGGAACCAATTGAATTAGGGTTTGTAATCGATCAACCATCAACATCCATCAACATGAGTCTAATTGAAGTTGAACCCATCAATTGTCACCCAATTGGGCCATGACTTGACCCCAAACGGTCTTGAGATCATTTGGACATCCTGCAAATGGTCTTGAAACCATTTTCCCAAAATCTCATCAAAATCTAAGTCCATTTGTTAAGGGTTGAACCCTAATTAGGTCAAAAATCAGCACTTTTGATTAATTCAACAACCTATTGTGATTAGACCTTCAATTGATCAAATTATCTTAACCCTAGACCTCCAAATGGTCTTGGGTGATCACCAAACGGTCTTGAGACCGTTTGGGTGATCCCCAAACAGTTTTGAAACCGTTTGGGCCACTCAACCCAAACTTCAACAAAATTGGTCCTTCAAATAAGCAATTGAACCCGATTAGGGTTTAAGTGATTGAAGTGCCTTCAACTTGTGATTTATTTGCAATTAGATGACGATTCTTTGTAGATGATTAATTCATAATGTGTCCAGCAGACCCCTAAATGGTCAACGCATGGTCAAACCTCCCAAATGGTCTTGGAGACCGTTTGATTCTAAACGGTCTTACAAACCGCATGAATCCAAACGGTCTTGAAACTGTTTGGTTTCAAACGGTTTTGCAAACTGTTTAGACCAAAGGTGCAAGATCGTTTGGTAAAGTAAGATAAGGATTAACTTTGGAATTAACGCCCATCATCTCCTACCTCAAGATTAAGGTCTGTTCTTCATGATTTTGCTTGCAAAAATGCAAGGGAAGGTAGGGGAAAGAAGAACAAACTACTATTTGCAAGAAAGAAGATATGTATAACAAAGCATAAGGGTTTAGAGTTATAAAACCCACCTTAAGGTCGTTCGTAGAGCTCCAAGCTTCCAAGATTCCAAGATTTTAATGGCGTCTTGAGCTCCACAGGTCGGCCAAGGTCGTTTCTCCAAGAATTGGTTGGGAAAGGTCGGCTAGAAAGAAGAACTAAGTAAGAAAAGCTAGTCTACCAACCTTGTATCATGAATTCCTCCATGAATCCGAGCAAGATGATGATCAAAGATTACCGAGAACTCCTTATCCATTCTCCTCTATTCCAAAGCTCTGCCTTAGTCTGTCCAAGCAAGGGGATAAGTGAGGAAGTGAAGGAAACGATTCCTTGGTTTGCAAAGAAAGGTGTATATGTACTTTGGGTAAAACTTCAACATAAGGACAACGAGTTTCTTGATTTCTCATCTAGGTCCTTCCTTTCCTCTAAGACACGTTTCTCCTCTTCATACTTAAAAAAAACTCATCTTAATCCCAAGGTCTAAAGGCAAAGAAAGCTAATATCAATACTAGGTTGCACATATAAAAGGGTTATTATGCTTATAACTTGATTATTTAATTACAAGGGTGTTCCCTCTTATATGATTATTCAAATGAAGCGCCCCCTTCATAATTTTTATTCTAGTTGATGTCAAGAGTTATAAAAGATATTCTAGAAGGTTTATTTTACATATTGCATCTTATATTTTGGGTAAATTGCACTTTACACCAAAACTAGGGTTTAAAGCACAAGGATTGCTCCACAAGCTGCATCTTGATGCCCAAGCTTGGAGAATCCATCATGCTTCATCATATTCATTTTTATGATGTCTTAACACCAAAGGAGCATATTAACATGTGTAAATTGCAAGTTAACCCCTCTAATTGGGTAATTTGCACATAGGTCCCTGTATTACAAAATAATACTACAACATTGTTTAAAAAGAGCAAAAATAGAAATATATGTTTCTCATGAGCTTTAATTACGTGCCACAAGATAATCACAAGCATCTAATTACATAATTAAGCAAAACACCTAGGGTTAGTCCATAACCCAGGTCAGGGATGTTACAGTTTATATGTTGCTTATGATCGACTAGTTATGTTGTTAGTTTAGTTTCTTGCTTAAGTTGTTCTTGTTGGCCGAACCATGTGTTCTAGGGTTTCTTGGTGAGCAATACTCCCTTCTTTCCTAGGTCTTGAGGAGTGAGCTTGAGTTCTAGTATCATGAGCAACACTCCTCTCTCGTTTAAGTTGTGAGGTGAGCTTGTGTTCTAGTAGCTTGAGCAACACCCTCCTCTCACCATGGACTTGAAGGGTGAGCTTGGTGATAGTTGTGGACCTTGTTTAGTGTTGTTCCTTGTGTTGCTCGATTGGTGATATGAAGCCTGGCAAGACCCCTCTCTCTTGATAGTTGAGAGGTGAACCATCTTCTTGATCCATTAGGGTTGTGGTGCTCTTGTGCTTGAGTTTGATGACGACCTTGTGGGCTTGCATCTTGGCCGTTATGATCTTGGGAATGTGTTGCCCGATATCCCTCTTGACCTTGAGCTTTGGACGACACTTTCTGTGATTGAGTCGGGCGCCACCCTTGGTCCCTTCTTGGTGTGTGTCGGGCATCACAATTAGATGAGTAACCTACCCGATACACTTAACCTTGGTGATGGACTGGTATCGTTATGCCTTGTTGTGGTGGAGCGTTTCTAGTTATTCTGTGGTGGGTGTCACCCTTTAGCCTTAGCCTGTGTGTGTCGGCCGACAGCACAACACCTGATGGGCGTTGCTCGACACCCCAAGTGCCCGATACATGGAGTTGTCCGATATGCTTGAGCACACGATATGCACACTGTTGCACGACGCGCCATCGCCAGACTTGCTCCTTTGGCTGAGCTGTGTGCCGGGGTGCCCGTTACCAGCAGTGCACAACACCGCGTTGCACATAATACCTTGTGTTGCACGACGTTGCGTTGCCCATCATGCCTTGGATGCTCGACACCCTAGAGTTTGGCCGACATGCGCTGGTCTGTTTTCTGTTATATGTTTAGAGTTGGGTGTTTGGGGATAGTAACCTGCCCCATAGCACCTTTGGTGAGGAAAGTGAATGCTCCTAGTGAGGGTCTTATCTCTTATGAAATCTATACGCTAGCTCTTGTTAATAAATCATGCCACATCTATGTATCTTACCATGATATTATCAGTATGTGTGTAATCATATTAATGATATGGATAGTGCTGAGATAATGGTAAGCATATAAGATTGCTTTGCATGAACTGCATCTATGATCATAGGTTGAAGCATGAATGATATCAAATATAATCAATCAATATTGCCTTATGTTGATAAGATGATCTTGTTGTTAATCCATGATGATTGTACTAACCATGCAGGTGATGCATAGCCAGGTAAAGGGGTAAGAGGTATATATGTTGAGTAACAACTGCTTTGACAGTTACTCTTAATGATGAGATAACATGTATGATGTGTTTGGCTAAAGTACTTGGGATTGCTATCCCATGATGATGATGTAAGCCTTAAGAGGCAGTGGCAGTATGTGATGAGGGATTGAGATCCCATGGCAATGTGATGATCCTTGAGAATGGATCTAGATGATTGGTAAGAGGCCAAGTGGTAACATGTAATGTTGGATCAGGATGATGTTGATTACAACAAAAGCATAATATTAAGTTTCATATTGTTTACTCTTGTTATAGTTTGCATGTTATACAGCTTGGTTGAATCTTGCAATCCACTTAAAATATACTAATTAATCACAGTGGAACAAACCATGTAGTTTGCCCTGGCCATAGATCCATCATCGTCAGGAGCTGGTGATGGTGAAACGGGTTCTCCTGCGGGTTAACCCGGAGCGCATATTGTTGAATATGCGAGGTTTCTCCTAGCCTAAAATAGAGAGGGAATCGAGTGCAGATACGACTGCAGACTCGGGATATGTATATGAGCATGGTGAATAGGCCCATGGCTCAATATGATAGAGCATGAATGCGTTCATGGCTCAGAGCACGGTGAACGGGCCCGTGGCTCAGATATACTAGTGTCGTGACCTGTACCGAGGCGGGCTAGAGGAAGGGTAGCCTATGGAGCTGACCCTGTGGATGAGGCCATTTAAGCACGAGACTACGGTCCTGCTATAGTTCTCGTGCACTGACCACGAGGTGGGAGGTCGTGGAGTCTGGCTCTTCCTTTGATGTTGTATGGCACCGGATCTGGGTTTCGCAGCCGTCGGTTGGATTTGAGCGGTACGGCTCACTTACTCAGGGCATAATAACACGTAATACAGCTGTATAGTATTTACTAGGGCAAAACACGGAACATTGGTTGAGGCCTTGCTTGCATAGATAATCTTGTTATACCTCTCATCAGTCATCCACTTTGGTTGCTTTATCTTTCTGAGGTTTTGTAGTTTTGACGGGGAATTATGTTTCTCACTGGGACTGTGGGTCTCACCCCGCTGGTTTACACCCTTTTTAGGTGTTCAATCTAGACGTGGCGTTGGTCGCGGAGTTGCGGCTGAGCAGCAAGACGAGCAGTAGAAGGCAAGCGATGGATATGCTGCTATTTCAGATGTTTTGTAGCAGAGTCTTAGAGTCATCCCTGTACTCTCAGGTCCTTGGAGGCGTTTTGATGTTGTTTCACGATGTATAGCTGTTGATGTTTTGTATATCCTGCTGCTGGCCAGATATGGGCCTTCATGTATGTATAAATAGGTGGTGAACTCATGTGATGACTGGACAACGGATCTCCCAAGCTGTGGACACGTATCAGATCTTATATATGTTTATATAACACGTTTTCTTGTAGGACGAGGACTTGAATGTAATAGATTCTCAGTTTATCTGTTTTTCGCCATCAGTTTTAATTAACCCATGTTTTTGGTAATCTGTGGTTATGGTGATTTCTGTACGTTTTCGCGTAACACCTTGCTATCTATGTGATAGTGAGATGTGTTGCCACGCTATTCACATTACATCACATCACCCTAGATTAGGGTTTACTATTCACACTATAATGAATTAAGATCATACCATCATCATGTATGAGGATTATTTCCATTAATGCCCTCAAATTAGGTTAAGATTCATTAACCATCATAATTAGGGTTTCCATAATCTCACTATAAAGGATCATACCCTAATTAGGTACATTCACACATATTGGAAGCTTGTTACTTGATTCTCATTTAAATGAGGAGTCTTCTCTCTCTTCTTATTATTAGATGATGTTTACATCATTCTTGATTAGGTTAAGTCAAATCAACACTGACATCATAGGATGTGTCATTACTATTGTGGTCATTAAGATTCACTTTAATCAAAGGGTATTGGTTAATTTATCTCATCAAGGTTACTTTTGTAATGTTCACTATTGATCATATCATGCATTAATCCACTAATTGCTTGGTCCTTTAATCACCTTAGATATCTATGGGGTTTAGGTTAATCAACCACTAAATCATCTTGACCACTAAGGTATCAAACGTTCTTAACCTTTTTAGACCTCAAACGGTCTTGCACACTAACCCACCAAACGGTCTTGGATGGATCTTGAAATCATTTGGTGGTGTTGACCGTTTGGTCCCTTTGACTTTTGAAACCATTTTATAAAATTCACACTCAAAACTGTTTGCCCAAAGTGGAGTGAAGACCATTTGGTCTTGTTGACCGTTTGGCCAACTTTGACTTTGAAACCGCATGGGCAAAATTGATCTTGAAACCGCATGAGCACCAAACGGTTTTGAGATTGTTTGGTACCAAATGGTCTTGAGACCATTTCGAATCAAACGGTCTTGAGACCATTTGGACCCAAACGGTCTTGAGACCGTTTGGTCCAAACCACCTCAAATTCGCATGGACCAAAAAGTGTCTCAACCACTTCAATTGAGTTAAGGTTTTCAAGGTTGAACCCCTCAATCATTCATGCACTTGCTAGCCACTTATCGATTGAGTTAATTAGGTCAACCCTCTACTAATTTGATACTCAATTGACCCTTAATTTATCACCAATTAGGGCTTGGATCAATTGAATTAGGGTTTGGAATCAATTACCTTTCAACACTCCTCAACATGAGTCTAATTGATTTGAAACCATTGAACCATCATTCAAATTTGGTCATGACCTGACCCCAAACGGTCTTGGGATCGTTTGGATGACCTCCAAACGGTCTTGAGACCGTTTTCTCAAGTCAACATAAAAAAACTAACTCAACCTATTAAGGTTTGGCTCATATATTTGATTATTAGGCCACTAATCGATTATACTTCAACTTGTTGCCTTTCAATCTTCAACCACTTAACCATGGTCAACCCTAGACCCCCAAACAGTCTTGGGTGACCCCCAAACGGTCTTGGGATCATTTGGACATTCTCCAAATGGTCTTGAGACCGTTTGCCCATTTTTTCATCAAAAAAATCAAGTCATCCTCTTAAGGGTTGAAACCTAGATTAGGTCACCAAATCAGCACTTAAATGTTCAACAACTTGATATCATTGGACCCTCAATTGGTCAACCCCATTTAACCTAGACCTCCAAACGGTCTTGGGTGATCACCAAACGGTCTTGAGACTGTTTGGGTGATCCCCAAATGGTTTTGAAACCGTTTGGGCCTCTCAACCCAAACTTCAACATGATTGTATTATTGAAATCAGCAATAGATCCGATTAGGGTTTAGGTGACTAATGTGCCTTCAATTGGTGATTTACTTGGAATTAGATGATGATTTTTGGTAGGTGATTAGTAAAAATTATTTACAACAGACCTGAAAACGGTTAACTCCTGGTCAACATATCCAAACGGTCTTGGACCGTTTGCTTCCATGCATTCTTGGTTGAAACTGTTTGCTTTCAAACGGTTTGAAACCATTTGCTCCCAAACGGTTTGGGAAACCGTTTGCAAAAGTTGGGAGACCGTTTTCTAAAGCAAGATTTAGGATAAAAATTGTAAATAAAGTCATCATCTTCTTTCTCAATAATAGGGGCTGTTCTTCATGGAATTGCTAGTAAGAACACACAAGGGTGTCTAAAGGATAAGAATAAGCAACGATTCTAGCAGAAGAAGATGCATTAACAAAACTTAAGGGTTAGAGTTATAAAACCCACCTCTAGGACTGATCCATAGCTCCAAGCTTCGTAGATTTAATGGTGGATGAAGCTCCAAAGGTTGTCCAAGGTCCGTTCTTCAAGATTTGGATGGAGAAGATGGCTAGAAAGAAGATTTGTATAAGAAAAACTAACAAACCAACCTTGTATTAGGGTTTCCTCCAAGAATTCGAGCTAGGTGATGATCAAAGCTTACCCAAACCAGATTGGTTGTCCTCCTCTGTTCCAGAGCTCCCCCTTGGTTGGTCCAAAGCAAGAAGATGAGGAGAAAGAACTAAAGGAACGATCCTTTGCTTTGAGGAAAAAGGGTGCTTATATATTTTTGGGTATTATCAAGGCAAAGAAAAAGATGGTTATTTCTTTTATTTCTTAAACCCATCCACTCATGCTCACTACACCCTTGGCCACGTTTCTTCCTCCTTTTCACATGCAGAACCTCTCTCTTATCCAAGGTTAAAGGAAAGAAACCATATATCTTAATAAGCTATATATATGAAAGGCCATTTTTCTTAAAACTTGGTTATTTAGATATTAAGGTTATCTTTCTTATTTGATCATTCAAATGAGGAGCCCTCCTCATTTTCTTTACCCTACTTAATTCCAAGAGTCATGAAAGATACTCTAGAGGGTATATCTTACATATTGCACCCTAAGTTTTGGGTAAATTGCACTTTACACCAAAACTAGGTTTTAAAGCACAAAAATTGCTCTGCAAGCTATATCTTGGTGATCAAGCTTGTAGAATCCATAAAACTACATCATATTCATTCTTATGATGTCTCAACATCAGAGGAACATATTAACATGTGCAATTTGCAAGTTAACCCCTCTACTTGGGTAATTTGCACATTAGTCCATATTTAACAAAACAATATTACAACATTATACAAAAAGGACTGAAATGGAAATATATGTTCCTCAGAAGCTTTAATTACATATAAAAAGATAACAACAAGAATTTAATCACATATTTAAGAAAAAAACCTAGGGTTAGTACATAACCCAGGTCAGGGATGTTATAGATGCAGCCACGACCGTGGTAGACCTGAGCTTTCACTCGCCACGACCGTGGTCGACGAGCCACGACCGTAGCACCCTACCTGCATCAACCCTATGTCACTCGCCATGCCCGTGCGAGGTAGCACGGCCGTGTGGCAGCTACCTCACCACGACTGTGGCATGATGTCATCAACCTCTGACCTCTAACGGTCGTGGTGCTTCATCTTCAACCTTCGACCAGCACACATTTGTAGCTCCTGAGCAAGTTCAATTGGAGGTGGTTCATTTACCAAATGAGGTCACCCCGAGGCCGTTGCACCTACAGATGAAGGCCGAAGATCATTTATAGATCGGAAGGCTTCTAGATCGGGTTGACCCAGTTGATGACGAATTCATCTACTGTCTGAATCAGTTACAGGATATCAAACGATCTGTCCAAGACCGTTTGCCCTTCTTCCACGCGAGACCGTTTGACCCCTGTGTGGGTTTCAGATCGTTGAATCAGCCATCTCCAATATCGTTTGAGTTGGGCTGGAGCGTTGACTGTTTGCTGCTGCTGAAGACCGTTTGCCCCTTTTTCCAGACTGTTTGCTAGCAAACGGTTTACAAACTGTTTGGAGCGATCGTTTGCCCAAAACCGCAAGGAGCGACCGTTTGCTCAAGACCGCACAGAGCGATCGTTTGCCCAAAACTGTTTGGAGCGATCGTTTGGTAGCAAATGGTCTCCAGACCATTTGGAGGAGATATTTCAAGATCGTTTGGTCTAAACTAACTGAAACTGTTTGGTCTCTTTTAATCCAGACCGTTTGGGGTTAGTCCTGTGCCTATAGGTCCTCACTTGGACATCGGTTTCGGGACGCCGATAGGCTGCCTGTACACAGGTCCGATCCAAAACCAGTCCAGTCTACGCCAGTTTCATTTCACCTACTGCTCGTGTTGCAACCAAGGAGGCTGAGGAGAGAAGGAAGACAAAGCGAGGGATATTGTCCCGTCTATCTTGACAACTCCCGTTCGTGTCCAGATCTGCTCCGACACGACGTAGAAGGCTGTATCTTCTTCACCGAGCTGCGACTACCTTCTTCACCGAGTTCATGGCAGATTTCTCTCTCTTTCTCATTCTTCTTGTTACTCACATCATGAGTGAGTAGTACCTTTTCGCTGGGGTGCGGGGACTAGCCCCGCTGCCCATGCAAATCATGTTCTTTTGTTAAACTCTCCATGGAAATGTATATAACTTTCCATTTCGTTGTTAGTTGGTATGTTTGTAGTTGATTATCTACTTGCTTTCATCTTGTTCTCTCCTATATTGCGAGATCTTCTATATGTGGGATAGAATGGCGGTTTACAAGGTTCGACTCTTTGACGAGAACTTCTGATAAGATTCCTTGAGTTTGTAAGTGTATGGTCCGTGAGGAGACAAGACATCTAGCATACGGTGATGCTTTTGTGGTCTAAACATCCCTCATGGAGGACCACAGCATTAGTTGGATTTTGTATCGTCTTTGTTTATCGTCGATGTTAGTTTGTAGATCTATCACTTGCTTGCTTATCGATTAATGCGGTTGACTCCCAAACTAGAAATAGAATGGGATTTCTTCGGAGCCGTAAGTAAGTGATCTGGTTGGTGATGAGACATATGATGCCTAAGGTGATGCTTACGCGAACCTAACGCCCTTATGGGGGGTTCTGCAGCATCTCCAGTTATATTGATATATCTTTCCGGGTTTGTTTGAGATTGAATGTGTTTGCGTGTGTAGCGGCGGTGAAACCAGATATCATCCCAGCGATTCCATATCATTGATCTAAATCCAACTTTAATTCAGCTTTTACTTTCTTGCAATTAGTCTAATTAACCTCAATCAACCAATCGTTCTAAATATTAGTTTTACTTTAGCAAGATTTGATTGACAAAGATTCTTAAAAACATTATCCTTTGGGTTTGATCCTTAACTATACTACGATAAGACTCGTCCGCTTGCGGGTGCTATTATTGCACTTTGGTTTTGGTAAAAACTCAGGGATTTCAACCCCGAGTGAGTTTGTTAGTGCATTCAAAATACCACGTCAACCATCATTAGTGACCCTTAAATAACCATAGGTTGTTAGATCAATTCTATATTTATTAATCAGCATCAAGTATTAAGCTAATGTCGTCATTGATTGATAACATCAGTAGGGTACTTAATGGTTGATCATTAAACTTCTAATTGGTCCAAAACCTGACCTAAGGGGGTGACCATAGGTTGTCACCGTCATTTTACACCCTTGATCACAGCCATTAGTTGTCATGAAGACAACACCATAGGGTTGTTGCAATGGTATCATCATCGGGTCATGGTTTATAGAAGAAATCAACTTTAAACCCTAAAATTGACCATTGGTTGATAGGTGCTTAGCACCATAGGTTGTCAAACCAACCTGATCCAAGTCATATTATACCTTAGGAATAACATACACATGATAAAACGTTCATCTAGAACTGAAATCAGAATAGGGAACATTATAAAAATCAAAATCCAAGTCAAGCATAGCTTTTTAGTGCATAAATCATCATTTTCAAGTAAGAACATGATCTAGAAAGCTTATGGTAAGCAATAAACATGGAGCAAGTTATAAAACTTGCCTCTAATTATAATATGAAACCCCACACAGAATAAATATCGAGCAGGTAGCATAGAAAATCCAAGAATAAACTATGAATTCGTCCATCTAGCACCTTTCTTCATCAAATGAGCAAACCCTAAGCATAAGGAGCAAGAAAGGTAGGGTTTTAGAGCTTTAGAGCAATTTCTACCATGGAACAAAAAGGTTCTAACCCAAAGGAAGGTCTAAGGAAAGAGTAGAGTAAGAGAAATGGAGAAGGAAGGAAGAAAATAACTTACCTTGGTCGAAATCCCTAGAAGATGACCTTGGAAACCCTAGGTAGGGCTAAATGGAGCTCTAGGAGACCTTCTTCTCCAAAAAGTTGCTGTCTTCTACCTCAGAGTACTTGGTTCCATAGAAAAATAGAGGGGAGTCATTGATCCAGGTGAAAGGAAAGAGAAAGCAAGCATAGTTTCGAACTTGGGCAAGGAAGAGGTAAATATAGCCCATGGATAAGGATGGAAGCAAGCATGAGGTGTAGAAGTAGCTTCCCCATGTTTCTATGGCCTTAAACTATTAAGAATATACAAGCACACACACAAGAAGCTCCCCCACCATCCTTACAGACCTGATTAGCATTCTTTTTTCGAATTTCCCAGCCAATCACATAATTCCTTAGTTGATAGCTACTAAAGGTAGCTCATCTGTTAAGGGGTAAACCCTAAAATACCCTTGGAGAAAACACTTTCAAAGTAAGATTTAAATGGGATCCTCATGGTTCAAAAAGCTCGATAATGATGAGAGAATATCCAATGAACATAATGCAAGTGATAAATTGGAAAGAAAATCTCACAATTGGGTAAATTGTAGAAAAGTCCAAAATGTGCATAAAATTACATAACTTGCTCAAACAAAGTCCAAATTTGAAACTTAGGCTTCTCTTGTGATTTCAAAGCATATCACAAGGTTATATTAGGGCTCTAAGCATTCAATTATGGTAATTAAGCTTATTCAACTCATTAAGCAAGTTTTGGGGCCTTACAATGTGAATGATGAATATACACATGTGTGTGAATGACTGTGAAGTGAATGAATACAATGAGAATCACATTTGTACATGTCATGAGAATGAATTAGGTGCATATGTGAATGATGTATCTATAGATCTATGTGAATGGATGTGAAGATGAATGAATACAATGATAATTGTATTTGTACATGTCATGAGAATGAGGTTGGAGAATGGAACTTTTATGTGTATTTTTTGAATTGTGTGTGTGCATGAGAATGAAATTATTTCTTGAAAAAATGTAGTTGAAGAAAAAAAATTATGTGGGTGGATGAATTATGTGTGTTTATTATTGTAGTTTTTACAGGTGTGTTGGCCTATTTGTTAGTTGAACGCAGGATGGAACCTATAGTTATAATGAAGTGTAGGTTCTGCATCCTGCTGAACAACCACATAGCAGGTTGCAAACCTACTATTTAAAAAAATATAAATGTGTCATTAGTTATTATAAGAAAACCAACGTTGTAGATCTACAACATCGGTTGTAGTGATAAACCGATGACAAAGTTGGTCTTTATCGTCAGTTTCAACTTCTAAATCGATGACACAGCTATATACAACATTGATTTTTATGTAAGAATTGACAAAACAACCACCTTTATCTAAAATTTTACCTCGTATGGCAATACAACATCCGTTTTTAAATCCAATCGATGACACAATGGTCTTTATTATCAGTTAGAACTACAAAACTGTCGATTTTTTTACCCAAACAATGACACAGTTGGTCTCTATGGTCTGTTACAGCTACCAAACTGATGACACAACCATATTTATTAGTTAGACATGTTACCTAATAAGGGAGAACAACATCAATTTCTTGAATCAAAACCAATGACAAAAAAGGCTGACTCATTCATCGGATCGTCGATTTATTTAAATCATAGAAATTGAAGTCGGGTCTGTGTTGTCAGTTTGCGCGTTCTCAAAAAATCAACGCAATAGGTGCTTAACTATAGTGTTGCCCACTTAGTGTCGGTACAAAACTGATGATATAGGCCTATTTTAACTGACACTAGAGGTGGTATGTTTACTAGTGTCAGCATGACTCATGGCATAAAATCAAGCCATTGTTTGTGATCTTCCCCATCGTTGGATTCTTTCTACATATCCTAATGACCCTACTTGTGAATCTTACCAATGCCCTATACTACCATTATTATCATTTTTTGTGAACCAAATTGGCTTCGTCCTTACTGCTGGTATGTCTCTTGGTTCAACTACATGCATAATATGCACAAGTGTGCATGTTGATGTTTGTGGAGAGGTGTGCATCCCAGATGGATCTGTCATTGATGCATACCACATAATGTAAGCCCTATAAGGTGGAAGTCCTCAACCTCTTACCTTACTTGGAAACCACTGTGACTTTTGTTGTGCTGTTGGATGCGACGTAGTTATACTTTGTTGGAATTGCCATTTTTTTGTCACGGTGACCCAAAAAACACTTTCCTTTTAGATCATCTAGAAAATTATCTAGAGAATAGTGTTGACTTCCTCTTAGCATCATGGTCACTGTTACCACCCCAACTTTTGGGTTCATTTGGTGAGAAATGCAATTTCTCATATTAAAGATATTTGAACAAATAATGATATAATTTGTTTTGAATAAATAGATTTCGTTTACAATAGCCTTGATGGTTGTTATGTGGGCTTTATTGGCTATTGGGCCCAATAACAAGGAAAAGGAAAAGGAAAAGGAAATTCAATTATTAAAAGAATATTATGAAATGGAGAAAAGAAGGATGTAGAAATCTTTTGAATGTAAAGGAATATCCTCCAAGGATGGATTTCATTCCTTTTGGGTTCCTTGGGTCCCAAGGAGTCCAAATTGGAAATATAATGCAACAAGAAAGAGAAAGGATTAATTGAATATTGCTTTATTTAGAAGAAAGGTGAGAAAATGATAATATTACAAGAAATATGTGGAAATATGAATAATGAATCCATATCGGATGAGATTTCACATCCACATAGTTTCTAATGCTAAAAGGAAGAAAAATAAATAAAATAAAAGATTATGAAAGGGAAAATATGCTTAAAATATGTCTTATTAAGAAATAACTTGCATATAAAGAAAGGCATCGCAAACTTTTGAGTTTGAGTCCCAAATTTAGTACATACGTGGATTAAGTCATTATGGACTTTCCCTTAAAATTTGGGATCTATTGGATAAACGGATTGAGAGATATTGATTTTTTTAGAAATCCTAAAGTGGCTCGATTTATCCTAAATGTCACAATTCAATTTCTTTTGGGCGCGCACTGGAGACCGTTGGATTGTGATCGGATGGCTTTGCATCATCTCCTACCTTGGTCTGTTTAGGAAAGTCGGAGCAACAGAGAGAGCATTTTTCTCGCATTTCTCCCTCCCTTCGTGGTCCTTGGCTCAGGAAGATTGTACTCCCAATCGTTTTGGGAAGAAGATCCGGACCTGGTAGACCCCCGGTTTTGGAAGGTCATAGGACCTTTCCCCAAAGTCCTTGTGGAGTTAGACTCCACGGATGATGGCTGCAGGCCAAGGCTATATAAGGGGGGCCTTATACCCTACTGCGGGGGCACAAAATTGACCTCAAGGTGACGCAAGGCCTTGGTAGTTTTCCCTAGCACCAAATCGATGAACGAAACGAGGATAGCAGGAGTTGTTCCTTCTCCCCTGCCAACCATGGAAGCTCCATGGTTGTCCCTGATCCCCACCACCATACAGAAGATGAAGACCACCGATGAGTCCGTACGGTCCTGGCGACGATGATGGTACCTTCGGCGCACTAGAGCCCAAGGTCAACTATCGAGTTGACTTGTACATGAACCTGACTCGCGAGCGGGAGCCGAGTGCAGGGAGGAAGACGATCAGGCTAAAGGACACTTTTGTCCAACCCGCACGGGATCAGAAGCAGGGAGTCATAAGGGTAAAAAGGTAATCTTTCTTGTAGCCAGCCGCTGTTAAACGAGTTTATAAGCTGACGTGTCAAGCTAAGATTGGTCGGTATAGGTTTATCTTGCAAAAATTGTAGAAATTGATAGGATTGTCTAATGGAAAAACCTTATACATGAAAGTTGTGTAGAAAAATACCAGGAATCTAATAAAAATACTTTGGGAACCTAGTTCTGCTCCGTTTTACAAAAGTACTTTAATGAAGATGAAGGGTGTATTTTGGTGAGTTAATGGGTCAAATTGATAAAATTAACCCTGCTAATGATAAAGGTGGATTGTTCAACTGTTTTGAATGCAAGATTTCCTAATTTAGAGTTGAATACATAAATAAAGGATAATATATATAGAAACCCTAATTTGGGGATAAAGGAAGAGAAAAACCTTGAAATTTCGGATTAAGAAAGTAAATTGCCAAATAATGATCTTAATACTGTTGAGAATATTAAAATGAAAGGAATTGAGGGTTGTGATAAATTAGAGATCATAATATTAATAATGGAGGCAAAAACCCTAATTCCTAAAGAAACCCTAAAATTGGAATTGAAATCCTAAGTAATGTGATGAAATTGGATGAATATTAATAAAAGGAAATTGGTACTTTTATTTCAGGATTTCTCTTCCTCATTGCTTGCTTGATTGGGTTTCTCTGCATATTTGATTCTGTCTTGAAATCTGCAACCAAAGGTATGAATATCTCGAGATAGATTTTCGAGGTTTTCACCGATGACTGGAATAAACTGTTGGATGAATTTAGTTCATGTAAACTATAATGTGGCTATGACTACCACAAAGGATATATGCCTACAAACTCAGATCCTGGTTCTCTCTGCGGCATTATAGCTAACCTAGTACATGGCTGCCTATGGGTAGGTCCATCAGGTTAGAGAAGGACCTAGTACATGGCTACCTATTGGGTAGGTCCATCATGTCTATAGATGACCTAGTACATGGCTACCTATTGGGTATGTCCATCAGGTCTATGGAAGACCTAGTACATGGCTACCTATTGGGTAGGTCCATCAGGTCTATGGATGACTTAGTACATGGCTACCATTGAGGTAGGACCATCAAGTCACATTGAGAGATATTGGGCTACCTCGAGTAGTGCCATGCGACTCTACCTTTATAGAGGTATTATATAAGTCCACTGCAGGGACAACCCAGAGTTCGAGAATATGTATGTATTGAGTTGTATGGCTTAAAATATAATCTTGAATGTTAAATGATTAATTGCATGATTACATTGTTAATATAGTTGCACGTTTATTGTTTCCCCCCACATACCAGCTTCGGGTGACCGACGTTTTGTTTGTCGGCGTTTTAGGTACAAGCCAAAAGGACAAATAGTAAATCGTCATAATGTGAAATACATAAAGTTAAAGCAAGGAGGATTAGTTAGAGTAGTATCCCTAATGTGGATAGAAGTTTAGAGATCCAAGTTTTCACAAAGGTATGCAAAAATTTTATTTTCTTACAGCTTTTCAGTATAGTATGTTAAAATTTGATAATTATTCTTGGTTAATTGTCGAACCTTTGATCCGGAAGTTATGGGTGCGGCTTCGACCTCTCGATCTCCCTTAATTGGGGGTTATCGGGAGGTGGGGTCGTAACATTTGGTATCAGAGCGTAGGTTCCTCACTTAACCATTAATAATTATTAAATTTTACAAACTCCACAGAACCCAAGGGAGTTATTAGAGGATTATCCAAAAGACGGAGGTGTATAGAAAAGGATCACGACTGGGGGCTGGCAATATTTTCCTCCGCACCGCTAGTCGGAATACGAGGACTCCCGGAATTGTGTGACTGCCTGGACAAAGTCTTAGGGTATGAATCAAAATAAGATACCTTTAGGACTTTCTCATCTTATTCATCCCTTCTCATCACAAAATTCTATTAAGGACCTGAAGGATTAGGGTTTTCTTTCTTCTCCTCACCCTCTTGAGGTATGGGTAAGGTTAATAAGGTTTAAGGAATCCTCCACCAAATAAATGAAAAGCATGTAAATAAGATTTCATGGACATAAGCTTAATAGATTAAGCGCAAATTAAAGAATAGATACATGCTTAGGTCGTATGACATAAGTTGTCATGTTCTCAGAAGAGACCTGAGGCTAGACCTTCTTGTCAAGAGGATAAGTTAGTCTTGGAGATAGAGATCTCCATTGCAAGTAGAGACCTGACACATCCTCTGAGGATGATGTTAACCCTAACCCTAAGTGATGGTTAGAGAGAGATGAGTTGGACCAGGTGTTTGAAGGGACGTGCCTTTGGGATGCCATATGATCCATGGGTGACCTAGCACCTTAGGCAACCCAACCCTGGGAAGGGTCGTGCATGTTAGAGTGAAGGATAACTCCTTCATTGTTGAGGGTAGAGAAGAACCTATGGAACCCCATAAGCTGATAGGCACCCTGTATGTATCAGTAGTGCGAGCAATAGGTTGATACCCTGGCCGAGGGAGTTTGATGGATAGCTTATGTGATAAGTATAAGGGGTTATAAGTTGACCATAAGTTTCATCCAGGTAGGGGCATGCTTTTGAGGTTGATCCTTCATAAAGAGAGGACCTCTAATGGTGAGGTTGGATGTAGGGTTAGCTCTAGAGAGAGCAGGAGACCCAGCAAGCAGGTTGGAAGCCTAAGACCCCGAGATATGAGGAACAATGGATGATAGTGGTTGCCTCATGATCGATCCCTAGAAGTTGATGATATCTTGGTTGCCTCTAGAGGGACCAAACCCTAGAGAGAGAATGAGGTTTCTGGCACCTATGAGTCTACGGTATAAGTGTTTACCTTCTGAGGTAGGAAGAAGAGTTCCTTAGACCGAGAAAGTTTTAGTAGCAGGTTATGAGGCCTTGTACCTTGTAGGTTGTCCTTAAGGAGGACCCAACCCTAAGTGTTGCTCGAGTTGAAGGATGACAAGAAGTGCATGTCATGCCTATTGCATGCTTGGCTCGTAGTTAAGAGATAGAGCATACAGTTGGACACCTACAAGTGAACCTAGGTTCCTAGGCCTAAGAGGGGAAGTAGTATACCTAATGCTCATGACGAGAATTAAGTTGCTATAGTTTCGAGCATGGTACGCCTCATGCATAAAGGAAAAGGGAAGCCCCTTAAGTTTAAGGTATGTTTGATGAACCCCTCACAGCTAGGTTGATGATAAAGGAAGGTATGATCTCGATCCAGCATTGAGGAAAGAAGACAAGTATGACCTAGCATGATTCAGTAGGTGATCTGCTTATGCCTTAAAAACTTGCTAGGGTTAAGTAGGATCATGTGGACGTAAACTCTAGGCCTAAGAGCTTTTGGTGACCTTATTGTCAAGAGATAGTTTTCCTCCCATCCTGGGAGAGGGACCCCTTTGGTAGGGTGTATATCAGTTTTGTTGGTTTAAGGTAACCTAAAGAGGTCTCATAGGATCTTGAGAAGCTAAGTGAAAAGTACATGGTTTGAGAATGAACCTGTAGACCCATAGATATCCATCTCTAACTGCTTATGAACGTGTTACCATGGAGGTAACCGGTATGGGGCTTGACCAAGGTAGGCAGGTTGCCATGATCCCAATGAAAGGATGAAAGCCAGTCCATGAATGCAGAAAGAGAAATGATGAAGACTTGGGTAAGGTTCTAAGTAAACATGTACTATAATGGTGAATCCTAAGTCTATCCTCGGGTCAGGTAGGGATAAGACTGATGAAAGTAGGAGTTGCCTAATTCTCCAGTTGCACATGACCATAGGGTCGGGAGGTAACAACTATCATTGTCTGAGGGTCGTGGGTTAGGAGATTGATCACCTTCATGAACTCATGGGACCCAAAGGGCAGATGAGTAGGGCACTCTCTTGATGCATGAGGGAAGAGGGATGACCCCAAAAGTGACGGCACCCTATAGACCTAGAAGAGATGACCAAGGATTGTGAGGAGACCCAAGTAGGTTCGAAACCAGTTTTCCATGGAGGTAACTTGGATATCAAGATGATTGTAATATAGAAGCATAAATAGCACGTTTCAACTTAGATTTAAAGGTGTACTGGCAAGGTGGGATGTACCATCTCTACTCTTGGAATAGGAGGAACTCTGTATTTGGACTACAACCAAATGCTTATTTCCTCTTGTTATGGGAGTGAGAGATAGGACAGTATGCATGCCATACACCAAGGATAAAAGATGATGTGAGTTGGAACGTTGCTATGAGGTATGAGGACAGAGAAGATAACATACTCTAGTAAAACGAGTGATACATGGATGGTTTGCAAACGCTAAAGAGAAATAAGGTAGTCATCTTATAAGAATGTTTTAGCATGAGCTATGAGTTATACCAGGTTGAATTCAAAAACCAAGAGGTGAGTCTTACAAGGTTGAGTTTGATCACCATGTTGATGAGATCAGAGAGTGTACTTGATGAATACAGACTTAGAGTCGAGATGAGATGATTAGTGGAATGCATGAAGGGGTATGTCATCAACTTTACCTAATACCTAAGGATGTGAAGTGGTAATGGATGCTCTGGTTGAGATATATCTGACTTGTTTGACTAGAAGATAGAAGAGGTGGTTTGGCTAACCCTAAGTTTGAAAGGTAGAGGTGTTTGGATAACACTCTGATGTAACAAGATACATTGAAAAGTTAAGGGTTGTTTGGTTGGCCAGTCTAGTCCTTGATGCAATGAAAGGATGGTGGCACAATCTCAGATGCACTTCTTTGGAAGAGAAGGAGATGAAACCCCGACTAGAGTGGTTTCGGGTTTCTGAGGAATCATGACATACAGGAAATCATGATTGAAGATCACCATACACCGTGGTAAATGGCAATAGCACTTTGGATGCTTAAGATGAAGTTGCATGGATATGGCCATGCAAGCCAGGAGGTAAAGGATGAACCCCAGTAACCCAGTGTGTCGATATAGAGGAAAAAAGAGTCCCTGAGAGGGAATGGGAGCTCAACACTATGGATGTGGTGATAGGTCTTCCCTGGGCCAAGGAAGGTCGAAATGCAATATGGGTTATGGTAGGTCGCCTTACCTAGATAACATGAGAAAGAAAGAGTTCTGTTAAGGGACAGATCTAGTTGAACTACCCATGAGAGAGGTGGTTCAACTACACCATGAAGCGAGTTCAAAGGTTCTTGAGTTTGACCTAAAGGGTTCACTTCCATAAGGTGAAAGTAGGTACATGAAGAACTCGATGATAGTACAGTCTATCACCCCTCACTAATGGTTAGTATAATCCAGAGCAAAGGGTCTGATGAGGGCATGTGTGCTCGTTCAGGGTGATATCTAGAGACAGTTCTTGTCCTATGAAAGATGTGACAATGACCACCATAGCCAGTTTCGGGTTTTATAAGAAGCTCTGTAAGGGAGGTTGTGTCGGTCACCACTTCAGTAAGGTGATGTTGGTGAGAGGACCACATGATGGTTAGAAAAGAACCACATGATGGTTAGAAAAGGTACCACAGTGCGTGTAGATGAAGTCACTTTGATTGTGCAAGGGCTGAAAGGAGCCTAGAGACGATGAGAGTCGTGAGCATATGCAAAGTAGACTGACATACAAGTTACTGTGGAAGAATATGTGAAAATCCGACCCCTCTAAGTTATAGCTAAGAGAGCTGAGTCCCCGATGCATGGGTTCTTTTGATATGGTGGAGAAGGTTAAGATTGACCTTACCCCTCGGGATAAAGTAATGTGTGATGAGTTCCATGTGTCCGATTTAGAGCACTATGTGAGGTACCCCGACCATGTGCTGAGCAATGAACCTAGTGAGCCCCAAGGGAGGTTGACATGGCCTGAGTCACCTGTGCAGTTTATAGACGCCAGGATTAAAGAACTCAGAGAAAAGAATATGTGATGATAAAGGTTCTTTGGAAATGCCATGAGTACGGTAAAGCCACATAGGGGCCAATGATGGACATGGAAAAGTCTTATCCTGAATTGTTTGTTTGCTTGATAGAATTTTGAGGACAAAATTCCTATAAGAGGGGAAGAATGTTACAACCCCAACTTTTGGGTTCATTTGGTGAGAAATGCAATTTCTCATATTAAAGATATTTGAACAAATAATGATATAATTTGTTTTGAATAAATATATTTCGTTTACAATAGCCTTGATGGTTGTTATGTGGGCTTTATTGGCTATTGGGCCCAATAACAAGGAAAAGGAAAAGGAAATTCAATTATTAAAAGAATATTATGAAATGGAGAAAAGAAGGATGTAGAAATCTTTTGAATGCAAAGGAATATCCTCCAAGGATGGATTTTGTTCCTTTTGGGTTCCTTGGGTCCCAAGGAGTCCAAATTGGAAAGATAATGCAACAAGAAAGAGAAAGGATTAATTGAATATTGCTTTATTTAGAAGAAAGGTGAGAAAATGATAATATTACAAGAAATATGTGGAAATATGGATAACGAATCCATATCGGATGAGATTTCACATCCACATAGTTTTTAATGCTAAAAGGAAGAAAAATAAAGAAAATAAAAGATTATGAAAGGGAAAATATGCTTAAAATATGCCTTATTAAGAAATAACTTGCATATAAAGAAAAGCATCTCAAACTTTCGAGTTTGAGTCCCAAATTTGGTACATACGTGGATTAAGTCATTATGGACTTTCCCTTAAAATTTGGGATCTATTAGATAAACAGATTGAGAGATATTGATTTTTTTTAGAAATCCTAAAGTGGCTCGATTTATCCTAAATGTCACAATTCAATTTCTTTTGGGCGCACACTGGAGACCGTTGGATTGTGATCGGATGGCTTTGCATCATCTCCTACCTTGGTCTGTTTAAGAAAGTCGGAGCAACAGAGTGAGCATTTTTCTCGCATTGCTCCCTCCCTTCGTGGTCCTTGGCTCAGGAAGATTGTACTCCCAATCGTTTTGGGAAGAAGATCCGGACCTGGTAGACCCCCAGTTTTGGAAGGTCATAGGACCTTTCCCCAAAGTCCTTGTGGAGTCAGACTCCATGGACGATGGCTGCAGGCCAAGGCTGTAACACCCCTGACCTGGGTTATGACCTAACCCTGGAAGTTTTGCTTAAATATGTAATTATATACTTGTGAATACTCCCTGGCATGTAATTAAGTCCCTCAGGGACATTTACTTTTATATTTTGCTCCTTTTGCATAAAGTTGTAGCATTATGTTGTATGCAGGGACTTATGTGCAAATTACCCAGTTTAAGGGTTGAACTTGCAAAATTCACAAGATAAGATGTTCTCTTGATGTTGAGACATCATGAAGATGTCTATGATGAAGTTTGAGGGATTTCCCAAGCTTGAGCACCAAGGTGCAGCTGTGGAAGCAATCCCCAGGCTCAGAAACCCTAATTTGGGGTAAAGTGCAATTTACCCAAATTGAGGGGTCTAATATGTAATTTTCACCATCTAGAACATCTTTTATGACTCTTGTCATCATTTAGAGTAGAAATGATGAAAGAGTTACATCATTCACTAATCAGATAAGAAAAATGATCTTTGTGGTAGAAATCACCTAAAATGGGTATAAAACCCTAACATGTATGTACCCTAGTTGAAGGTTGGATTCCTATACCCTTAGATCTTGAGTTTTCCTAAGATTTGCATAAGAATAGATGGGCTTGGGCGTGCCCCTGAGCAAGGAGGGACCTAGATGTGAATTTTGGCTTTGAAAGGTCCTTATGTTAGAAAATAGCCTAAAACTATAAAAGCCTTTCTTTTGCAAACGAGCAAACGATCCTTCCCTGTTCCATTCACTTCCTTTCTTTCTCAAACGGCCAAGGACTTGCTCTGGAGAACAGGGAGACGAAGTAGCTTGCTCTAGGTAAGAAACCTCATGTCTAGCTCGAATTCATGGTGGTTTGCACCTTCTAAGGTTGGTTTTATGGTTAGCTTGATTAAGTCTTCTTGTTCTAGCCAACCAAAGCTTCGATTCCTTGGAGTTTTCATCCCTGATCGAGTAGTGGGAGCTCAAGGACGCCATTAGAGCTTGGACTTCAGAGTCTTGGAGCTTTAGGATCAACTTGAGGCGGGTTTTATAACTCTAAACTTGTGCTTTATATGCATACTTTACTTCTTGCAATTTCCTTAGCAATATCTCCTTCTACCTCACTTCTTTCTTGCACGTTTGCAAGCAAACCAGTGGAGAAACCGACCTTGCAAGAGGTTGAAGATGAGGGGCGTGATTCCCTATGTTGCTTTTCCAAACGACCTTGGACCCTTTTGGTCCAAACGGTTGCAAACCGTTTGGGTCCAAACGGTCTCAAGACCGTTTGCTCCCAAACGGTCTTGCAAGACCGTTTGGATTGAAACGGTCTCAAGACCGTTTGAGGGCGTTGACCAAGGGACGACCGTTTGAGGGTCTGTTCCTGACATATTGAATTTCATCTCTGCAAAGAATCAAAGTCTAATTCTTAACCAATTAGGAGTTGAAGGCATTTCAACATGGAATCCTAATCGGGTGAAAAAGTGCTGAATTAACATATAGATCTTGTTGAGTTTTGGGTTGGAGGACCCAAACGGTCTCAAGACCGTTTGGGGATTCCACCAAACGGTCCCAAGACAGTTTGGGCACAACCCAAGACCGTTTGAAGGTCTAGGGTTGAGATAACCTAATGGTTTGAGGGTCCAATTGTAGGAAATTGATGCATTGTTGAAAATTGCTGATTTTGACCTAATTGGACTTCAACCTTAGTCAAAACGGTTTGGATCTTGGTCAAACTTTGGGCAAACGGTCTCAAGACCGTTTGGATGAAGTCCAAACGACCTTAAGACCGTTTGGGCCAAGTTTGGGCCCAATTGGAGGTCAATTGATAGGTTCAACCTTGAATTGATTCACACTATTGAACATTGATGATCAATCAATTTGAAACCCTTTTGAGAACGATTGAACCCTAATTGGTTTGCAATTGAGGGTCAATTGGGTGTCTAAGTGGCTAAGGCTAACCCTAATTGATTCAATTTATAAGTGGTTAGCATAGGTTTAGCCAATTGAGGGCTTCAACACACTCATCCATAAACTTTGGTGACCATTGAACCCCTTTGAAGGTCCAAACGGTTTGAGCCCATTTGGGCCAAACGGTCTCAAGACCGTTTGGACCCAAACGGTCTCAAGACCGTTTGAGACCAAACGGTCTCAAGACCGTTTGGGCTCAAACGACCTCAAGACCGTTTGGGCTCAAACGACCTCAAGACCGTTTGGGCTCAAACGACCTCAAGACCGTTTGGGCTCAAACGACCTCAAGGTCGTTTGGTCCAAATGACCTCAAACCCTTTGAAGCTCCAAACGGTTTGGAAGTCAAACTTCCCAAACGGTCCTCACCTCCAAACGGTCTCAAGACCGTTTGAGGATCAAACGGTCTCAAGACCGTTTGGATGGTTGAGATCGTTTGAAAATTGGAAACCACTTGGAGATTTGTGGTGATTTATGCTTAACCATTTGATGGTGCCAATGGCTTAATGATGACTCCATCTAAACCCTAATGGTAACCTAGGTCATCAAGGGACTATGTGATTAGTGAGTTAACCCATGATGGTGATCACGTGGCAAATTACCAAAATACCCTCGAGGGGTCTAAAGGGGTAAAACCCTAATCTAATCAAACCCTAATCACATGATGTTGATGCTTTGGCTCATATCAGTCAATGGAGACTTGTCTCAACCTAATCTAGAGTGGTGTTGCCACCATCTACTAGAGAGAGGAAAGAGAAAGTGTCTCTAGAGAGAGAAAGTGTCCTAGAGAGAGAAAGTGCCCTTTTTAGGAGGAATCTCTAGTAAGATACTTCTTTTACACATGAAGGTGCATGATTAGGGAATGACCCACCTATGTGAGGTCATGGAAACCCTAATGATGATATCTAATGGATCTTAATGATAATTAAGAGTCTTAATGATGATGTTTCTCTTACATGATGATGTAATGAGTACAATTCACCATGGAGTGAATAGTAAACCCTAATTTTAGGACGATGACATGAAAGATGAATAGTAAACCCTGATTGTAAGGGTTATTAAGTGGAACCCTAATTGAAGGTGATCCCATGTGGAACCCTAGTTGTGGGTGATCCCATGTGGAACCCTATTTGAGGGTGATTCCATGTGAAACACTAGTTGAGGGTGAATCCAAGTGAAACCCTAATTGGGAATGTATCCCTATTTACTAAATTATTTACAACTATCTGTTGAATTAACCATGCAGGTTGTTATGAGATGATGGTCACACCCAGGTATGGAATACCATGTTATATTCATTGAAAGCATGTCTTATGCTTTATGAATAGTGAACCATCTTGATGCACTATTAAGTGACATCCTTTGCGATTTATGGGCTGTAAGAGCCATAAATGTTATCAAGGTCATGCTTGACAGATGACTTGAAGATGAATATCTGATAATTGTGATAAGTTAGGCCTGCTACATTTTGTATTCTCATATATAGTTGTGTTACTGTATGATGATTGGAATACTGAATGTACCTAACTAATCAAGTGAAATGTAGAGCCCTGATCATAGATCCATCATTGTCAGTTGTCTAAATGATGGTGAAATAGGTTTTCCTAAGGGAACTCATGGAGCACATACTGTTGAGTATGTGGGGTACATGGATGTGTAGAACCTGACATCCTAGTGTAGGTATTTGATGTAGATTCTCGTAGTCCGTCATACCTTCACTATAACAGAAAGGGTGAGTGGATGATGTAGATTCTAGTAGTCCATCAGACCCCACCCCAAAGTTTTAAAGGTGAGCTGTATCTCTACACTCCCTTAAAGACATAAACCCCGTATCGGTGAAAGATAAACAAGAAATCTTCCGATAGCAAAGAGAGTACAGAATGCCACTGTAACTCTAAAAATAGCGAAGGACCAGAGTACCCTGGTGAGCTATTACATAGACATCCCGCCAGATGTCAAACAATCAATCCTCTAACTGACTGAGGAAGGTGAGGTCATAAGAATCCGGCTCTCTTAATGACCTATGTATGATACTGATGCGACTTCTCAGTGATCAGTTGGAGTATGAGTGGTATACCTCATCTCCACAGGGCATAACAATAATGTTTGAAAAACGTAATCAACAGCGTAGCATATCTGTTAAAGTTAGCTACGAGTTATTTGATTGATGTTATCTTGAATAGCATGGAGGTTCTCATATTGTTAATATTGATTGAACTCTGCTTATCATAGAACTGCTAGTGAATATCTTGAAGGCTCTTGATGCTTTAGTTATTCCTGCCTTGCTTATAAAGCCTAATGGAGAGTTATAACTCTCGCTGGGGCAATTGTGTATAATTGTCTCACCCCGTAGACTTCTACTTTTTAGGTGGTCGTCGAAGACGGAGGAATAAGAACTCAGGTGAACAATCCCAGCAACAGCAGCATCAGGAGCAGTAACTATCTCAGGTGGAGATCTAGTCTGCTTCATGGTGTAGTTAGAGTAAAGTCCTAGATGTCCTCTGTACCCTCAGGTCCTGAAATGTTTTGTGGTTCATTCTTGAGAAAATTTTGTAAGCATGTTGCATGTAATTACTCAAGAAGTAATTGGTCTGAGTTGTAAACAGTTAAATCCTTTTTCTATGGAAAAGGTTTGTGGTTTCAAGCTCTAATCTCGAAAAGTTTTATTTTCCCGTGATTTTCGTCTTCCGATGTTTACCGAATGCTTCCGCATGTGTTTAAATCGGGATTAATCCATGGTTTGGAGATCGGAGCCCACAATTAAGTGGTATCAGAGCTCTAGGTTCGCTGAGTCTACAGAGGCATAGGACATAGGAAGTCGAGTCTATCTTTAGTATTCCTTCCTTATCTAATAGAATCTTCTACTCCTCAGGAGAAGAAGATACTTAAGATGTCTGAGCCACATGATGAGTATGTGGAAGAGAGCAGTGCCAGTGCACCTCAAGGTGGTGCAAGAGTACCAGAGGTGGAGCAACCTGTACCAGAACAACCCAGAGAGCCACCCCAGTTTGACCCAGCTGACATGGGTAATCCAGCAGTCCAGATGACGTTCGGGCAGTTCATGACTGCCATGACACATATAACCGACAGGTTGCCTATGCCTGCACCTAGGGCACCTGTCCAGCCAGAAGGGCAAGGTATCGGGAAGACGTTCGAGCGACTACGTCGTGTCGGAGCTACCGAGTACCACGGGACTGCTGACCCCGCAGATGCAGATCTGTGGTTGACTGAGTTAGAGAAGGCTTTCCGAATCCTCAACATCCCTGAAGTTGAGAAGGTTAGACATGCTGTCTATCTTCTCAAAGGAAGCGCTGGTCACTGGTGGACCATGGAAGAGCAGAAGAGGCCTGGAGTAGAGATCTCGTGGGAAGACTTTCGGCGGGAGTTTGTTAATAGATACTTCCCAAAGACTTTCCTAGACGAGAAGATCTCTCAGTTTGAGAGACTGAGACAAGGAATGATGAACATTAGCGAGTACGAAGCTAAGTTCATGGAGCTATTGCGGTTTTGTCCGCATATGGCTGCCACAGAGGAAGAGAGAATCAGAAGGTTTGAGAGGGGGTTGAATGCTGACATGTCTACCCCTGTGTCTACCTTAGAGAACCGCGAAAGATTCTCTACCTTCGTTGAGTCAGTCCGAAGGATAGAGAGATCTGTGGTTGAGAAGAGGCAGACTCAGAAAAGATATCCACAGTTCCAGGGTTCTTCATCTAGGGACTCTAAGCAGCCTAGATCCTCTGCACCTAACCCTCCACCATCTAGATCTAGTCCTCAGACTCAGTGGTCTCCTAGTAGAGGTAGAGGAAGAGGACAACCACCTCGGGAGACACAGAGTTCTGCCTCAATGTCTGTTACCGGACCATAAGAGAGAAGATGTTACAACTGTGGAAAGGTGGGACATTTGAGGAAGGACTGCCGATCTAGGCCTGTCAGTGTGACACAGCCTCCGAGACAAGGACAACAGGGATCACAAGGAGGACTATCTCAAGGAACAGGACGAGGACGCGGGCAAGCGTCTCAAGCTGGATCATCAGCACCACCTCAACAACAGGCAACGACGAGGTTCTATGCTATGAACCCACCAGAGGCAGTGGTCAATCCACAAGTAGTGACAGGTCAGATGGAACTTTTATATTCTGATATGTCTAAATCTTGTGTAGTATCTGTTTTGATTGACCCGGGTGCTACGCACTCTTTTATCACTCGAAGAGTGATTCGTAACTGCAATATGACAACTAGTCATAGGGCAGATAAGTTGTTGTTGGAAACCCCGTTGAGTGGGTCTGCTGTTCTGAAGGAAGTATGCTCTCCTTGCGTACTCTCCTTTTCTAAGCATCGCATTCAAGTGGATCTTATACCACTTGATATGCAAGGATTTGATATAATCCTAGGGATGGATACCTTGGAAAGGTATCGAGTTGTCTTGGATTGTGAGTCCAAGCTGGCAGTGTTTGCTGATGAAAGCAACACATGGATCTTTCAAGGTGAAAGAAAGATCCTGCTCACTTGTCTTGTATCAGCTATGGTTGCTGATAAGTTGATGAGGCAAGGATGCTATGCATTCTTAGCCCATGTAGTTGATGTTACCAAGGAAAGTTCCAACCCTGCTGAAGTTCCGATAGTCAGGGAATTCGAGGATGTGTTTCCCGAAGAACTTCCTGGTATACCACCACCCCGGGAAATTGATTTTGAGATCAATTTGGTCCCATATACGAAACCCATAGCCCAGACTCCGTATAGGATGGCGCCTGCTGAGATGGCAGAACTCAAGAAACAACTTCAAGAGTTACTTGAGAAGGGTTTCATCCGACCGAGTACCTCACCTTGGGGTGCTCCGGTCTTGTTTGTTAAAAAGAAAGATGGATCGATGCGGTTGTGCATTGATTACCGACAACTCAATAAGGTAACAATAAAGAATAAGTATCCTTTGCCGAGGATTGATGATCTGTTCGACCAGTTGCGTGGTGCAATAGTCTTTTCCAAGATAGACTTAAGGTCTGGATATCATCAGATCCGCATTAAGGACAGTGACATATCCAAGTCTGCCTTTAGGACGAGATATGGTCACTATGAGTTCACAGTTATGTCGTTTGGACTAACCAATGCACCAGCTGCATTTATGGAACTCATGAATAGAGTCTTTCGACCTTTTCTTGATCAGTGTGTTGTCGTCTTCATAGATGACATACTGATTTATAGTAAGGATGCTCAGCAGCATGAGCAGCACCTTTGCCAGACCTTGACCTTGCTAAGGGAACATAAGCTATACGCTAAGTTCAGCAAGTGTGAGTTTTGGTTATCTGAAGTATCCTTCCTTGGACATGTAGTTTCTGCCTCGGGGATTCGTGTTGACCCTGCAAAGATAGAGTCTGTTTTGCAGTGGGAACAACCGAAGACACCGACGGAGATTAGAAGTTTCTTGGGGTTAGCTGGTTATTATCGAAGGTTTATTAAGAATTTCAGTTCTATAGCCTTACCTTTGACCAAGTTAACCCGGAAGGATGTTCCTTTTACTTGGAGTGATAAGTGTCAACAGTCTTTTCAGCTGTTGAAGGAGAGGTTGACAAGTGCACCTGTGCTTGTGTTGCCTGAGCAAGGAAAGGAATACGTAATCTTTTGTGATGCCTCCAAGAATGGACTTGGATGTGTGTTGATGCAGGATAACCAAGTGATTTCTTTTGCTTCCCGACAGCTTAAGAAACACGAGGAAAATTATCCAACACACGATCTAGAGTTAGCTGTTGTGGTTCATGCTTTGAAAATCTGGAGACATTATCTCTACGGAGAAACGTTTCAGATTTTCACAGACCACAAGAACCTTAAGTATATCTTCACTCAGCATGAGCTCAATATGAGGCAACGTCGTTGGATGGAGTTAATCAAGGACTACGATTGTACAATTGATTACCATCCAGGCAAAGCCAATGTGGTTGCTGATGCCTTGAGTAGGAAATCAGCAACATCAACCATGAATAGGGCACAACTAAGTTCTTTAGTATGCTCTAGAAGAGATATGCTTATCTCTTTAAGACAAGACAATGTGCAGTTGAAGGCATCATTGTTAGCTGGTCTGTTAGCTGAGATGCAGATTAAACCTACCCTGAGAGAGCAGATAAAGGAGGCTCAACAAGTAGATGCTTTTGTACAGCAGATTAGATCTGAGTTTGGTGATGAGAAACGAGAAGGTTTTCATGAGTCAGATGACCAGGTGGCATGCTATCATGGAAGAATGATAGTGCCAGATATGGATAACCTGAGGAAGTTAGTCCTGGAAGAAGCTCATTCTTCAATGTATGCTATACATCCAGGGAGCACCAAGATGTATCGGAACTTAAAGGATATGTATTGGTGGCCTGGGATGAAGAAGAATGTAGCTGAGTTTGTTCTGAGGTGTCCTGTGTGTCAGCAGGTTAAGGCTGAACACCAGAAACCTGCAGGAACAATGCAACCCTTACCCATACCACAGTGGAAGTGGGATCATGTGACCATGGACTTTGTTGTTGGCCTACCCAGGACAAACAAAGGACATGATTCCATTTGGGTAGTTGTTGATAGGTTGACAAAGACCGCACATTTCCTACCTGTCAAAACAACCTATTCTGCTGAAAGGTTATCCCAGATATATGTTCAAGAGATAGTGCGTTTGCACGGAGTTCCTGTCACTATAGTTTCTGACAGAGGTCCCCAGTTTACAAGTCGCTTTTGGGAACAGTTACACAGAGCCCTAGGCACCAAGCTAAGGTTTAGTACAGCCTTTCATCCTCAGACTGATGGATAGTCAGAAAGGACTATACAGACCTTAGAAGATCTGTTGAGAGCATGTGCTCTCCAGTTTACCGGGAGTTGGGATCTACACCTAAGCTTGATAGAGTTTGCCTATAACAATAGCTATCAGCATAGCATTGATATGGCACCATATGAAGCCTTATATGGTAGACGTTGTAGATCACCCTTGTGTTGGTATGAAACTGGTGAACACCAGTTGTTAGGCCCTGATCTTGTGCAGCAAACTACAGAAAAGATTAAAGTTATACAACAACAGCTGAAGACTGCACAAGATAGACAGAAGTCATATGCTGATAAACGTCGTAGACCCCTAGAATTCCAGGTTGGAGACAGAGTGTATCTCAAGGTCTCACCTTGGAAAGGAGTCCTTCGTTTTGGAAAGAAAGGAAAGTTAGCTCCTAGATTTATGGGACCTTATCCAATTGTTGAAAGAGTTGGAAAGGTGGCCTATAAACTAGAGTTACCTCAGGAGTTGCAGAAGTTGCACCCTGTCTTTCACATTTCCATGCTGAGGAAATGTCACCCAGATACTGAATCAGTTCTACAGCCTATGGAAGTAGAGTTGAATGAAGATATAACGTATGAGGAAGGACCAGTATCAATCCTCGATAACAGAACCAAAAAGTTAAAGAAGAAGGATATAAGCCTTGTAAAAGTCCTCTGGAACCATCGTGGTGTTGAAGAAGCCACTTGGGAACTAGAAAATGAAATGAGAAGAAAATATCCTGTTCTTTTCTTATAATATGCTTTATCGATTTCGGGGACGAAATCCTTTTGAGGGGTAAAGAATTGGTAACACCCCTGACCTGGGTTATGACCTAACCCTGGAAGTTTTGCTTAAATATGTAATTATATACTTGTGAATACTCCCTGGCATGTAATTAAGTCCCTCAGGGACATTTACTTTTATATTTTGCTCCTTTTGCATAAAGTTGTAGCATTATGTTGTATGCAGGGACTTATGTGCAAATTACCCAGTTTAAGGGTTGAACTTGCAAAATTCACAAGATAAGATGTTCTCTTGATGTTGAGACATCATGAAGATGTCTATGATGAAGTTTGAGGGATTTCCCAAGCTTGAGCACCAAGGTGCAGCTGTGGAAGCAATCCCCAGGCTCAGAAACCCTAATTTGGGGTAAAGTGCAATTTACCCAAATTGAGGGGTCTAATATGTAATTTTCACCATCTAGAACATCTTTTATGACTCTTGTCATCATTTAGAGTAGAAATGATGAAAGAGTTACATCATTCACTAATCAGATAAGAAAAATGATCTTTGTGGTAGAAATCACCTAAAATGGGTATAAAACCCTAACATGTATGTACCCTAGTTGAAGGTTGGATTCCTATACCCTTAGATCTTGAGTTTTCCTAAGATTTGCATAAGAATAGATGGGCTTGGGCGTGCCCCTGAGCAAGGAGGGACCTAGATGTGAATTTTGGCTTTGAAAGGTCCTTATGTTAGAAAATAGCCTAAAACTATAAAAGCCTTTCTTTTGCAAACGAGCAAACGATCCTTCCCTGTTCCATTCACTTCCTTTCTTTCTCAAACGGCCAAGGACTTGCTCTGGAGAACAGGGAGACGAAGTAGCTTGCTCTAGGTAAGAAACCTCATGTCTAGCTCGAATTCATGGTGGTTTGCACCTTCTAAGGTTGGTTTTATGGTTAGCTTGATTAAGTCTTCTTGTTCTAGCCAACCAAAGCTTCGATTCCTTGGAGTTTTCATCCCTGATCGAGTTGTGGGAGCTCAAGGACGCCATTAGAGCTTGGACTTCAGAGTCTTGGAGCTTTAGGATCAACTTGAGGCGGGTTTTATAACTCTAAACTTGTGCTTTATATGCATACTTTACTTCTTGCAATTTCCTTAGCAATATCTCCTTCTACCTCCCTTCTTTCTTGCACGTTTGCAAGCAAACCAGTGGAGAAACCGACCTTGCAAGAGGTTGAAGATGAGGGGCGTGATTCCCTATGTTGCTTTTCCAAACGACCTTGGACCCTTTTGGTCCAAACGGTTGCAAACCGTTTGGGTCCAAACGGTCTCAAGACCGTTTGTTCCCAAACGGTCTTGCAAGACCGTTTGGATTGAAACGGTCTCAAGACCGTTTGAGGGCGTTGACCAAGGGACGACCGTTTGAGGGTCTGTTCCTGACATATTGAGTTTCATCTCTGCAAAGAATCAAAGTCTAATTCTTAACCAATTAGGAGTTGAAGGCATTTCAACATGGAATCCTAATCGGGTGAAAAAGTGCTGAATTAACATATAGATCTTGTTGAGTTTTGGGTTGGAGGACCCAAACGGTCTCAAGACCGTTTGGGGATTCCACCAAACGGTCCCAAGACCGTTTGGGCACAACCCAAGACCGTTTGAAGGTCTAGGGTTGAGATAACCTAATGGTTTGAGGGTCCAATTGTAGGAAATTGATGCATTGTTGAAAATTGCTGATTTTGACCTAATTGGACTTCAACCTTAGTCAAAACGGTTTGGATCTTGGTCAAACTTTGGGAAAACGGTCTCAAGACCGTTTGGATGAAGTCCAAACGACCTTAAGACCGTTTGGGCCAAGTTTGGGCCCAATTGGAGGTCAATTGATAGGTTCAACCTTGAATTGATTCACACTATTGAACATTGATGATCAATCAATTTGAAACCCTTTTGAGAACGATTGAACCCTAATTGGTTTGCAATTGAGGGTCAATTGGGTGTCTAAGTGGCTAAGGCTAACCCTAATTGATTCAATTTATAAGTGGTTAGCATAGGTTTAGCCAATTGAGGGCTTCAACACACTCATCCATAAACTTTGGTGACCATTGAACCCCTTTGAAGGTCCAAACGGTTTGAGCCCATTTGGGCCAAACGGTCTCAAGACCGTTTGGACCCAAACGGTCTCAAGACCGTTTGAGACCAAACGGTCTCAAGACCGTTTGAGACCAAACGGTCTCAAGACCGTTTGGGCTCAAACGACCTCAAGACCGTTTGGGCTCAAACGACCTCAAGACCGTTTGGGCTCAAACGACCTCAAGACCGTTTGGGCTCAAACGACCTCAAGGTCGTTTGGTCCAAACGACCTCAAACCCTTTGAAGCTCCAAACGGTTTGGAAGTCAAACTTCCCAAACGGTCCTCACCTCCAAATGGTCTCAAGACCGTTTGAGACCAAACGGTCTCAAGACCGTTTGAGGATCAAACGGTCTCAAGACCGTTTGGATGGTTGAGATCGTTTGAAAATTGGAAACCACTTGGAGATTTGTGGTGATTTATGCTTAACCATTTGATGGTGCCAATGGCTTAATGATGACTCCATCTAAACCCTAATGGTAACCTAGGTCATTAAGGGACTATGTGATTAGTGAGTTAACCCATGATGGTGATCACGTGGCAAATTACCAAAATACCCTCGAGGGGTCTAAAGGGGTAAAACCCTAATCTAATCAAACCCTAATCACATGATGTTGATGCTTTGGCTCATATCAGTCAATGGAGACTTGTCTCAACCTAATCTAGAGTGGTGTTGCCACCATCTACTAGAGAGAGGAAAGAGAAAGTGTCTCTAGAGAGAGAAAGTATCCTAGAGAGAGAAAGTGCCCTTTTTAGGAGGAATCTCTAGTAAGATACTTCTTTTACACATGAAGGTGCATGATTAGGGAATGACCCACCTATGTGAGGTCATGGAAACCCTAATGATGATATCTAATGGATCTTAATGATAATTAAGAGTCTTAATGATGATGTTTCTCTTACATGATGATGTAATGAGTACAATTCACCATGGAGTGAATAGTAAACCCTAATTTTAGGACGATGACATGAAAGATGAATAGTAAACCCTGATTGTAAGGGTTATTAAGTGGAACCCTAATTGAAGGTGATCCCATGTGGAACCCTAGTTGTGGGTGATCCCATGTGGAACCCTATTTGAGGGTGATTCCATGTGAAACACTAGTTGAGGGTGAATCCAAGTGAAACCCTAATTGGGAATGTATCCCTATTTACTAAATTATTTACAATTATCTGTTGAATTAACCATGCAGGTTGTTATGAGATGATGGTCACACCCAGGTATGGAATACCATGTTATATTCATTGAAAGCATGTCTTATGCTTTATGAATAGTGAACCATCTTGATGCACTATTAAGTGACATCCTTTGCGATTTATGGGCTGTAAGAGCCATAAATGTTATCAAGGTCATGCTTGACAGATGACTTGAAGATGAATATCTGATAATTGTGATAAGTTAGGCCTGCTACATTTTGTATTCTCATATATAGCTGTGTTACTGTATGATGATTGGAATACTGAATGTACCTAACTAATCAAGTGAAATGTAGAGCCCTGATCATAGATCCATCATTGTCAGTTGTCTAAATGATGGTGAAATAGGTTTTCCTAAGGGAACTCCTGGAGCACATACTGTTGAGTATGTGGGGTACATGGATGTGTAGAACCTGACATCCTAGTGTAGGTATTTGATGTAGATTCTCGTAGTCCGTCATACCTTCACTATAACAGAAAGGGTGAGTGGATGATGTAGATTCTAGTAGTCCATCAGACCCCACCCCAAAGTTTTAAAGGTGAGCTGTATCTCTACACTCCCTTAAAGACATAAACCCCGTATCGGTGAAAGATAAACAAGAAATCTTCCGATAGCGAAGAGAGTACAGAATGCCACTGTAACTCTAAAAATAGCGAAGGACCAGAGTACCCTGGTGAGCTATTACATAGACATCCCGCCAGATGTCAAACAATCAATCCTCTAACTGACTGAGGAAGGTGAGGTCATAAGAATCCGGCTCTCTTAATGACCTATGTATGATACTGATGCGACTTCTCAGTGATCAGTTGGAGTATGAGTGGTATACCTCATCTCCACAGGGCATAACAATAATGTTTGAAAAACGTAATCAACAGCGTAGCATATCTGTTAAAGTTAGCTACGAGTTATTTGATTGATGTTATCTTGAATAGCATGGAGGTTCTCATATTGTTAATATTGATTGAACTCTGCTTATCATAGAACTGCTAGTGAATATCTTGAAGGCTCTTGATGCTTTAGTTATTCCTGCCTTGCTTATAAAGCCTAATGGAGAGTTATAACTCTCGCTGGGGCAATTGTGTATAATTGTCTCACCCCGTAGACTTCTACTTTTTAGGTGGTCGTCGAAGACGGAGGAATAAGAACTCAGGTGAACAATCCCAGCAACAGCAGCATCAGGAGCAGTAACTATCTCAGGTGGAGATCTAGTCTGCTTCATGGTGTAGTTAGAGTAAAGTCCTAGATGTCCTCTGTACCCTCAGGTCCTGAAATGTTTTGTGGTTCATTCTTGAGAAAATTTTGTAAGCATGTTGCATGTAATTACTCAAGAAGTAATTGGTCTGAGTTGTAAACAGTTAAATCCTTTTTCTATGGAAAAGGTTTGTGGTTTCAAGCTCTAATCTCGAAAAGTTTTATTTTCCCGTGATTTTCGTCTTCCGCTGTTTACCGAATGCTTCCGCATGTGTTTAAATCGGGATTAATCCATGGTTTGGAGATCGGAGCCCACAAAGGCTATATAAGGGGGGCCTTATACCCTGCTACAGGGGCACAAAATCGACCTCAAGGTGCCGCAAGGCCTTGGTAGTTTTCCATAGCACCAAATTGATGAACGAAACGAGGATAGCGGGAGTTGTTCCTTCTCCCCTGCCAACCATGGCGGCTCCATGGTTGTCCCTGATCCCCGCCACTGGACAGAAGATGAAGACCACCGGTGAGTCCGTCTGGTCCTGGCGACGATGATGGTACCTTTGCTTTAGCCTTCGGCGCACTAGAGCCCAAGGTCAACTATCGAGTTGACCTGTCCCTGAACCTGACTCGCGAGCGGGAGCCGAGCGCAGAGAGGAAGACGATCAGGCTAAAGGACACTTTTGTCCAACCCGCACGGGATCAGAAGCTGGGAGTCATAAGGGTAAAAAGGTAATCTTTCTTGTAGCCGGCCGCTGTTAAACGAGTTTATAAGCTGACATGTCAAGCTAAGATTGGTCGGTATAGGTTTATCTTGCAAAAACTGTAGAAATTGATAGGATTGTCTAATGGAAAAACCTTATACATGAAAGTTGTGTAGAAAAATACCAGGAATCTAATAAAAATACTTTGGGAACCTAGTTCTACTCCGTTTTACAAAAGTACTTTAATTTGCTAGTAAAATGTATTAAAAGTTGATGAGAAACCCTAGTTGAAGATGAAGGGCGTATTTTGGTGAGTTAATGGGTCAAATTGATAAAATTAACCCTGCTAATGATAAAGGTGGATTGTTCAACTGTTTTGAATGCAAGATTTCCTAATTTAGAGTTGAATCCATAAATAAATGATAATATATATAGAAACCCTAATTTGGGGATAAAGGAAGAGAAAAACCTTGAAATTTCGGATTAAGAAAGTAAATTGCCAAATAATGATCTTAATACTGTTGAGAATATTAAAATGAAAGGAATTGAGGGTTGTGATAAATTAGAGATCATAATATTAATAATGGAGGCAAAAACCCTAATTCCTAAAGAAACCCTAAAATTGGAATTGAAATCCTAAGTAATGTGATGAAATTGGATGGATATTAATAAAAGGAAATTGGTACTTTTATTTCAGGATTTCTCTTCCTCATTGCTTGCTTGATTGGGTTTCTCTGCATATTTGATTCTGTCTTGAAATCTGTAACCAAAGGTATGTGGTTACGCTTATGAATATCTCGAGATAGATTTCCGAGGTTTTCTGAGTTTTTCACCGATGACTGGAATAAACTGTTGGATGAATTTAGTTCATGTAAACTATAATGTGGCTATGACTATCACAAAGGATATATGCCTACAAACTCAGATCCTGGTTCTCTCTGTGGCATTATAGCTTACCTAATACATGGTTGCCTATGGGTAGGTCCATCATGTTAGAGAAAGACCTAGTACATGGCTACCTATTGGGTAGGTCCATCAGGTCTATAGATGACCTAGTACATGGCTACCTATTGGGTAGGTCCATCAGGTCTATGGAAGACCTAGTACATGGCTACCTATTGGGTAGGTCCATCAGGACTATGGATGACTTAGTACATGGCTACCATTGTGGTAGGACCATCAAGTCACATTGAGTTAGATATTGGGCTACCTCGAGTAGTGCCATGCGACTCTACCTTTATAGAGGTATTATATAAGTCCACTGCAGGGACAGCCCAAAGTTCGAGAATATGTATGGATTGAGTTGTATGGCTTAAAATGTAATCTTGAATGTTAAATGATTAATTGCATGATTACATTGTTAATATAGTTGCACGTTTATTGTTTCCCCCCACATACCAGCTTCGGCTGACCGACGTTTTGTTTGTCAGCATTTTAGGTACAAGCCAAAAGGACAAATAGTAAATCGTCATAATGTAAAATACATAAAGTTAAAGCCAGGAGGATTAGTTAGAGTAGGATCCCTAATGTGGATAGAAGTTTAGAGATCCAAGTTTTCAAAAAGGTATGCAAACATTTTATTTTCTTACAGCTTTTCAGTATAGTATGTTAAAATTTGATAATTATTCTTGGTTAATTGCCGAATCTTTGATCCGGAAGTTATGGGTGCGGCTTCGACCTCTCGGTCTCCCTTAATTGGGGGTTATCGGGAGGTGGGGGTCGTGACAGTCACAAAAACAAATTGTTGCTCGCTCTATCTTCCTCACTTAGTCCAAAACAAGGTGAAAAAATCCTCATTTGGCCTAAAAGTCAATATAAGACTAGACAAATTAGCATTCCTTTCTCAAACTATCTTATCCTCTCGTCTGTTGGTGCATATGCAGACAAAACATGCATAAATACTTCAAGGACTCAATGTGACCCTAAATCTTACATACGACAAGAATCTCACTGTCTCTGTTATAGAAACTGATGACCTCTACATTATGGGAAGGATGCTCTATGTCCTTGGACGGTGGCCCCATATAGGGGTGAACATTCTGTTAATTCGGCCGGTTATGTTTAATTCGGTTAAGTTAAATGGTTAATTTGTGTTGTGAGGCTTTGACCATTAACCTAACCATATTAGTGTCAGTTAATTCGGTTATGATTAATCGGTTAACGGGTAACTTGGTCGGTTAATTTGGTTAACCAAATAACATTCTTGTGATAGTATTATATGAAAATACTCATAAAACTTTGAACGACTGTTATACAATAATAGTATTGTATATAGAAGTAGAGGTGCACATTTCATAAAAACGTGATAAGTATGTAAATGTAGAGGTTTTTTTAAATACAAGTACACGCATGTAGGTATATATATATATATTTAAATAATAATTTTTTACTATTTGGTTAACCAAATAGAAAATAATTTTAACCATCAAATTAACTATTTAACCAATTGATCAAAATAAATTAACCAAATTATTTAAAATAAACTAACAATTCGATTGATCGGTTATTAACCGTATTCTGCTCACCCCTAGCCCCATATACAAGGGAGTTGAGCCTAGCGCTCAAAGACCAGACCATCATTGGGTTTTCATGTTCCCAAAGTGCAACAACCACGAGTTTAAGGAACTCATCTAGAGGAGGGCATCCTCACATAGGCATACGTGCAAGGGCAGATACCTATACCATTTGACAGGTTTTTGTTTCCTTTTGGTTTTTTTATACTCTTTGTTTTCGACGAAGGGCATCCATATTTCATGAGCGAGATATATCTTTGGATTGATTTTGCGTAGATGAAGAAGGTATGATGAGTAATGTTGCCTCCTGGTTTGGTTTTTGTAAAAAAACCAGTCCGGTTACACAAATCAGTTCAGACAGGTCCATCGAGTCGGGTGCAAAGTCCAAACAGAGTAGATTGGACGATTTGGGTCTGTCGGTGAAGTTCTCCCCCCCACCCGCGGGAGTCAAATACCAAAACAGGCCGCCCGACGCCTCGCATCCCGACCTAAACCCCTCCAAACCCTACAGGGTGTACCGCTTCTATGCTTGCCTGAAGCAGCAAAAGGGCAGCACTGACCATATGACCGTCAGTTCGGAAGGCCTTAATCAAAGCACCGGAAGGAAGAAAAAAATCTGCTCGCGATAGCGAGACGGTTAAGGTACGAACGAGCAGGGACTTCTGGCGGCCGGGGGTGAAAGCGGCGACCAAAGAGCGCAGCCAGGCGAAGCCGAGCGGAATTGCAGAGTCCCAGAAGGTGGAACCCATTTTCCCGCGATTTTATTGTCACACCGAACCAATCGTAGCCAATTGCCATTTACGTCCATGTCTATGTACGACTGCGACGTTGCCGTCCGGCGGCTATTCGCCCGCTGCCCTCTGCTCCAGTCGGACCCCAAGCTCGCCGGACTCCTCCAGAAGGGTGCTGAATTGGCAGCGGACGATGTGGTGGGCGCCGTCGCTGAGGCGTTCCTCCACCCGAGCTACACGATACCGATTACAGGCTGCTTCCGGCCCATCTGCAAGAGGATCGTGGACAAAGCAATCAGTCTCCTTTCCACCGTGCAGGGGCTGGAGATTGATAAAGACTCGGACTTTGGTGCTGAGGCGACCGCGAGTGATACTCGAATAATAACATTCTATACACAGAACGGCCGGGGGTTGAGGTTGTACGAGGATGCTTGTTTGGCCTTCTGCCGGGCGCTGGACCTTGCCCCCTTCTTGCTGGGGACTGTACTAAATTATTTCAAGTCTTCTCCTCCTCCTTTCCAACGTCTTCTGAATATGGTTCACCAGCATCATCAGTACTCTGAAAAGGAGGTTAGTTTATTACTTCATTCCATTCGCACCACTTTTGGGTTTTTATCCATAGAGCCGAAGGTTTTCTCTGAACTCTGGAACTGGTCCTGCTTTTTTGACCTAATGGAGAGGTCCGCTGATGCTTCTTTATCAGCAAATGACGATGCTATTGACCTAAGATGGTGTGCGATACAGATACTTTCTGTGGTTCTTAAAATGAGTGACAGGGCAGCTTGTGAATTGGGGCTAAGTGCAGAGCAAGCCCACTCGTGCTATCTTAGGTGGGAGCGTTTCTGTCTTGGTACATCCCTGGAAAAGGGTAGTTGGTATTTCGGGGAAGCTGGAGGAGAAACCAAAGAATTATCTGTAGACGTACCTGGCTCTCCACATGTCTTCTGTTCTGATAATTTATCCTGTTCCGGTCCTCTAGTTTTAGATGAGATCAAGGCCGGGCGGAAAAGTAGGAGAATTGATGCATGTGCAACAGCTATGAAAACTGATTTTTTCCTTTCTTCATCATTGAAGAAGGGTTATGAGATGACCTTGCTGGCAACCAATCAGAAATGGCCAGTACTTCTATACGGTCGATCTGGCGCAGGGAAGACGGCTTTGATTAATGCATTAGCTAGTGCCTGTGGAAGCAAAGTCCTGTCTATTCACATGGATGATCAAATGGATGCTAGAACTCTGATCGGAAGCTATGTTTGTGCTGAACAACCAGGCCAATTCAGATGGCAGCCTGGTTCCCTTACCCAGGCCGTAATGAATGGGATTTGGATAGTGTTTGAAGACATTGACAAAGCACCTCCAGAAATCCATTCTATACTATTACCTTTACTGGAAGGCTCTAGTTTATTCACATCCGGCCATGGACAGTCTATCACGGTGTCGGAATCATTTAGACTATATGCCACAGTTTCGAGTTCAAAAGACAATTGGCACAGTGGAGATACGAAGACAAATATCAGTGTTCTATGGAGGAAAGTGAGAGTTGGAAGTGCAAGCAGTGAAGATTTGGCTGACATTGTGAGCGCTTGTCATCCATGTCTGGCAACTTATTCAAAGAAAATAGTTGAAACTTTTGACAAGGTCAATTCTGTTGCTTCCAATCGACATGGAAGATTTCAAGACAGTGAATCTGGTGATACGAATACATTTACTCTGAGGCATCTTTTGAAGTGGTGCAAAAGAATCTCGACCTCTTGCCTTGCCTTTTCTGATGGTGCATTATCCGCTTCTGATTGCAAAGCTATCTATCTTGAGGCTTTAGATGTTTTCGCTTCTGCTTTTTCTCTCGTTGAACACCGTCTGGTTATGATGGAAGAAATTGCTAAGCTGTGGCATGTCCCACTTAATGGAAACAGGGAACTATATCCACTTGACAAGCCCGTATTTCAGAGTACGAGGACAACTCTACAGGTTGGTCGTGTCACCCTCTACAGCAATGACGAAACTGTTCGCTCTCCTAGTAGAGTGTTTATCAACCTTCGTAGTTCCCTACACATTCTGGAGAAAATCGCTTGCTCGATCCAATACAACGAACCTGTTTTGCTTGTGGGTGAAACGGGCACTGGAAAAACCACACTCGTCCAGAGTCTGGCTGTGAGGCTCGGGCAGCCATTGTCTGTATTGAACTTGAGCCAGCAAAGTGATGTTGCGGATCTGTTAGGTGGGTTTAAGCCGACTGATTCTTCTTCCATATGTTTACCCATATATCGTGAGTTCTTGGAGTTGTTCTGCCAAACGTTTCGTAAAAAAGCTAATGAATCTCGTCTTCTTCAGTATGAGAAATATGCAATGGAGAAGAAATGGAAGACACTACTGCGTGCATTATGCAAATGTGTGGAGGATGTCTTGAAGAAGGCAGTTGAAGAACCTGGTCTTGGATCAAAAAGAAAAAGACTATGGTCTGAGGGGGTCATTGAGATATGGGAGTCCTTTTCTATGAGACTGAATTCAGCTCGCAACCGAATTGATAGCCTAGGCATGTCTTTCTCCTTTGTTGAAGGAGCATTGATAAATGCCCTAAGGAAGGGTGAGTGGATTTTGCTTGATGAGGTAAATCTTGCTCCCTCAGAATTGTTGCAGAGAATTATAGGTATTTTGGATGGAGAAAGTGGTTCTATATGTCTTGCTGAAAGAGGGGATATCAGTTACATAGAGCGTCATCCATCGTTCCGCATTTTTGCCTGCATGAATCCTGCAACAGATGCTGGCAAACGTGATCTACCTCGTTGTTTCAGAAACAGGTTTACTGAATTATTTGTTGATGATGTATTAGATGAGGAAGATTTGAGACTCTTTGTTAGTCAGCTTCTAGAAGATATATGTGATGATGTGAATCTAGTAGACCAAGTTGTTAAATTCTACAGGACTGCTAAGATTGACTTTGAATCAAAGTTACAAGATGGTGCCAATCAGAAGCCACAATATAGTTTGAGATCTCTTGCTCGTGCTCTAGAATTTACCAAGAAGGCGGAAAAACATTTTGGGTTTCGTAGGGCCCTTTATGATGGTTTTTGCATGTTCTTTCTTACTTTGCTAGATGATGCCAGTGGAAAAATGATGGACGAGCATATTCTGAAATCGTTTTGTGGTGGTATTCGTCCTCAAAATATTCCTTTTGATGAATATTTCGTCGAAAGGACTAGATTCAAGGTTTCCCTTGATGGCAATAAGCTAACCGAGAGTTATGTACTGACTCCAAGTGTTAAAAAGCACCTTAGGAGTATTGCCCGAGCAGTTTTCATCAAGAAATATCCCGTGTTGTTGCAAGGGCCTACTTCAAGTGGAAAGACTAGCCTTGTTCATTATCTTGCATCTGTTACTGGTCACGAGTTTGTGCGTATTAACAATCATGAGCACACTGACCTGCAGGAGTATTTTGGGTCCTATGTTACCAATTCTTGCGGGAAGCTAGAATTTCAGGAAGGTGTTCTTGTCAAGGCGGTTCGCAATGGGTTCTGGATTGTTCTCGATGAACTGAATCTTGCTCCATCAGACGTTCTCGAAGCATTGAATCGCCTCTTAGATGATAATAGGGAATTATTTGTCCCTGAACTTCAAGAAACTATAAGAGCACATCCAAACTTCATGCTTTTTGCTACTCAGAACCCTCCAATGCTGTATGGTGGTCGGAAAATGCTCTCTCGAGCTTTTCGCAACCGTTTTCTGGAAATTCATGTTGATGAAATTCCAGACGAAGAACTCAGTACAATTTTGGAAAGGAGATGCAGTACACCTAAGAGTTATGCCGTGAAAATGGTTGAAGTCATGAAGGATCTGCAGTTGCACAGACAAAATAGCAAGGTCTTTGCTGGCAAGCATGGTTTTATAACTCCTCGTGATTTATTCCGTTGGGCCAACCGTTATCATGTGTTTGGGAAGTCATATGAAGATTTGGCTAAGGATGGATATTTCCTTCTTGCTGAACGATTGCGTGAAGAAAGTGAAAAGTATGTTGTTCACGGAGCATTAGAGCGGAAACTTGGCATTAAACTTTCCATTGACACCTTGTACAGGGCGGATTGTACTTTGGGACTATCTAAACCGAAAGCTGGTCTTTTAGATTCTGGCAACTGTAATCTCACATGGACCAAAAGCATGTTGAGGCTGTACTTGCTTGTTGAACGCTGTTATAAGTTGCGCGAGCCTGTCCTACTTGTTGGTGAAACTGGAGGTGGCAAGACAAGTGTATGCCAATTACTCAGTATGGTTATGGGGACAAAGCTGCATACACTGAATTGTCATCAGTACACTGAGACGGCTGATTTTATTGGGGGTTTCCATCCTCTACGTGATCGCTCAAAATTAAAAAGGGAGTATAAGTCTGTGGTGGAGGAAATGCTGAGTACAAACTTTTTTGGCTGTAGTACGGATGCACTTGACATATCTGATGACATAGAACATGCTTCTTTGACTTTGAACTGTTTGACAGGGATTTTAAGCAAGGGCAACCAGTGTTGGTTTTCTGAATCTGGTCTCACACAACATGATCTTTCTGGACTTGAGAAAAATATTTCTCTCTTGAAGCAGCTTCATCAGAAATGGCAAACATTATTTCTCTGGCAAGATGGACCTTTAGTTCAGGCTATGAAGGCTGGTGACGTGTTTCTTGTTGATGAGATTTCCTTGGCTGATGATAGTGTACTTGAACGCTTAAACAGCGTGTTAGAACCAGAGAGGACATTGTCTCTAGCTGAGAAGGGAGGCTCTGTACTTGAGAAGATCACAGCACATCCAGATTTTTTCATAGTTGCGACAATGAATCCTGGTGGTGACTATGGTAAAAAGGAGCTGTCTCCTGCCTTACGGAACCGTTTCACTGAGATATGGGTCCCTTCTGTTGTTGATCTTGATGATCTTAAAAGTATTGCCTTGGAAAGACTTGCAACTCAAGAGTTATTTTGCTATGTGGACCCTATAATCAATTTCTGGGAATGGTTTAACAAAATTCAAACTTGGAGATTGCTTACGGTGAGGGATTTATTGTCCTGGATTTCCTTTATAAATGTGACTCGGGTGAATCTGGGATCTAATCATGCTTTTCTCCACGGTGTTTTTTTGACACTACTCGATGGCTTAAGTTTAGGCAGGAATATATCAACAGATGATGCATTTGAGTCAGTAAGAAGATGTTTCATATTTCTGCTAGAACAATTGAAGGTTACTGGTTTATGTTTGGATGATCCCGAATTGTCCAAAATTGAGAATTATGGGTGGGGGGATTCAAGGATCTCCAAAGACGTCTTATGCTCAAAAAATGATCCGTGCCATCAGTTTGGCATCGAGCCATTTTATATTAGTAAAGGCCCTCTGATCTGTGAGCAGGAAGGCTTTGAATTTCAGGCACCGACTACTTGCAAGAATGCATTGCGGGTATTGCGTGCAATGCAACTGCCAAAACCTGTCTTATTAGAAGGCAGCCCTGGTGTTGGGAAAACTAGTTTGGTGACTGCTCTTGCAAAATATTCTGGTCATAAAGTTGTGAGGATTAACCTTTCGGAGCAGACAGACATGATGGATCTTTTAGGTTCGGAACTTCCTTCCAATTCTGAAAATAAAATTGAATTTGCATGGTCTGATGGAATCCTTCTCCAGGCCATTAAGGATGGAAGCTGGGTTCTTCTGGATGAACTCAATCTTGCTCCACAGTCCGTATTAGAGGGTTTAAATGCAATTTTAGATCACCGAGCGGAGGTTTTTATACCAGAGCTTGGTTTGACTTACAAGTGCCCCCCCTCTTTCAAAATTTTTGCATGTCAAAATCCTTCATCTCAGGGTGGTGGGAGAAAAGGACTTCCTAAATCATTTCTGAATCGATTTACAAAGGTTTACATCGATGAGCTATGTGCAGAAGATTATCTAACTATATGCCAGTCATTGCATCCTTCGATACCTGTTTCCCTTCTTAGAAATTTGATTGCCTTCAACAACCGCATACATGAGGATGTTGTGCTGTTTCAAAAGTATGGGCAAGCGGGATCTCCATGGGAATTTAATCTACGTGATGTGCTCCGGTCTTGTCAAATAATTGAAGGGGCACCTGTGAAGCTGAAGTCTGAATGTTTTCTCAGTGTTGTATATATGCAAAGGATGCGTGAAATATCTGATCGGAAAAAAGTTCTGAAATGTTATGAGGAGATATTTGGCATAAAGCCCAGCTTGGATCTCTTTCCTAACATTGATATTACCCCCAATCACTTGAAGGTGGGAAACATGAATGCTGCAAGAAATAACTCTCAGCAAACAAAGGCAATAAAAAGTCAACTTGTTTTGCTTCCACGACTTGCTCATTGTTTTGAGGCTGCTCTGCACTGTTTGAGTCATAAATGGCTGTGCATTTTAGTTGGACCTTCTTGCTCTGGGAAGACATCAGCTATACGCTTACTTGCGCAAATTACAGGGAACTGTTTGAACGAAATAAATCTGTCACCAGGAACTGATGTCTCTGAGTTGCTCGGATGTTTTGAACAATACAACTTTCAGCACAATTTCAAAGTTCTAATTGCAAAAGTTGAGCATTATGTCAGTGACTATCTCAGCTTATTACTACAACCTGATCGGAAAGATCTTTTAAACAAAAGGAAAGATCTAATATATAAATGGTTCACTTTCGTAGCATCTCAGCCAAACAGTGTACCGGTATTGAATCAGAAACGTGGGTCATGCGTCTCTCTTGCACCGTTGATTGAGATCATTAAACAACTGGAGCAGGACTTGGAGAACTACATCTTACCTGTATTATGGTCCCTAGATGATTTGAGTAACTTGTTAATGATGATCTCTACCCTTCAGAATAACGAACAGTCTGATAAATCAGTCAAGTTTGAATGGGTTTCCGGCAGACTGACAAATGCAATTGAACGTGGTGAATGGGTTGTTATGGACAATGCAAATTTTTGCAATCCAACAGTACTTGATAGGATTAACTCCTTGGTGGAATCCAATGGTACCATTACAGTAAATGAATGTGGCCTTGTGAATGGTGGGCCTCTTGTGCTAAATCCACACCCTAATTTCAGAATGTTTCTTACTGTGGATCCCAGGTATGGTGAAGTCTCCCGAGCTATGAGGAACAGAGGTGTTGAAATATTTATGATGGATTCAGATTCAGTACTTGATGTATATGAGCACCCTAGAGGGGCCACACACATGACTGATGTGAAACAATTCTTAGTTTATTCTGGTATACCTGAAGGCAAGTTGGTGGAAGCAATGACCATGGCTCACTGTTTTGCTGAAAGTGCAGGATCATCTAATGGTGTGACTATCACTCTTTTGGAACTTAGTAAGTGGGTTCAGTTATTTCAGCAACTTCTTACCTGTGGAAACCAGCTTACATGGTGTCTACAATTAAGTTTTGAGCACATATACCTTTCTTCATTGGGTGAAATTGTGGCAAAAAATGTGATTGTGCATGTAAAAGACACATATTTGTCAGAATCTGATTGGTGCGCACCAACTGACGGTTATTTGTATTTACCTGGAGGACGGCCATCCCCACTGAATGTCAATGATATAATTTGGTTTTCTCGAGAAGCTTCCATTAAAAGAAGTGTTTTATATCTGGAACACTTAGGAGCACAGTGTGCCTCTTACGTGCTGACCACTCGGACATCTGAAGTTGATATAGAAAGTGTTAATCCATATTGTTTCACTGGGCACCTACTTCAGAAACTTACACATCCTGCAGCTTCTGGCTTACAAGTTTCTAGTTCTTATATGAAGTTAGATATAGATTTGGTCAATTCCGTGCTATTTTATGCTGCCAATTGGAGTTTTGAGCAGGCTAGCTTAAATGATTTTGAGCTATATATACAATGGTTTGCGTGGTATGATCTTCAGTTGCAACCATATTGTGATTTTTTTGGCTCCTTCTTGATCATACTTCAAAAAGAAAGAGATCATCCTATCTGGAAGTGCATTTTTGATTGCTGGTCTACATTAATTTTGCGTCAAACTGTAGATGTTGGTGCTATGACTCCTTTACTATCATGTGTTTTTAAATCAGACACTTCCGATGTGAAGATGAAAGAGTGCCAAGAGCGGCTAAGTAATGCAATCAACTGTGTTGGTCTCTTACGCCTTAGTTTTCAGCAGTGGACTACCGAAAACTGTTATAAATCAGATGGAAATCAACCTGCTCATTCATTTCACCCTGTATTAAAATTATTAAGAAAGTTGGAAAGGAAAGTGCTGAATGGGATTGTAGATTCACCATACTTCAGTGAACAAATCCGGATATACTCTAATCTCCTTGATAATCACATAGCTTTATGGAATGTCATAACAACCCAACAGTATGAATTAGCTGTGATACCTTGGAGGTCAATCAAGAAAGAGGCTTTAAAGTTCCGTAATAGTTTTAAAGAAGCCGTTGATTCATTAACAATGGAAATGTCAAAGCTTTTGAATTTACATCATCTTCCACCGAAGCCTTTGCTGTGGTTGTATGGGGGTCATCCAACATTGCCTTCATCTGCTGGGATGTATCACAAGTTGCAACAGATTATTGCCTTATGCAATGCTATCTGGCCCAGTTTTAAGTCACTGGAGAGTACTGCAGAGAAGTGTGTGCTTTTGGAGAGGGTTCTATCGACAAATTCCGAACTTAAAGAATTTACGTTGCAGGGTGTTTGCATGGTGTCCTCTCTTTTATGTAACAATGACACAGACGATGACAAAGTTGAGTGTATGGTGGGAGAGATCTATCAGGTGCTTTTTCAAAGGGTTGAGAAAGAAAGGAATTTCCTTCAATCTGTCAAATTACCCCTTACTGTGAAAAATGATGTTCCTATGTTTGGGCACACCTGTTGTGGTATTTCCACCAAAGATTTATGTGAAAGCACAACCTTCGATTGTTGGCTGGACACCTGCTCTCAAATTGATAGAAATAGCTGTATGCTTGATTTACGGATATTGAAAGAGTTGTCTAATGGCATTTTACTTGGTTCACAAGAAGCCTTCAAGGTTGCTTCTCACGTTTATGATCTTCTTGAATATGCTGTAGATTATTTTCTGAAAAATTCATCTAGAAGTCCTACTGACTTTGCACCACATCGAAAGATCTTGTGTTTTGTTGATGACTGGACTTCCATTGGTCATGTTAATGCCAAATTGGTAAATTCTGTTCATGAGATGTGGTTTAATTGGCACTCTTTCTTGTGGAGCCAATGCCATGGGCGAGCTAAGGAAGCTTTGGTTGCTAGTCATGGAGCTTGTTTACTTCTTCAACCAAGAGGGATGGCTATTCAAAAAATGCTTGAGGGATCCCGATGTTTGAGAGAATATGATGCTCACAAAATGAAACTTAATCTTGCTTCTAAATATCTGTGGGAAGATTCTGCATATGAGGAGGGACTGTTTAATGTCCTTATTTCTGCTGCCAGGATCCTTTTCCAGCAGATCATAATTGCACATGAGAAATCATTTAAGGAAGAACAGTTCAGAGAAATATGCTCTGTGTTCTCTCTCTTCTCTAATTTTGGTTATCTGATGGAAGATAAACTATCATATCTGAAGTCACTTATCTTGTATTCGAGTCACTCGAGCCTAACGTCATCTTTAAAGAATATTGATGCTCTGCTGAAGATACTGTTTTGTCAATGCTTGCCTTGTGATTACCTCCAAAATGTTGGTCTGGCGTGGATATATATTGGGGAATTACGATTCCAACTTTTACATAATGTGGGACTGGATCCAACTGTGAAATACAATTTCAAACATGCGGAAGTACTTAACAAGTTATCATCATTTGAACTTGAATCAAAGGTACGCCAAGAATGTGAAATTTGGTCTGGAAAGCATTCAACAGCACAAATTTTGATGCAAATGTCACGCTCCATGGAAGATCTCAATATGGAGAGAAAAAGATTGTCTAGAAAGATGGTTTTCCGAAATGACCCTTCTGCTTTTAGTAGCTTGAAGTCTGAGTGTTCTGAATTCTCGAATTGGGTAGAAAAATGCCTGCAGTTCATAAAAAACTGTACACCAAATATGGTGGAAGCTGCATGCAATTGGCAGGTCACTGCGGAAATTTTCTGCAACAAATTATCAGAGAATTTTGCTGCATATATAGATATCATCCAGCCAGTTCAAGTTGCTGTATATGAAATGAAATTAGGTTTATCTTTTCTGAGTACAAGTTTCTCAGAGAAAGAATTTCTTACAAAGGTCAAACAAGACAGCAATGAGAATATTTTGGACTGTATCTATTCTATCATGCAGTTCCCTCGTCTGTTACCAATTCAATCAGATTGCACAGAATTGACTACAAAGTTCACTAACTCTCTGGTTCTAGATCAGCATTGTGTTTTAGCTAGGGACTTCCCATTTGAGAAGATACCTAATGGCACTGACCTGTCAGTGCAACTACAGGCCTCTATGTATCAGATTATCCTATTTCAACTACTATATAAGATGTGTAGTTCTGGAATTCTTGATAAATCATCTTTCCTGTCATTGAAAGATATTTTTGATTATTTTTGTGAATTATGGATCGATAAGCATGACCGAGTAAGAACAAAAGAAGAGGGCGATGCTCAAAGTATCAAGTTTAAGCCTCGCACAGTTAATATTCAAGAGTTTATTGAGGAACTATCCCTTCTAAGTTCGGATTCTGATGGAAATCTAGAATATAAAGACGAGGACTCATTCATGGTAGCTGAGTACAAGACAGAAGTAATCCCTGAAAATGGAAGCTTAGACATTGAATGGAATGTCATTCTGGATTCGATATTGAAGAGTGTAAGTGCTTTTCATAATCGTATATTTGGGTCCTCTGAGTTTATGAAGCCACCTGGGGTCTTGGAGGTTACCGATGAGGAGAAGCTACATTTCTTCATGAAGTCTTATGATTTAGGACACAGAGTGTTGAAAGATCTTCCTGGAACTTTGGCTCTATCTGATGAAAAGTTAATGCCCGAGCACCTGCTCCGCTTATGCTTGGAATATGGACAACCATCAAATGGTGCAAATCAGCTGTCTTCTGTGCATAACACATACAAAGAATCAAGTTTTTCAGAAGTGCTGAACCTTATGAAGCTTCTGTCAGCCTTGCGGCAGCGTGTTGGATGTATATGTGAAGACTGGCCAGACCACCCCGGACTTGGCAATATATTGGATGTTGTTGAAACACTTCTATCCATGCCACTAACCACTCCTCTCTCCAAGGTTCTTCAAGGAGTTCAGTTTTTGCTTAACAGGGTACAAGCTTTGCATGAACATGCAGCTCACTTCAATTTTAATGCTGAATTACATCCATTCATGCCTGTACTGTCATCTTGGCAAAAAAAAGAATTAGACAGCTGGCCTGCTCTGCTAGACGATATACAAGAGCGATATGAAGCAACTGCTGAAGAACTCTGGTTTCCTCTCAATTCTGTTCTTCATAGAAGTGTATCCACTGACGCTGAGGTCCTCTTAACGATTGAAAGTCTAGAACAACTTGTTGAGACATCCAGTGTTGGTGAATATAAAAAAAGGCTGGAACTTCTTTGTGCTTTTCATGGCTATTTTAATGCATGCATCTGCTTCAAACATTACGCAAGTGACAATGTGAAGATCACTGTGAATATTTTATACAATGTGATCGGATACTACATCCAGTTCTTGCCTCTTGTGATGGAGCAGATCAAGTCTGGAAGAGAGTCCATTGAGAAAGAACTGAAAGACATTGTTAAGCTCTTCCAGTGGAGAGAGATTGAGACAGTTAGTGGAGCTATTGAAAGCTTCAAAAGGACAAGGCTAAAGTTCTGGAAACTTATCAAGAAGTTCAATGTAATTTTTCGACTCTGAACTTTACTAATGTTATTCTGCCTTACATGAAAAATAAATATGATTCGACATAATTTAGTAGAAAGGTCATTTAGGTACATTTTCTTTGTAATCTAGTTTGTGTTTAGTAGTGTAGGTAGTGAAAGCAGGTAATCGTTCTTGAATTTTTTACTTGTGATGAGCCATACACCGTGTTTCATCTCATTGAAAAAATGAAATTGATGTATTCTTAAAACATGTTACCATTATCATGCAAAATTGCAAACCAACATATGCAAGTAAGCGCACATCTTGCAACTTTCATTAATTCTAACCCAATGGGTCATATGCATCTGTGTAGAATTACATAATTGATTTAATGTTAGACATTCTTAAAAAACATAGATGATTTTATAAACGTCCATGATCTATCCTTCTTTGAATACTTCCACAAACAAGTGTCATATATGTGTGTGTACACGTGCGTGCGCACACGTGCACGTGCGTGTGTGTATACACACACAGACACACATTCATACATACATATATATTCCAGTGCATTTGTGTTATATTGGATTTTCACCACTTTTATATTATCTCTGTATTGTTGTCTTTTAAGTTCCTGCATTTGGTAAAGGGAGCAGATTCGCCTAAGATCAGAAATTGTGCAAGGATCTGTATTAGAAATTACTGAGATAACTAATAAAGAGTATGTGTGGTCAACCGAGATGCTAAAGATAAAAGAGCTGATTCAGCATTGTTTTTATCACTATAGAAACAGCATAAAACTTTTAGTGTATATCCCCTCCTTGATTTGTAATAATTATTTTCTTCAAATTTCTATGTTTTTACAATGAATTGTTATTTACTAGTTAGTTCTTTATTTTGCTTCTGCGTTTCTAACTGGGAAGTTCTTTTTTAGGATGTTTTGCAGCAACCTTTCTTGGCTCTTCTCAAATGTGAAAACATTGTAAAAGGAAATAAGTACGCCGATTGGTTTGAAAAGGCCAGTGTCGAATCAAATGCAGAGATAGTTGATTTTCCGTCGAATTTTTGTCAATTTGACGAAGCAACTAGGTATCCTTTTATTTCTATATGGATGGGCTTTGTATCTATTGTATCATCAACCAAATCAAGGTGAATTAATATCTAACCAATCACATTTCTCTTTATATCCTTCTCACAGGGACTCCTGGTACCATGAGTTGAAAAACAAATTGGGTTCCATCTCAAAAAACCTTCACCTAGCAGGTGCAATGGCAATAAATGTTTTCTTTTACATGATCCTAGTTGGTAATTTTGAAGAAAAGTAATAGTAATACTTGCATTTTGTTGCTAAAGTTATTGTGTGCTTCCATGCAGAAGGTTTAATGAGACCAGTGCCGTCTTGGTTTGTATGTGGGAAGTATCAATCAGGATGGGAAGAGAGCTGGATTTTGCTTGAGAAGATTTCAAGGGATGTTGCTGATTTTGCTCAGACATGGAAACTTGGAAGTAAGAATTTAAAGAAAAGACGAGCTCTTGGTGACCTATTGAAACTTTTGGAGAAATGTGGCTTATCGAGACATATGCCAATGGGTTGTGAGGTACGTAGTTCCACCACCACGTCAAATGCATCTGCCAATTAGTTTGGGACCAGATTTAATGCAAAGCAGTAAGGCATGACCTTGTGCACCTGAATAATTTAATACAATTACATCATCTTTCAACTCTAAGGGTTGATCTAATTCTCTTATAGATTGTAAAGTACATTGGAAATGGTGATGCTTGCCCTCCAACAAGGTTTTTAATAGGAAACCCACCTAGAAGCACAAACTTTATATAAAAACTTTGCCTGGACAAATACCCCAAGACTGTTATTTATAAGAAATGACTATAACCCTGAAGGTGCAACATTTAAGACTAATTGCCTAGATAATGACCTGATCAAGTAACCATGCAAAATAACATAAAAACTTCGGACTCACAAATAAGCCCGTGAAATAACAACATAGTCCCTGAAATAGATAAACTGAATGAAAATGATTAAAAACACTAAATTTGGCTAATCTCCCACTAATTGACGGATTAGAACCTCACGAGGCAAGAGGATTGCCAAGCCTGATGTCCACCCAAATTTTTAGGCTGTCCTACACCATCTCCCCACAATTGAAAACTACGAGCCTCTGGCAAGCCACATGGCGATTTATGATTGTCGGTCCATGTTGAATGGGGCATATAACGTAGGATACATTGTGGAGTATTGATCAACACCAGATGCCAACGGAAAAGACCGCCAGGGTTGAGACACATGCTGTGCTCTGCGGTGTTCTGCCACAGTGACTCGACATGCTATCCGCTAAGTTGCATGTAAACATGTAGCATATCACTGTGTCAATGTAGACATCATTATAGGAGAATATGGTGTAGCACCTTTTTATGACACAAATTGGTGCTGTTGATCCAACACATGCACAAATGGGTTTCCAGACACTACCCCATATGACCTAAACAACTGATGCCAAAATGTCATTAGTGGTATTGAATCTGTCGATGATGACCATGCACATGCTTCTGCACTCTCAACCTCGAGATCTGGAGAGTCTAGTCTTGTATGGACCAGTCTGGGGAAACTCAGGTGTTCCAATTAATAGGACGCCTTGCGTCTGATCCTCCCAGACTCACTAGCTGGAAGCACATCCCTATACTCATCATCTTTCTTCACGTTTGACGTCGCCTCATGTGACTTGGACATTGGTTGGAACAATGTTTCGTGGAACTGGTAGGAGAAACCATTACGTGTGAGTGGCCCACATGGCTGAAGCAGTACTAGTGATCGGGGTAGATGCAGACTGCCACTGCCAAGTGGTGGTCCCTCACCCAGAAGATCGGAGTTTCTTCTCATGTTTAATATGAGTCACAAACAGTGAGATTTTTGTTCTTGTTGCAAATGTGGGGGCTGCAACCATCATGGCGCTGGGTATGTTGAGGTTGCTATGACAAATGGTGACCATCATCATATTGTCCCAACTGACCTCAGGGTTGTACACCAAATCATACAACCTGCAGGTGTACTCCTCGACTAAATATGTACCTTGCTCTAAGTCAGACAACTTGAGGCACAACACAACTTTTAATTAACTTGGATGAAGCGTTCCATATTCACCTTCATGTCCGTCTAAGTGTATATGTGGTTGAATGTGCACATGTTCTTCCACATGGCACACAATGCCTCACGACTTTGCCTTGGCAAACAACAGACGTGACTCGTCCTACTAGTGCCAACCAAAGAAGGTTTCAATGATGTGCAACCAGTTGTAGAAGATGTCGGGTGCGGTTTCAACAACATAGAAATATGTATTTACCAATGATGTACCGACAAATTTTTGGGTAGATTCAATCTCGGACGTTTTGACGCCAAGATTAACAAATTAATCTGTGAAATTTATAGGTGTAATACCTACATCTAAATGTATCGTTCTATGCAAGAAAATTATATATTGACATATGGGGGGTCCCTCATGTGGGAGGCAAGGAATTTGATATTTCCCAGGGATTTCGATGAAAAAATGTATTAATTATGTTTTTGATTCTTTTGCTCGTAAAATCCATAAGCAGAAATGCACGTCAATGCTATAATGCCATATATTGAGTATGCAAGGGTCCTTCATGTATTATCTCTGAGTAAAGAGAATGTTGGATCAAAAGGAAGGCAAAGAGTAAATATTACTATTTTTAGATATTTAGAGTCTACGAGTTACAAGTAGATTATATACATCAATTCATTAGTGACTATAATGAATTAAAAAGTCCAAATAGCATGGTTAAATGTGATGGTTGACCTCCCCTCTTTGACAGTTGGCGCCTAACAAGAGTTGTTTTATGTGACAAACATATTGTTTTCAGCCCATTAATTCCTTTAGACCTAGGCTTATGCCTCTATATGCACCACATTAGATTCAGAAAGGAACTCCACTAAGGATTTCTCTTGTTATTCTTCAAAGTCAATATGCGACTTTGGCGATTGACTTCACGAATGTGAAGGTAGCTTAGCAACATCAATAATGTGATGCCATGCTCTCCGCCATCATTTATTACCACATGATCTTGATATGCAGTAGTGAATTTCCCCACGGCTAATTCACATTAGTGGGATATATATAAAAGGGTCCAACATATGGCTTTGATGGGAATGGGATGATATAAGAAACATAGTTATCATGTGCATGTTGTGGTATATTCATAGCAAGTGCCATAACCACATAAGATTAGAAAATTACAAAATCTATACTTTTTGAAAATAATTTGTCAATGTTGCTAAGTAGTACACTTTCCCCTTTTTGCTTAAATCATGCTAGTAATTAGAATGATGCCCTTTTTTTTGAAGAAAATGATGTGAATTTGAAGGGAACTTTGTTTGAAAACTTCTCATTATGATATAACTCAATCTTACACATGCTAATTTAACACAATGACACAATTCACGACTCTCTAGCCCTAGGTAGGTTGATAATACAATGTGCACTTGTAATTGCAAGGGTCAAATGTGCAATACAAATACACAAATACAATTCACCCTGTAAAGATATGCTCAAGATTGATACAAATCTCACTTAACGATTCTATGAAGATTCTACTGCAGCTGCTTTATACTCCACTTTCTCGAGTAAGTAGCTAGTGCTTCTTTTGAATGCAAAACGCTTCGTGTACCTCATGTAACATGTGAACTCAACCTTGTAATTAACTCTATATTTATACATCAACTCCTCACTCCTTCAGTAGTGAGCTAAGCGAGACATTCATCTAATGCTGTCGCGCCTTTACTTCAAGATGGTATCAGAGCAGTAAAAGCCCTCACCGACACTTCCATACCCACTTGTTTTCCTTCTATCATTCCTCTTTTCCCTTCAGCAAAGAACATTCAAACAATCTTCCCTCTCTTCTTCGAACTCACATGTGAAACCCTAACAACATGGCAGTAGAAACCTCATCAAATGCCACCTCCATCTACCCCTATCTAGTTGGTCTCAACATCACCAACTTCCTATCCATCAAACTAAACTCAAACAACTTCCTTCTCTGGGAATCTTAGGTTAAAAACCTTGCTGAATCGTGTTGCCTTGAAGGTTTCTTAGATGCAACTGAAGCTCCACCACCAATAGTCATCCCAGATGCAGCTGGCCTTCCTGACGCAAACCCCAGGCACAAGACTTGGACCTGAACAGATGGCCTCCTCAAGGGATGGATCTCAAGCTCCCTAACTGAAGAAGTAATAGGGACATAATAGACTGTACGACTCCACACGAGGTATGGTCCACCCTTTCCAAGAAATTCTCTGAATCCTCACAATCCCGGGAGTTCGAACTGAAATCCCAACTAAGGACCTTCACTAAGGGATCTGACTCTCTTACCGACTACATATGAAAGCTCAAGAACATATGCGACCAGCTAAACACAATTGATTATGTGGTAAGTGATCAAGAGAAAGTGTTCACACTTCTGAATGACCTTGACTGACATGACTACGAAGGTTTCGTTATCTCAATGCTCAAGCCGCCGATCCCCTCATTCACTGATCTTATTCCCCTGCTACAAGACTTTGAGAGGAGAAAGTTCAGGCGTTCTTCATCATCCCTTCCAACTGTCTTCTACACCCACAAATCGTCACCTGACAATCAAATCACTTACAACCGACAACATTTTTACAACCAGAGCCACATTGTCGGAAGAGGAAGACACCCAGTCCGAGGAAGAGGACGCACTCATCATTAAATGAACAACTATGTCCAAGGTATACTTGGAAGCAGGCCAGGCAATAACTCTGCTCAGTTCAATCCTCAAGGACGTGGTCTCACTACGTCAACACAACAATACTCTCCCCCTATGTCAGATCTGCAGAAAGAAAGGTCATACTGCCATCAAATGTTGGCATAGATTTGATAACAACTTCCAAACATCATCTGTTCCTTCAACTCTAGCTGAAGACACCAGTGCAACCCTTGCAGCCCTTTGCCTCAACGAGATTGACCCTTTAGATTGGCACATTGACTCTGATGCCACAGATCATATCACACAAAACTCATGTACCCTCCATGATCTTCGTGTCTACAGAGGCTCTAATTTAATTATGGTCGGAAATGGCGACTTCTTACTTATATCATATACTGGGGATACTATCGTGAACAACATCAAACAGATTCCTCTTTATGATGTCCTCATAGTTCCTGAAATCAAGAGAAATCTTCTTTCTGTCTCAAAGCTGTTGTCTATGTTTACTTGTTATATCATATTCACTGACAATGCTGTTATTATCAAGGACATCAAGACACACCAGGTCCTAGCTCAAGGGAAATGTAGCAATGGCCTGTATTACCTTCCGACGTCCATATCCACTGCTCTCTTCTCAAGACGCTTTGTCAAGGCTACTGGAGACATATGGCACAAAAGAATGGGACATCCAAACAGAGGCATTATGCATTACCTACAACAGAACAATCTTATTGCCAGTGCATCTCGCTTCAATGATATTTGTAATAGCTGTGAATTCAGTAAGAGTAGGAAGTTTCTTGTTTATCATAAACATTCAAGGTCTAAATTTTCCTTTGAAATATTACACTGTGATGTTTGGGGGAAGGCTCTAGTACCGTCGTACCATAATTATCTTTACTACGTAGTACTCATTGATGATTGCTCACGCTTTAGTTGGATTTTTCGTATGAAACACAAGAACGAATCAATTCCATATTCATTTCTTTCTGCAACATGGTATCTACTCAGTTCAAAACAACGGTCAACCAGCTCCAAAGCGATGGCGGTGGTGAATTTATCAATCACACCTTACACAAATTCTTATGTGATTCAAGGATTGTACATCAGGTATCTTGTCCTCATGACCCTTCCCAAAATGGTGTCGCTGAACTTAAACATCGACATGTTACAGAATTGGGTCTCGCAATGATGTTTGAAGCTGAACTTCCCAAACACTTCTGGGCAGAGGCTTTCTCCACAGTTGTCTATCTTATAAATCGGCTCCCAACTCCTCTACTAAAGATCTAGACACCTTATGAAGTTCTCTTCGGTAGAAAACCTTCCCTTTCTCACCTCAGGGTCTTTGGATTTCGTTGCTATCCCTATCTCAGGGACTACACCACTGACAGATTGGATCCTCGATCCTTGCCCTGTGTATTCGTGGGATATAGTTCACAACATAAGGGCTACAAATGTCTACATATATCCCCACCAAACGCCTTTACATCACCAAACATGTTGTTTTCGACGAGAACACATCTCCTTTCTCTCATACCAAGCATGGTCCTCCTGCCAAACACCTTTCCTACTCCACATTTGATGACCTTGCTGATCCAACTCCCACTCAAACAGATTCCCCCACTTCATTAACCATCGTCACCCCTCCCACAACTAATACCCTAGATGTCTCTAAACTCTCCATCTCCTCCACTGGACTTCACCCTGTCCCCACCTTTGCCACTACCACCTCTACTTCTCGTGCCCTTTTACCACCTACCGAATCACCCCAACCTTCTGATCATCCCAACCTGTTTGACTCACCACCTATAAGTCCAAACCACCCCACTCTGAACCATTCACCATCAGATCCTCTCTTGCATATCCCACCCCCACCCATTCAACACTCCATGCTCACTCGCAGCAAAGCTGGCATTCACAAACCAAATCCAAAGTATACCCTTCATTCCCTTTCCTTCCCTTCAACACCTAAGACAGTCAAGCAGGCTCTCCAACGTAAGGAATGACAACAAGCCATGCTCAATGAACTTGATGCTCTTCGGGCCAATCACACCTGGACACTGTTGACACTGTTGAACGCACTCCTGACATGAATGTCATCGGTTGCAAATGGGTCTTTAAAACCAAACTCAATCCAAATGGCACGATTGATAGGTTGAAAGCCAGACATGTCGCCAAAGGTTTTCTACAAGAACAGGGTGTCGACTTCACTGAAACCTTCAGCTCGGTAGTCAAGTCTCCTACCATCAAAACCGTTCTCACCATTGTTGCTTCACGCAAGTGGGATGTTCTTTAATTGGACGTCTGCAACACCTTTCTCAATGGTACCCTCAACACTGCCATATATGGAACAACCGCCAAGTTTTGGTAACCCTATGAAACCTTCACACATATGCCAACTCCATAAAGCTCTCTATGGCCTGAAGCTAGCCCCTCGAGCCTTGTATACTCGCATCCACCTCTTCCTGACTGAGATTGGCTTCCGATCTTGCGCTAGCAACTCCTCTCTCTTTGTTCTCATCACACAAGACGTTACTATCTATCTTCTACTCTATGTAGATGATATCCTCATTACAGGAAGTTCTTCCTACTGTCATACATACTGTCCTCACTCAACTTGAACATGAATTCTCTCTTCGCAACCTCGGCTCCGTTCACTACTTCCTTGGTATACGAGGAGACCATAATCCACATGACATGCTCCTTCATCAAACCAAATATGCAGTTGATATTCTCGAACGAGAAAACATGTTGCACTGCAAACCTGTCTCCACTCCGGTTTGCACCTCCTTTCTTCGTGACACTCTCTAAAACCCAGACACTCCACTCTCAGACAACAACTCATACCGTCAGATTGTCGGCTCATTACAATATCTCACCCTAACCAGGTCTGATTTAACCTATGGTGTCAACCTTGCTTGCCAATTCCTTCATTGTCCCACCACTTCACACATGAGCCTTGTTAAACGCCTCATGTGATATGTAAAGGATCCATCTCCATGGGTGTCCAAATATATGCCGACAACACTCTTCCAGTCACCGGTTTCTGCAATGCCGACTGGGCTGGGTGCCCGCTCACTTCCCGCAGCACCAACGGGTACTGCATCTTCGTTGGACGGACCTGCGTTTCCTGGTCTTCAAAGAAACAACCAACAATTTCCAAATCCAGCACTGAAGTAGAATATAGATCACTCTCTCTCACAGCAGCTGAACTCACCTGGTTTTCTCACTAGTTCCGAGAGCTCGTCATATCTCATACACAACCTGCCACATTGTATTGTGATAACCTTAGTGCCTTATATCTTTCCACCAATCCAGTTCTTCACGCTCGCACGAAGCACATTGAACTGGATACCACTTCATCGGAGAGAAGACTATCCTTGGGCACACTATTACCAAGCACATTACTTCCAAAGATCAACTGGCTGATCTGTTCACCAAGGCTCTCCACAAGTCTACGGTACCTCCTACTCAAGACGGGTCTTCAATTCTCTCAGTCCCATCTTGCGGGGGGCTGTAAAGATATGCTCAAGACTGATACAATCATATAAATCTCACTTAACGATTGTATGAAGATTCTATTGCATCTGCTTTATACTCCACTTTCTTGAGTAACTAGCTAATGCTTCTTTCCAATGCAAAACGCTTCGTGTACCTCATGTAACCTGTGAGCTCAACCTTGTAATTAACTTTGTATTTATACATCAACTCCTCACTCCTTCAGTAGTGAGCTAAGCGAGACATTCATCTAATGCTATTGTGCCTTTACTTCAAAACACCGTACGCCCTTCATACAATATGTAATCAAATAGTTGTTGCAAAACCTTCTCTAACAAAAGTGGCAGCCAACAATTGTAGGAATTGATATTAGAAGTTGTGAAGAGGATTGGAGGCGCCATTTACACCTACCTAGGGCACTGGTTAGGATTAATGAGCTGGGCCGTATCAACTTCACTCCAACATTGCCAACTACACAATGTTGGGACGAAAAATCACACGAAAATGGAGGAGGAAGATTGAGGGGAAAACAAAACTTGGAGGAGAGAATGATGACAATGTATGGGGAATGTAGAACGCTAACTTATTTGTTTGAAACAAGTGATCCAACCTAGGGTTGGGATCACTAGTGGAGTGTGCGGATTATTCCTAAACCTAGGGCTAGGATCAATCAATAGACAATGGGTGGGGGGGTTCCAGAACATAGACCTAGGGTTTATGCCTTGGGCTCATATTCCTACTGATGGGAAGCTAATTCTAGAAAATTCAAACTCAACAATCAAAACCTGCCAAGACAAATACCCTGAGGCTCATATCTATAACAAAATGTTTGTAACTCTGATGACGCAATATCCGTGACTGATTGTATAGATAATGACAAAATCAAATGACAAACACAAAATAAAATATAGAAAATAGAACTTAGGAATAAGTCAATGGTATAAAAGCTAGTCCCCGAAATAGCTAAATCATATGACACTGACTGAAAACTCTAGGTTTGGCTGATTGTCTACTAGTTGGCCGGTTTAGGCCCCTCTCAGGGGCTGCCAAGCCTGATGACAGGTTGATTCTGCATGCAGTCCTACATCAATAATTCTTTTCTCCCTCAATCTGGTTGCTTATTGGTAGTATCTTCAGTTATTGTTTACGGTCTTGTCACCAAGGTTTTAAAGTGCGTGAGGCGCATCGAGGCGTTTTCGGCTCAGCGAGGCGTAAGCCTCAGATGGTACCGATGCGTACATATAGATATATAAAAATATATATAAATATATTCACATATAATACATATATATGTATGTATATATATAATATACATATATGTATAAACATACATATACATATACATAATCATATATATATATATATATATATATATATATATATAGAGTCAGGCTAGAATGCACTCGAGTGTACGGATCGCACGAATACACTCAAGTGTGTTTGCATATCAAGACTATTTTTTACAAAATGTAAATCGTTGATCTTCACCGTCATACTATCTTCACCGTCATACTATAACTAGGCTACATACAAATTTTGAGCCCATTTGGATGAGTGTAAGTCACTCATCCAAGGGCAACAAAATCGACGCGCGAAACTAATTTGAAATGCATAATTTTTGCGGTCTTCATAACATGAGCTATACATATCCAAATGTTCTCAAATTTTGCGTATGAGTTGTTCACGAGATGTTTAAGAAGATCAACAGATTAGATTTTAAAAAAAAAATATTGCATCATGAAAAACTACTTGAGTGTATTCCGCTCTGGATACACTCGAGTGTATTCTAGCCTGACTCTCTCTCTCTCTCTCTCTATATATATATATATATATATATATATATATATATATGAATACATATATGTACATATACATATATAATCCCATATATTTATATATGAATACATATATGTACGTGTATATAGTCATATATACAGATTTACATATGCATACATCTATATACTATATAGACAGATTTCTATTTTATACTATACATATTGACATATATATAACAGATATATATAAATATACTATTACTATATAGATAGATTTCTGTTTTATACTATACATATTTACATATCTCTGAAACAGAAATATATGTATGTATAGATAGATATACTATTACAAATACACATGTATATATAGATACATATCTATACATATAAATATAGTTATAATTATACACAGATGCATATATATACACATACACAAGAGAATGTGTACATACATGCACCATATAATGATAAAAGTAGTAAAATATCCATAGTTGTTAACATACAAACATACACATATATAGATATGCACATACACATATCTATATACATACAATTTTGGGTTAATTTAGCCTCTATTAAGCCCAAAATAGGATAATACAGCCTTTTTTTAGACACAGAGTCTGAAGCTTACGCCTCACAAACGCCTCAACGCCTAACGCCTCGATACGCCTCGCAGAAACTGAGGCGCACGCCTCTCACTGGCAGACTGAGGCTTAAGCCTCGAGGCGTACGCCTCTTAAGCCTCGAGGCGGGTTTTTTAAAACCATGCTTGTCACTTAACAAAAAGTTGATGTAATGATGATAAGTAGTCAGACTTGTTCTTCTCTATAATATCACCTAGATTTTACATTATTGCTAGGTTTAGCATAAATTATTGGCAACTCATGTATAGTAGATTTGAGTTTCTGTAAATGAAGTATACATCTTGCTACTTATTGCTAGATTCCTATTTTAATTGGAATTGTTTACCAAGTTGAAAATCCAGTATGTTCTTGACTGATCTCTTACCTGAAAGATTTCATACTTAATACAGCTGCCTCAATGGTTAACTTGGTGAATTGTTTATCTATACAGTTGGAACAAAATAGCAAACTGAGGAGTGCCTTTATCCAGCCGTCGTATCACTTGGAACATATCTTGCTTCTTTCTTCGGATGTTGACAATACGTGCAATCTTCAGAAATCTTTATATAGAAAATATGCATCCAAATTTCAAGAGGCCAACCAGTATTACTTTAAAAATTTGGCAATGCTGCAACAATTAAACAGTGTTTGCCTAAATTTCCATAAAGATTTTACACTAGAACAAGTAAGTTCTTATATTTTATTAAAATGTGGTCACAACCTATTTCGGGCAATTTTCTACTTTTTGTTAATATTGCCTTCTTGTAGGTTAAACGGTCTGCCTCATTCATCGGGCATCTTATCACAATCCAGCGGGAACAGCGATCTTTCATGTACCAATTCTGCGGACAGCTCAACAATCTGAGCAACGGAATATTTACCTTAAATTATATAGGTATTGGTTTCGAGCTCATCTTTACTTTGACCGTTCTTGTTTTTTGATGCACATGTAAGAAGGATTTAAATATTTCAGGACCTGAAAAAGATTCTTTGCTGATTAGTCAGCATTCTTTTGTAAATTGCATGTGGCAACAAAAAGTATGTTCTTTCATCGGTAATAAATGTTTCCAAAAGCCTTCCGTTTTTCCCCAGTAGAATTGATTACCATGCTTTCTGAAATTGCAGAATATATTTGATAGGCTGCTTATATTATCCAAACATGTTTTGCTGCTCTTGAAATGCGTTAGAGAGAGTCATCATAGTAATTGCACAGTCAATTCTGAAACAATCTCTCTATCTTCTTTCATCGAGAAATACATTCCAAAATTTCATCATTCCAAGGTACAAAATTATCTTTCGTTTTTATCTGAATACATGCAATTTACATGCTTTTAAATCTTTTAATTGGTCTGCAGGTAACATTAGATAAACTCTTTGGTATTGGTAGCAGCATAACGTTGTTGGAGGATATTATTGCTGTGATTGCTACCAAGAAAATGGAAAGCCTTGTGATGGAAAATTTTGAAGTGGTTGCTGAATTTGAGAAGGACATTCAGACTCAATTTCTACCTAATCTTTCCAACAGATCTGTGGCATTTATGATGTTGAATTGCCTCAAAGAAATTAGCCATAAGGTAGCTAATTCTTTCACTTAATTTATTTCACTGCACAATGTATGTGATTTCTATACGTTTTCTTATCTCTTGCCTTTCGAATTTCCTAGTTGTCCACGTATAACTTCTGCTTATGTCATTCTTAAATCTCTAGTAAACTGTTAGTGTAGGGTACCTATGATGGTTTCCATTATATCCTACAAGCTCTGATGTTGTATGAGTCTCATATGACAAGCAATAGCAGACTTTTCTGAATTCAGAAATTCACATTTCTCATTTGGCCTCTGCTGTTTCTAGTTTGTAGCTGAGATCAGTGTTTATTGATAAGTCATGTTTACATTTAAATAGCTCAGTTTCTTTGTCATTGTGGCAGTGCAGTTTTTTCCCATAGTCTATATCAACTATGACAGTAGTTTTTGCACTTATAAATGTAGGCATAGACGGAATTATCACTGTACAAGTTTCCTTTTCCCTTATGTATTAGAAAACTGATTGTAGGTTCCCTAAACGATATCAATCACATTAGGATCCTAACTTTACACGTTGACAACTTTTGTAATATAATGGAAAGGCTGGATATTCGTTGAATTCCTATAGGCAGTGGATTATCTACATTTTCAAACAATTGATCATATTATATTCAATATCTGTGAAAGAACAATATCTGTGAATCCCTAATAACTAGCATCCTTTATATGCTGTTGACTTCTGTTAATATATTAAATTGCATGTTTACAGGGTCTTCTGATAAAGAAAGATATGCATCTAGATTCCAAGAAGCAACATATGGATTATTTTGGAGCCAAATCCACTGGAAAACCAAACGAATCCGATGCTGATGTCAACCAGGCTTTTAATGAAGCAAATGGACTATTGATTAGTGCAATAGGAAGGATGGCTTCTTTTTCTGCAGAATTCAAAGCTATACCTGATGATCCATTAACTGGAAGTATCATATCATGGAAACATATATTTCAATTGCACAGAGACAACTTACAGCTTGATACCATACATTCTGCAGTTTCTAAAATGATCAATGAAGTGGTACAAACTTTTTTCCAGTTATCAGCTGTATTGTTGTTATATCTATATGCCTATAAGATATTGTTCTCATCTTTTCCCATTCTAATATCTGAATTTACATAGGAAAAGTTGATTCCTGAGAAAATGAAACCGGAAACACTTTCTAAAGTGGAGAACTACATCAACCAGATACATGCACTAATTGATCTTTTGATAAGTTTTGGTGAGGGAATCTTATCGGAGTTTCTAGAATTACATGCAACTGTAAGTGCCGCAGCTCATTAGTATGTCTATTCATTCTGGATATATATATTGTTTGTGGTTAATAACTGTTCTTTTATACATGATACATCCTTTCACAGGTAGCTGAGACATGCTACTTGCTTTTGCAATTATTCGTATCACTATTTTCCAAAGGCTATGGTGAGGCGGAACAAACAGATGATGTGTCCTGTAGGTCTACGGATGCCACTGGAACAGGGCTTGGAGAAGGAGAAGGCACTAAAGATGTCAGTGATCAGATAGACGATGAAGCCCAACTTGGTTCCAAGGAGGTATATAACCGCTGACAATGATGTTTTATCTTTTGAACTTATTCCTACTGGATAGTGATTTTGTGTTTTGTCTTGCAGAAAAATGAAGCGGCAGATGACTTGGGCAAGGTACCGAGCAATGATGACAATGGTATTGAAATGGACGAAGATTTTGCCGCGGAATCATTTAATATCAGTGGAGAATCTGGTGATGAAGACACTGAAAATGAGGAGGATGACATGAACATCGATTCTGTTATGGGAGAAACTACAGAATCTTGCCAGGCACAAGAGAATCAGTGGAATAAAGATGAAGATGAAAATCCTGATAATTCTAATGAAAAGGATCAGCGCGGTCCATCAGTAAATGATGCTGAGACAGGACCCAGGGAGTTTACAGCTAAAGATGATGATCACCCCACTGACACCACTGAGGTTGACGGTGATGAGGTCGATGGTGAAAATCAAAGACCAAGTGATCAAGATGATGATCTTAGCAGTCATGATGATGGCGAAGTCTCCGAGGACTTAACAAATAACAAAAAAGATGTAATTGAAGACCCAAAAGGCATGAATGTAGACGATAAAGAAAAAGGGGATAATGAAAATGAAGATGGCTCTCAAGAGAATGTTGAGACTCTGGACAATGATCAGGACGATGCACTTAATGAAGAAACTGATAAAGTTGATGCAATTAATGAAAATCTTGAAGAAGGAAAATCAAATTCTGATGGTATGGATGAGGATCATGCTGATAAGGAAGACAATGGCAAGGGTGGTGAACTTGAAATGAAAGAAGACAAGGAAGACACTGCCTCAACTGATAATGGCAAGCTTTCTGTGGAGTCCGAGGAGGAAAAACCACAACCTATACCTGAAAATAATACCGATTTAGAAGAAGTGGCACGTGGACCTAATACAGGGGAATTAAATACCTTTTCTGTTACACAATGTCTCAACGGCGGTGATTCACTTGTTGCCATAGGCAATGGTTTGCCTTCTGAAGATGCCATGGCAACTGAAGCTGCTTTACCTGATCTACATAGAGGTTCGAAAGCTTCCACAAATGGGCTGAAGGAAGAACATACCCAGAATGACAACTGTTCTACTCGAAAACCCCCACCTAACCCATATCGAAGTATTGGGGATGCTATCAAGGAATGGAAGAACAGAGCTGATATCTTATCTGATACAAATTATCCAGAAGCAAATTCGGAAAATGATATGGATGATGAGAATGCAGATCAATATGAATATGTTCACGAGATGGAGAAGGGCACCTCTGAAGCTCTGGGATCAGCAACTTCTGATCAAGTAAAAGCGAGCAATGAACACGAAAGAACTGGCATATTTGAAGATTATATCGAGAACAAAGATACGGAAATGTTAGATGCGTTGAGTGAAGATGACGAAAAACATCATTCTGAAAAGCATGAAGCTCTGAATATCAAACAGGAACAAAAGATTTCTCAGGAGACGCCGAGAAACTGTGATATGCATACAGAAGATTTAGGAGAGTCTCTTAGGGAATCACCTACAGGAGAGTTTGGAAGGCAGTCATCTGGGGATATAGTTACTTTTGAAAGGGAACATATGAATGGGAATTTATCAGAACATAGAAGTTTTACTTTAGACATGGAGGAAAAGGTAGTGCCTCAACGAGAATCTGCATCAGTTATTAGCATGAGTAAGGCAATTTCTGACTGGAGACGGTATGAATTCACTACAACAAAATTGTCACAAGAATTGGCTGAGCAGCTACGCTTGGTTATGGAACCTACTTTAGCTAGCAAACTTCAGGGGGATTATAAAACTGGCAAGAGAATAAATATGAAGAAGGTGATCACCTATATTGCAAGCCATTTCCGGAAAGATAAAATTTGGCTACGGCGAACAATGCCCAATAAGCGTGATTACCAGGTTGTTATTTCTGTTGATGACTCCAGAAGTATGTCCGAGAGCAATTGTGGAGATTTTGCTTTAGAAGCTCTTGTCACTGTCTGTCGAGCTATGTCACAGCTGGACGTTGGACAAGTAGCCGTGACAAGTTTTGGGCAGAAAGGACAGATCAAGTTACTTCAGGATTTTGATCAGCCTTTCACTGCAGATTCTGCGGTAAAGATGATTTCTAGTTTCTCATTCGAGCAAGACAATTCTATCACAGCTAAGCCAATGGCTGAGTTGTTGAGATATTTGACTGGCATGCTCGATGCAGCCGTAGCAAAGGCACGCTTGCCATCAGGAAACAATCCTCTTCAACAACTTATCGTGATCATATCTGATGGGCGTTTCAACGAAGACAAACAAGAATTAAAACGGTACGTAAGAGATGTACTGAGCAGGAGGAGAATGGTAGCCTTTTTACTTCTGGACAATCCTGAGGAATCTATTATAGATCTTCTGGAGTACGCACGTGAAGACCGCACACTGAAGAGATATTTAAACTCGTTCCCGTTTCCATATTATGTGGTCTTGAAAAACATTGAGGCGTTACCAAGGACGCTTGCTGATTTGTTGCGTCAGTGGTTTGAGCTAATGCAGAGTACAATTGAGTGATCTGCATAAGGTTTGCGACTTTCACGTGAAAGGAACCAACGAACCTGTTATCGCCGGTTAGGTGTTTATCCAAGAGACAGCACCAAGAACGGGGGCCAACATGTATCAACAAAGCAAACACCAAATATTGGAAATCCGGAGTCTCTCTTGCAGAGACCGGTATCCATTCAGGAGAGGATACTTACATACGTGAGGAAGCCCTACGTGAGGAAGCGAGCGCTGAAATTCTTGAATTCTTTTGTGTAATCTGTCTCTTTGTAATGACATATCATTTTTGAAAGTATATGGCATGTCATTTTTGAAAATACGAAATAAGTTTTGAAGGAAACACGAAACAGTAGAATACAGATTCGTCCCCAAAAATCTACCGACAAAACGGAAAGAAAGCTGTTGAAAGCATCTCCTTTTATGCGAATGTGCTGTCTGTTTGACATTACTCAGAAGTCAACTGGTCCACTTAAAGGCAGACTGCTGGTCACCATCATCCTTGTTGTTCCTGTTGCCCTTCATCACCATCATCCTTGTTCCTGTTGCCCTTGTCTTTCTCATCGTCATTGTCATTGCAGCGGTTGTCATCGTTGTCATCAAGTCTACTTGTCCACAGTAAATAACATTGGGTAGAAATCACAAGCTTGTGGTGAACCAAATGAGTCATTTTTATCTAAGATTAAAGTAATTAAAAATCTCAGGTATACCTATTAGAACGGGAACGAACCAATTAACAAATCTACCCATCATGGCCAGTATCAGCATGAAAAAATCATTCAAAAGTAATATAAAATAGTGGACTTGTAGCTAAGCATACTGCTCCAAAGAGACCATCCATATACCTAACCCGAGTTCCAGGAGATTGTTATAAAATAGCAAACTCCATAGCCGAGTATGCGCTTAGGTGCATGCATAATGTGTCCTTTGCGATTTGAGACGACCCAGGCTGAACCACGAAGTCGATCTGTGTACTACACTCATTTTCCCTAAGTTGATTGGGCAGCTAGTGGTCTATTCTTACTATTAATTGCGTCAAAGTAGAGGATAATAGGGAACATAATTACATTTTCCTTGAAAATCTTTATCCTCACTTGATTACCATCAAGGTAAATAAATAGGATAATGGGTACTTCTCAACAATCATTCTATATGGTATTCTATACATTAAGCACAAAACATTTCTAAAATAAATTTTATATAATTCTAAGTTATAGTTTAGGATTTACACATAAAATATTAATATTTTTAGCCTGACATTTATTTTGCAAACTAGGTCGATGCATTCTAGTTTGTCTTGGGAAAAATTCTTTTTTCTTTCTAATATATAATTATTAAAAGTTTGAATGCTACTGATTATTTTGTCAAATTTCTAGAATCAAACAAGAGTACAAATTTAAAAATTATTGGTGAGTTTTGTTGATTTTTTTTAACAGGATTGTAAATGGGTGGGGTAAAGTAGGGTAGAGTACCAACTTATCCTTACTCTTACCAACATCAAGTTGGGGTTAACATGTAGGATGATTATCCTTTTCTTAAAAATCTTTACCCACCCTTACCAACACCCATCCTAAATGGGTAGTGAGACTTGTTGACTTTTTGTAGGCATCAATAATTGTATTAGAATATAAAATTATGAATTTAACCTTATGCTAATGCGTAAATGGGTGGAGCGGATAGGGTAAACCTTCTCTCTTTACCTTAGCCTCTTTAGATGAGTATAAAATAGGTAAAGGGTAAATGGGTGGATGGTAAAAAAATGCTTATCCTTATCCTACCCTACATGGTATCGGATAAACAGGTGAAGCGTGTAGGGAAAAGCTTCTCCATGTACCATACCCTCTACAAATGTGAGTAGAACAGGTAAAGGATAAACGAATAGTGGGTGAAAAATATACTCAACCTTACCCTATTCTACATGGTATTTTGGTGGGCAATCAGATTTTCCTCCTTAAACATATATACTAAGATGTAACTGTAGGATTACATAAAACCACATGCTTAACAACTCACCACCTCATCCATGGACACCGCTTGCTTTTTGGGCATAGGGCTAGGTTGTACCTAACATCACATTTTGTTATATTATTTCTATCTTTGTATATTGCCATCTATAAGCATAGATGTTAAACATGTCATCATAAAGACCATACAACATTTAAATAATTTTAGATTTTCTTTGATGTGAATCCAAATCAAAGGAAGAGGAAAGATTTACCACCATCACCATCTGATAATCTATTTGTATCCGTAGGTTAGACAAATCACATAAACCTTTGTTATTGTCTCTTTCTTGTGTCACACACATATTAAAGTCATCCACACATGGGCTAGTTCTAGCATCTCCCTTGTGTTTTGATTTCATTATCCCCTATTAGCTTTATGACAATATATATATAGTAGATAACACGTCCAATTGTTAGTATGTATGCCCATAAAGCCATTCCGAACAATTGCATGGAGTCAGATATTAATTAATCAATTAATACGATTAATTGGTTAATTAATTAATTTTAGAATATTCTAATTAATCCACAAGCATTTTAATTTACACAATCTTTTCATTTACCAATGGGTTTCGAAAACCCTACTTCCTTTTGTCCCCTATTTAAAGGGGCTTGATGACCGATATCTTTACAAGATATTTATAGATGATTTTCAATTTACACTCACGTACGTAAACCCTAACCGTCACCGTCTTCAGGAGAGAAAGGAAAGCACAGCGACGCTAACACGTCATTATACAAAGACTACCCATTCTCGTCGGCTTAAGAAACATGACGTGGTGTTCCAGTCTATCCGCGCAGACGAAGTCGAGACACAGACGCTGAGACGCATGCGTTCGGAGGATGTCAATGACCATCCATACGCGCTACGAGCGACATACATCACCACACGAAAGGAGTATCGCTGGATCTTCCAGTGACATGTTTGGAGGATGGGAGAGAAGTACCGATCATGTAAGCCAGGAGCGTTGTACACCATCATGCAGCGGGATGTCGTTGGACTTGCTCCGCGACAAGGTATATTCCGTGAACACTATTTCTGAACACGCTGTTGCCGACAACATCCTGTTGCTGGTTGCGTGGAAATATATTTTATTTTAGTTCTTCCGCTGCACATGTTCCTTCCACAAATAGTGGTATCAGAGCAGCGTCGATCTACAACGTAGTTTGATTCGTTTCGATACGATCGAACCGTTGTATACTGTTTCCAGTGGTTGTATACGAGGTAAACTTAAAACTGTTAATGTGCATATCTAAACCTAATTCCACATACACCACATGCTTTTTTTTTTGACGTTTCACATAGGGTCGACTATGGAAAATACTGATTTTCCTAAGTGTACGGAAGTAAAATTTTGTAGACCTTTTAGGGGCTTTGCCCCTGAGGCCCCGCGAGAGGCAGCCTCCCCTCGACCCCCGCCTGCCGACCAGTGGGATCCCCGCATAGGGGCGCTGCCCTTGTGTACCCCATAGAGTCTGCGTGGGAGTCAAAAATTTATTTAATGGGGAATGTACCGCATTAAAAGGACTGTAATTTTAATATATATACATATATGTAGATATACCTATGATATCACACACGTCGCCTTTAAAATCTATTTTATGTGGAGAATGCATGCATAATTATAGCCTAGAATCCCCTTTTGTGAATGTTGTGAATGAATGTGGCTGTGAATGTTGTGGATATGTTTGTTTTTAAATGCTATAGATGTATAATGGTTGTACGTGGATCCTTTGTATAAAGTATTCATGTTGCATGCTGAGCCTCATCTCTTATTTCAAAGTAACATTAATTCTTTCTCTTTATATTTATACTCATATGATGTAATAGAGATAGGATTAGTTTTAGTCTTTGAAAACTTGATGTAAGGAGGCCACTTGAAGATCCAACTCCAAGGAGCGTCCATGGAGAAGCAGCCTGAAGATCCAATTCCAAGAAGTGACTTGAAGATCCAACTCCAAGAAGTGACCTGAAGATCCAACTCCAAGGAGCATCCATGGAGAAACAACTTGAAGTTCCAACCTCATGGAGCATCCATGAAGTTGTTCATTGTAATGCTGATCCTTGCAGGTTGATTCACAATTGTTGTTTCATGAGATGCATTAGACCTTAGGTGGACCGTAATCCTTTGTGGCTCCAAAAGATTATAATAGTATGTCCATAACCGATGTTTTTGTATTTGTGATTGCATGCCTATCGTTTGTGATTGTGGATATAGTAGTATATGATACATACTATAAGTATGTGGTGTTTGGATATGTATATGTATTAATAAAACCCCTCAATTAATAATATTAAGTTTTAGTTGCCTTCCATAAAGCAAAACAAATGAAAAACTTAATATGTGTGGTCATGCCTCCGCATGATACACTGCCTATCTCGTGGAAGTGTGATGGTGGGTGTGTGGGTTTGCCTCCGTAGGGTGCACACTCATCATGTTGGCTTATGGGTTGGACTCAACTAGGGAACCTTGATAGGATCAAGTACCTAGAGGCACACAAATGCATCATGACAAGGAGTTGTGCATGGTAATCTATATAAGAGTTGCATATGATGTAATTGGCAAAAGTTTCCTACCTAAGTATTTGGTCTTTGACGCCGACGTTGGCTGGGCATTGATCCAATTATTTTGGATCTTAGCTCACTAGAAGGTTGTACGTTGAAATCTTCCGAGTTGTTAGTGAGGGCTATCAATTTGAATAAAATAGTAGAAGCGTAATTAATTAAAGGCCTAATTAATCTCATTTATCAAATCTTTACAAGTCAAAATGTTTTGGACTAAATGCAAACTTTTTCTTTTGTAGCAATCAAATGGCAAACAACACTCACACATTCTCATTGCGATCGGTCCTTGAGAAAGACAAACTTACTGGATACAACTTTCAAAACTGGTTTAGGACACTGAGAATTGTTCTCACGCATGAGAGTAAGCTCTATGTCATTGAAACACCAGAGTCAGCGAAACCCACCTCAAATGCCCTCAAGGCTGAAAAGGATGCATACAAGAAGCACCTTGATGATGCCATGGATGTCAAGTGCTTGCTGTTTTGCTCAATGAAGTATGAGTTGCAAGAGCAACATGAGAACATGAATGTCATGGAGATGGTAACACATCTCAAGAACATGTATCAACATCAAGCAAGATAGGAGAGATATGATGTCTCCAAGGCTTTGTTCAGAAGTAAGATGAAAGAGGGAGACTCAGTTGACACCCATATACTCACTTTGATTGGATACGTGGAAAGCCTATCCAAGCTGGGATTTCCCCTAAGTCAAGAGTTGGCCATGGACGTGATTCTACAATCATTGTCTGAATCATATATTCATTTTGTCATGAACTACAACATGAATAATCTTAACAAGTCATTGTCAGAGCTGAAGCACATATGAAGAAAGACAAGCCCAAGTCTGTGATGTTGATCAACATGACAAAGGGAAAGTCAAAAGGTAAAGGTAAGGCTAAGAAAGGTTCTAAAGCTGGGCATAAGCCAAAGTCATCCGCGCTCAAAGCTAAAGGTGGGATCTCCAAAGAAGGCAGTTGTCACCAATGTCACTAGACTGGACATTAGAAAAGAAAATGTCCTCTCTACCTGGAGAAGCTAAGGAAGAAGAAGCAGGGGATAGAGATCTCCACTTTAGGTATATACGTTATTGAGATAAACTTAAATACTTCTTCATCATAGGTACTGGATACCGGATGTGGATCTCACATATGTTTAAATATGCAGGATCTGATAAGAAGTAAGCCTTTACGAAAGGGCCAAGTCGAGCTGCGGGTCACTAATGGAGCAAGAGTTGCTGCCACCACAGTTAGAGTTATTAGTTTATCTTTGCCTACATGCCTTGTAATAAAATTAGAGAATTGCTATTATGTATCTGCCATTAATAGAAATATTATTTCTGTATCTTGTATGGACAAGAGTGGACTTGAATTTCACATTAAGAATGGAATGATTTCTATTTCTAAAGATGAGATATTTTATGGCAATGCCCCTATGTATTATGGTATGTACTTGTTAGAACTTGATACTAGCATATACAATGTAAATACTAAAAGGCTAAAACTCGACAAATCAAACAAAACATACTTATGGCATTGTCATCTTGGACACATAAATGAGAAGCGCATATCTAGACTCCATAAGGATGGTAATCTAGACTCTTTTGATTTTGAATCATTAGAGACATGTGAGGCTTGTTTATTAGGCAAGATGGCTAAGACTCCTTTCACTGGACATAGTGAGAGAGCCAGTGATCTTCTAGGGCTCATACATACTGATGTATGTGGACCTTTTAGATCAAATGCTAGAGGAGGCTATCAATACTTCATTACCTTCACTGATGACCTCAGTAGGTATGGCTATGTATATCTTATGAAACACAAGTCAGAAAATCTTGAAATATTCAAGACTTTCATGAATGAAGTAGAGAAGCAACTTGGTAAGAGTATTAAAGCACTCCATATAGATTGAGGTGGTGAATATTTAAGCCAAGAGATTGAGGACCTTCTAAGAGACTGTGGTATTGTATCACAATGGACTCTACCTGGTACACTACAATATAATGGTGTGTTAGAAAGAAGGAATCGTACATTATTAGACATGGTATGATCAATGATGAGTTCAACCGAACTTCCAATATTGTTATGGGGATATGATCTTGAAACCACAACATTTACACTTAACCGTGTACCTTCCAAATCGGTTCAAAAGACACCATATGAGATATGGAATGAGAATCAACCCAATTTGTCTATGTTAAAGATTTGGGGATTGAAGCTTATGTTAGGAAACAATTTCTTAAAAATCTTGGACCCAAATATGAAAAATGCTATTTTGTTGGATACCCCAAGGAAACTCTAGGATACTACTTCTACACACCAACTGACAACAAAGTGTTTGTTTCTGGGACTACTGTATTTCTTTAAATAGAACTTATTTCCAAAGGAATTAGTGGGAGGAATGTAGAGCTCGAAGAAGTTCAAGATCAACAAGAAAGAAGAGAACTTGATGAGGTACATAAGGAACATGAAGACTCACAAACTATTATGGAATTTCAAGTTCCAAATGTAACACAAGAAACTTGTAGGTCTAGTAGGATACAACTTGAGCCTGAGAGATTTGGATTTCTCGTGATTCAAGATAGTGACAAATTGGGCATAGCAGATGAGCCAACTTCCTATATAGAAGCTACTAAAGGACCAGAATCTGAGACATGGCTCGAAGCCATGAAATTTGAGATGGAATCCATATACACCAACAAGGTATGGACCTTGGTGGATCCACCCGAAGGGGTGAATCCCATAGGGTGCAAGTGGGTATTCAAGAAAAAGACGGACATAGATAGAAATGTTCAAACCTATAAAGGTAGATTGGTTGCAAAAGGATTCTGTCAAATTCAAGGTGTTGATTATGACGAGACATTCTCACCAGTTGCCATGGTTAAATCCATCAGGACAATGCTTGCCATTGCAGCTTATCATGACTATGAGATTTGGTAGATGGATGTTAAAACAACATTCCTTAATAGGAATTTACTCGAGGATGTGTACATGACATAACCTGAGGGTTTTATCAATCCAAAAGAAGCCAATAAAGTCTGTAAGCTACAAAGGTCAATCTATGAATTGAAGAAAGCATCTTAGAGATGGAATCTATGTTTTGATGAAGTAGTAAAAAAGTTTGGCTTTAGTCAAAATGAAGATGAACCTTGTGTTTACAAAAGGGTTAATGGGAGCACAGTCACATTTCTCATATTGTATGTAGATGACATACTATTGATGGGAAATGACATCTCTACTCTTCAGACAGTAAAAGGTTAATTAGCTGGGGAAGACCTTCTCTATGAAGGATTTAGGTGAAGCATCCTATATACTAGGAATCAAGATCCATAGAGATAGATCTAGAAGGCTTCTAGGCCTAAGTCAGAGCACATACATTGACAAGGTGCTAAAAAGGTTTGGCATGGATGGTTCTAAGAGAGGTAACTTTCCCATGTCCCATGGGGTTACAATATCTAAATCCCAATGTCCTAGTTCATGTGATGAATAGGCACATATGAGTAAGATTCCATATGCATCAACAATTGGATCTATCATGTACGTGATGTTATGTACTCGTCTTGATGTGTCGTATGCTTTGAGCATGACGAGCCGATATCAGTCAGATCCAGGTGAATGTCACTGGACATCTGTAAAGAACATCCTAAAGTACTTGAGAAGGACTAAGGATCAATTCTTGGTATATTGAGGTGAGGAAGAACTCGTGGTAAAGGGTTACACCGATGCTAGCTTCCAAACTGACAAAGATGACTATAGATCACAATATGGATTTGTATTTTGCCTGAACAACAGAGCAGTGAGATGGAAGAGTTCCAAGAAAGAGACGGTTGTGGATTCTACAACAAAGGCCGAATATATTGCCGCATCTAATGCTGTAAAGGAAGCTGTGTGGATCAAGAAGTTCATTTCTAAATGTGGAGTGGCTCCAAGCACTAATGATGCAATTGAATTGTTTTGCGACAACAATGGAGTAATTTCACATGCTAAAGAACTAAGATCGCACCAGCGTTCCAAACATATTCTATGACGGTTCCATCTCATATGAGAGATTGTACAGTGAGGAGATGTGAAGATTTATAGAGTACCTACAAAAAGCAATATGGATGACCCGCTCACAAAAGCACTTTCATAGTAGAAACATGATAGACATGTTCGATCACTTGGATTGAGATTCATGAGTGATTGGGTATAAGTGCAAGTGAGAATCTATTGGTATGTATGCCCATAGAGAGTATCATTTGATGATTGTAATGGGATACTATGTAAATGATTTGTAATACTATATTGATCATATCAATGAAGGCAAGTTTCCAATCTATATGTTTGTGTTTTATCTTGTGAGATGACCACAAAACTTATAGATATCTACAGAATAATATACTCAATGACATATGTCTCCAGGTTGATGACTTGAACAAATCATATGTATGCTAAGAATATGTATTCTTGTTTTGTCCCTAATTAGTTGTTATGATGGAAATATCCATATAAATGAATAACACATAAGATTAGAATGTATGTTGGTTGATGGAAGAATCTCATTATCCATGATATGGAGATATCAAACCAAATACATAGATACTTGTTAGAGAACAGTGTATCGGACAGACCCACCTTGAGAGTGACACATGAATACAATGATTGGTAGTTAGAGTCACATCTCATAGTGATGGTGGTGATTGTTGTTCTTAGGCCTGAAGTCACTACACTTATCACATGTCGTTCGGTGTACCTTGACATCATCCACCATGGTCCTAAATAAGGATTTCCATAAAGATGGTTCTTGGGTGCATTGTGACACATGGGGATGACTGTGAGTGATGTAGATGGAATTTGTCCTTCCTATGGGAGTTTGATATTCCATCCACTTCGTAAGCGAGATTGAGAAATGCATAGCCATGCTGATGTGAGTCAATATATGATATTGAGATTACATATATCTCAGACAGTCTGCTCTAGTTCAACGAACATGAATTAAATGTTGAAGAGGATGATAGTTCCATGACTCGAGTTAAATCTAGATATCAACGACAAAGGAACTATACAATCACTGTAACACTAGTCATGAATGATCGATTAAGTTGTTATCCAACTTCTCAAATTACTTGGGTGGCAATGAAGTCTTGCTAGATACCAATCATTACTTGTGAAATCATAATATGATTATGGATATCACTACCAACGTAATTTGGAGCCTACCGGGTCACACACATAGGATGTGTTAGAATATGAGTATAATTGTGGATTTGATTGGAATTATTCAGAATCACATTGATTACTAAAATGTTTATGTAATCCATTAGAATAATATTGAAATATTTTAAAATGTTTGAGCCAATTAATTGGAGTGACTGACTCTAAGTGCAAGTAGGAGTCTGTTGGTATGTATGCCCATAGATCCATCCCAAGCAATTACAGGAAGTCGAATATTAATTAATCAATTAACATGATTAATTAGTTAATTAATTAATTCTAGAATATTCTAATTAATCCACATGTGTTTTAATTAACATAGTCTTTTTGTTTACCGATGGGTTTAGGAAACCCTGCTTCCTTTTGTCTCCTATTTAAAGGAGCTTGACATTCGATATCTTTACAAGATATTGAGAGAGGATTTTTAGTTTACGCTCACGTTCATAAACCCTAGCCATCACCATCCTCAAAAGAGAAAGGAGAGCACAACGACGCTAGCATGTCATCGCACAAAGACTACTCCTTTCTGCTGGCTTAGGAAGTGCGACGTGGAATTCCAGTCCATCCATGTGAACGAAGTAGAGATGTAGATGCTGAGACGCCCGTGTTAAAAGGATGTCAACGATCGTCCATACACGCTACGAGCAGCGTACATCACCACACGAAAGGAGTGCTGCCAGATCTTCTCACGACATGTACGGAGGATGGGAGAGAAGTACAGTCTGTGTAAGCCAGGAGTATTGCACACCATCATGCAGCGGGACATCTCTGGACTTGCTCCGCGACAAGGTATATCCCACACACACTCTTTCTGAACACACTGTTGTTGATGAGATCCTGTTGCGGGTTGCGTGGAAACATATTTTATTTTGTTTCTTCTGCCGCACATATTTCCTTCCACAAAACCCAACACTAATAATGGACAAATTGATTTCATTTAAACTATGATTAAAGTAGACAAAAAAGTACCACATATAATGATATGGCCTTTCCTCTTTTAACATATACCAAAGGAGGTTCCAGTTGTACTACTCCATGAAAATACACACTCATCATCACACCAAATTGTCCACGTACCTTGGTTTTTGGGCATTTGAGAAGGTCTACTTTAGAATATAGTGTTTCTATATTTTACCATTACATATGATCCTCTATATGCATATATCTTAAAATCTCAACGATGAAAAAATGAATGCTTTAGCTTAAGTGACTTCTTAAACGTTTCCCAAACTAGGCCATTGATTTTTTGAATTAAGCAGTAGGTTGTGCGTCTATAAAAAAAAAGTTGATGTTTAGAGCTGCACAAACTACAAAGGTATCAAGTTGACGAGTTACATAATAAAGCTTCAGGAGAAGATTACTGAGTAGACTCTAAGATCTATAACACAAATATCAAATGATCAATTGGAAATTTTTTTCATGCCTGAAAGTTCAACAACATATGCTATTTTCTTGATAAGGAGACTTAAAGAGAAGTATAAGGAAAGAAAAAGAGATCTTCAATTGGTTTATTGATTTGGAAAAGCTTACAATCGAGTACCTATGGAAGTGTTGTGGATGGTTTTGAAGAAAAAGGGTGTGCCGATCCAATACATTGACTGTATTTAAGACATGTATGGTAGCTATACTACAAGTGTGAAGACTCTTGGAGGAGAGACACCAACATTTCCTATCAAAGTTGGGGTACACCAAGGATACACACTCATCCCATATCTATTGGTTCTTGTTATGGATGGGTTGAAAAAGAATGTTCAAGATGATATTCCTTAGTGTATGTTATTTGTGATGATATTTTATTGGTTGAAGAAACTAAGATGGACTGAATTATAAAGTTGAACTTTGGAGAAAGACATTAGAAACAAATAAATTGATGATTAGTAGGAGCAAAATTGAGTATATGCATTGCAATTTCAACAAATCTCACAGTGTGAATGGTGGAGCCAAGTTAGAGGGAGTAAATATATAAAAATGTTGGAGGGAGTAGATATATAAAAATGTGTATTTTTTTACTTGGGCTCTATTATCCAAATAGACAAGGATGTCTAAAATGACATTTGTATGGTTGAAACAGAGGAGTGCAAGTGGAGTACTATGTTATTGAAAGATCTCTCTCAGATTAAAAAGTAAGTTTTATAGAATACGTATACGACCAACCATGCTCTATGAGAGTGAATGTTAGACGGTAAATAAATAAGGTCTCAACAAGATGAACATGGCTGAAATGCTAATACAAAGATGGATGTGTGGGAAGATAAGAAAAGATTGTTTTAGAAATAATTATATCAAGAATAAAGTGGGGGTGGCGAGTATTGAGAAAAAGTTGCACAAGAGCCGACTCAAATGGTATGGACATGTATAAAGCAGACCAGATGATGCACCTATACGAAGCATTGCTATTTAGTCAAGCACAATTAATAGAAGAAGTGGAAGAATTAAATTAACATGAGAACAACTTATAAAGAGAGATTTTGAATCTCTACCTCTCGACTGAAATATGATCATGATAGAGATGAATGAAAAAAAGGATCCGTATATCCGACCCTACATAGTTGGATTGAGGCTTAGATGATGATGATGATGAAGTAGTAGGTTGTGTGTTTTGACAAGAAGCGAGTGCCTCATTCACTCTAAACCCACTTTGCACCGCTTCACTTGGCCCGCTTAGGTGGGCTCTTAAAAGCACTATTTGTGAAATTGAGTCAGTTCATTAGTTAATGCCTAAAATAACAAAACATGAAATTGATATTGTATTCCTACACGAGCCGGTGCCTCCTGCACAACTTTGTACTATGACCTTTCCTTCCCCAAGTAGGAAATGACACAATTTATGACTCCGATTGGGAGTCCTTCTCCTTCTAGACTTTGAGACACCCTTCCCTTCTATTTATAGAAGGTCAAAAACTTTCACTCTCTTCATATCTTCTCCTATAAAGGAACCCAATCAATTGCCTTTTTGTTGACCAAGTTGTAAAATGAACGAAAGTTTGTTTTCATGTCTTAGAAACAAGAGTTCGTGGTGAAGGAGATGCCAAAAAGGGAACAAGAAAGCAGTAAGAGGTTCCCACCATAAGAAGCATCATGGAAGCCCAAAAGTTAGTTGCGAGAGGCAAATGCCAATGCAATTGTTCTAAAAAGCGGTATGCATTGTGCATGCAAAGAGGTCACCTTATAGAGTATATGCGGTATGCATTATAAATGAAAGTATATGCAATTTTATATTTATTTAATAATCTAATAAGTATATATAAATAGATCCCACAATTTTATATCTAACTTGTTCAATTATATGTTTGAACTTGAAAATTTGAGATAGATTAAAATATAAAGTTTCAAAGGAAAAAAAATCACCGTTTAGAATACACTCCAGAATCTAGTTAAGTATAAAATCCATTGAAGCACACATGGAATGGTTTAACACAAGTACAAAAACTAAAGACTAGCCAAATCACACAAAAAGATACCCACATGTCCGAGAGTTCTAAAACAACAAACATAAATAAGCATCCAAGTCATGTACAAAATATACAACAATATAGTATATCAAGACAATTTTATCAATAAAAATTTAATCTAGTTTAGGCCTAGGTAGCAAATATTCATCTAGAAGTCACTGCCTAATCGGCCTTGTCAGTGCTAAGTATATGCATGCTGCTTATATGACCCGTGCAAACTTTTTTTTTAAACACTAGCCAAGACGTGTGCTTTTTTGTACATTTTTGTTGTATTTTATTTACTTTATTTTCTCCTTAGTCCTCACGCATTGAGGTTGTTGTATTCATTGAACTTGCAAGAGTCAATACGTATGCATTGCTTCGTTGAACTTTGATCTCTCCTTTTTACTTGTTCTCTACTCCCACTCCTGGCTAAGTATTGCTCTTTCATCAAATTTTGATGTTCCCTGATTGTAGTGCTATCTGCTATATTGATGACTTCTGTGTTATTCATTCAATTAGATGTATCTTCTAACTTTCCTTGCTTCAGTGCTACATGATACATAGATGACAACTTTTTGTTCTTTATGCTTTTCATTAAATGAACTTATATTGTGTTAATTTAATTATGTCCTCAACGATTTATATGATGCTCTACATATTCTTGATTTTTTTTATGTTTGTGTTTTTAGTGTGTAGTCATTTATAATTATAATCATGAATCTTTTTTATCCATTAAACTCATTTTGATGCAATGAAATATCATTGAGAATGCTTGATTATTGACTAATATTCCTTTTTGTTAGTAGTATGACAATCACTGGATCTTCTCATTTCAAAAATTGATGTAAACTGCTTTTCCAAAGAGTGTCTGCTTCAACTGCTTCAAAACCTTCTTCGTTTAAGTGCTCCAGGGGTCAATCTGCTCTCTTTTTAAGACCTAGATCCTACCATAATTTATTTAAAAATATATTCAATCTGTCAATTTACTTAAATTTGGGTAACTCCATCTATCTTCATTCATTACTTCTTAGGATTAGAAATTGTGTTTTTTGTAACTTACCAAAATATAGGATCTTATTCTATTTCCCTAACTAAAATGTTAGTAAGTTTGTATTTGACCAAACAAGGATAACATTATGTCTTAATGAACATTGTTAATGCATATAACATGAATAATTCAATGGTAACCCAGAACATATTTAGGCTTAAAAACAAATATAACATATTAAAAGACAAAAGTTTCATATAATCCACATCACATATCATAATACCCTTATAATTTAAATATGTGCTAACATATAAGTAAATTCATTAAATATGTAAGAAATGTTTTCTTTACTAAATAATATGCACTTAATAGCTAGAATATGCTTAATAAGAAGTATAATATGCTTAATAAAAAGTAGAATAATAATTGATGTTTCTATGTCCATAAATATGAATAATGTGCAATTATCTAAATAAATATAGAATTTATGGACTATATATGTTACATAAGCAAAATATGGAAATAAACACATAATAATCCAAGGAAAATCTCTTGGTAACAATGTGAAAGATAACCAGACTCAAATTAATGAATGTTAGTAATAAAGATGTAATATTATAATAATATAGAGATAATGAGACCAAAACCTAAATGTATTAGAACTCACAAAAGGAAGTTTCAAAAGTGAAATCTGATCTAAAAATTGGGTTCTTTGGGTTCCAATAAGCTAAGATACCAAATTTGAATCCTATTAGGTAATCCTGGCTATCCTAATTTAGATAGGATAAGAAGATACACTAATATATTGGCTTTCCTGATGTTATTTGCCTAAATTGTGCCCTTTATATGTCAAAACCAATTTAAATATCACTCTCTGCTGATGCTCATACTTCCTAATGTCTCACACCCAATGCCTTGTCAAGCGAGGATTCCCAGTTTAATATGATATTTTCTTTTTACAGGTCCATCAAGAGCCATTGGATTTCAATTGTATGGCGTATAGCTTTCCCCTACCTTCTATTTTCGGCTATGTTCCATGTGAACAATGGTTTTCACTCCCCTCTTTCCTATTTGCAAATCACATTTCCTCCAATCTCTCTCTCATTATTTTCTCATGAATTCATTTCCTTCACAACCGTCCCTTCTCTCTGTATCATGTAAACCTAATAGCAGGATACCTTAATACATATAAGTTCCCCACATTCCCCGAACTCCCCATCCTCTATTTCTCCCCTTTCCTCCTTCCCTTTCATTTTGCCTTACATCCATGTTTCTTCAGATCTCTATGAAATCAACCCCTCATCTCTGTCACATCGCCTACTTCGATTTCCAACAGTCACTGATGATTCTAGCTTCCTCTGGATGCCAATCCCCTGCTCCGACTATCTTCCCCTTGAATCGAGGATTCTCATGAAGATTCTAACCATCGTGAGACTTTACTAGCAATTGGATCAGATACTAGCAACTCCTCAACACTTTTTCCACACTCAATTTTCCTCAAGGTTTTGTGTGGGTTATTTTCCCTCTTGTTGGCATTTCGTGCCCCATATATAAATTGACTGAGCGCTAGATCGTGATTTCTCATTAACCTGAAGCTTCTAGTAATATTGGGTTTTCTTGGTTTGGTTGTGTGAGGATTTGGGTGCTGTTTTTGCCTTTGCCAATCCTCCATGTGTGCAAGTCGCTATTTTTATGGCATGAGGCACTTAGATGGCTTCACACCATCATAGGGTCGGAGACGAGGGTTGCGAATATCATCTCAATCTCTAGAAACTGACTCCGGGTTTGGATGCCAGTGAATCACCTAGGAATCCAACTTTGGTCTTCAAGCTTGGTTGCTCTATTCTCGCTGTCTTCTTCGCTAGATGTTTGGATGTTTGTGGGAACATGGTCGCATGATCTTGACCCATATACCCTCTTTGAATCGATCTTTTGTCACACCACTATGGGTAGAAATGTCATTTCTCCACCCTCTTTTATTTTGATCACACCATGCTAAGTGCCTAGTCGGATATAGGCCCAGGACAGGTGGCAAACCCTTCTTGGGTCATCTCAGATATGTTTTAAAAATCAGATAATAGCGAATATGTGGCTTTACCAAATTTTATGATAGGTTGATTCTTTTGAAATTTGTAATAATTAATTTATAGATCGGAAAAATGAAAGAAAAGATGTTTTGAATTCATGATGTCAATATCTATCCAATGTTATCAATTTTATCATCTAAGTCAAATACAATAAATATGTGATTTTTCAAGGATTTTTCTTAATGAGATAATATTTAAAATTAAAAAAATAAAGTAAAATATGACACGGACTCAGGAAAATATAAACTATAAATGGTGTGGTTTTGATAACCTATTTCACTAATAATAAATGAGTGATTTTTGTATGCACATATTTTTGTAAACATAACCCTAGTATCATATATGCCTATAATAAGTTGCTTGTGGACTAAGATGGAATTAAGATTTTGACTTTGGATATGCGTAGACTTCATGTGATGTAATTTACATCTCTATTCACCATACTGAGCAATCACCTATATTCCCTCTCTCTCTTGGTCATATAGACAAATTTGCCTACACAATTTCTCTCTCTTTTGAGAAATTATTTCATGTGAAAAATTTGATGTTGATTTTGATCTTGTTATCATCTTATTTTGTTGGATATTATTTTTGGAATCATTTTTATATCTTGTTCATTTTTTCCCATGGGAAACCTATGTTGAATATTTTATATCCTAACCTTCTTTTGGTGGATTTTTATGATCAATTCATATACATTATTTGTGGATATGATTATATATTTGTTTATGGGTCCTCTGACCCCACATGATAATTGTCAGATTTTCTCATCTTATTGTTTCAAAGTGACTGAAATTGTTGTTACCTCTACATTGTGCATTACTTAGACTGATTTTATTTCTTGTAGCGGTACATCTATAAAACTATATTTTTGGACATGTGCACTCTATCCTCAGTGCATGTATTCCGCTCGTATATATATATATATATATATATATATATATATAGATATGTGTGTATATGTATATATATGGATACACACACATATATATATGTATATATATATATATATATATATATATATATATATATATATATATATATATATATATATATATATATATATATATATATATATATATATATAGAGAGAGAGAGAGAGAGAGAGAGAGAGAGAGAGAGAGAGTCAGACTAGAATACACTCGAGTGTATCCAGAGCGGAATACACTCAAGTAGTTTTTAATGATGCAATATTGTTTTTGAAAATCTAATCTTCTTAAACATCACGTGAACAACTCATACGCAAAATTTGAGCACATTTGGATATGTATAGCTCATGTTATGAAGACCACAAAAATTATGCATTTCAAATTAGTTTCGCGTGTCGATTTTGTTGCCTTTGGATGAGTGACATACATTAATCCAAATGGGCTCAAAATTTGTATGTAGCCTAGTTATAGTATGACGGTGAAGATCAATGGTTTACATTTTGCAAAAAATAGTCTTGATATGCAAACACACTTGAGTGTATTCGTGTGATCCGTACACTCGAGTGTATTCTAGCCTGACTCTCTTTCTCTCTCTCTCTCTATATATATATATATGTATATATATATATATATATATATATATATATATATATATATATATATATATATATATAGGCCGTTCATTCATTTCCCGCTCGGGTAGCCTGGATTTTGCTACCCGACAGCCAAAAAAGTAACTATTCTGCCCAGAAAAGTAACCCTGTTATAAAAAAAGTAACTATATTGATAAAAAAGTAACTATGCGACTAAAAAAGTAACTCTGTACAAAATATACAGCAGATATATATGTATCCGTGTTTTGAAATCTATTGTTGCAAATGTAACTATCTATGCACGAAACTTAGCAGTTTGCAAGGTAAAGTAACCCTCTACATGTCAAAAGTAACCAACTTGAAAAAAAGTAACCGAAATGGTGGGCGGGTAGCTACCCGCGCGGGCAATAAAGATGGGCCCATATATATATATATATATATATATATATATATATATATGGCTAAAAGAATTGTGTACCCGAGTACATGTAGCTTACATGTACCCACCTTCATTTATGGGAATTTAAAATTTTATTGAATAATCCAATCTTATGGATGTATAGTATACCCCTTCGATAAGATGTGTACCAAAAATCATAGCAATCTGATATTCATAGATCATACAACGAGAGAAAATGCATATTTTCTAATCAATGGTAAGTTGCAGAAATTGCATAAACCATTGAATGATGTATTGCTATATCTCACGATCTACATAAAATATGGTTATGATTTTTTAAATATGTATAATCTATATAGAGTTGAATCAATCCGTATGGTTGAATTTTATCAACATACTCCACATATGCTATTTTCATGGCCGGTACACACTTCCTAACCTATATATATATATATATATATATATATATATATATATATATATATATATATATATATATATAGGATAGAATACAATCGAGTGTACAGATCGCACAGATACACTCAAGTGTGTTTGCATATCAAGACTATTTTTGCAAGATGTAAACCATTTATCTTCATTGTCATACTATAATTAGGCTACATACAAATTTTGAGCCCATTTGGATGAGTGTAAGTCATTCATCCGAGGCAACAAAATCAATGCACGAAACAAATTTGAAATGTATAATTTTTGTGATCTTTATAACATGACCTATAAATGTCCAAATGTGCTCAAATTTTTTATATGAGTTATTCACAAGATGATTAAGAAGTTCAATGGATTATATTTTTGAAAAAAATATTGCATCATGAAAAACTACTTGAGTGTATTATGCTCCGAATACACTCGAGTGTATTCTAGCTTGACTCTCTCTCTCTCTCTCTCTCTCTCTATATATATATATATATATATATATATATATATATATATATATATATATATATATATATATATATATATAAAGGTGCATGTAATCCTCCCATGGTGTGCATATTCCACCCAATACTTTTAGACCGAGATCCTATGATGTCCCAGCCATGATTTAAATAACATTAGTCTCTGTTGTTTACATGCACTACTTATGAATTGTGATATTATTATTGTGACATTGTTTTAAGGCAGGAAATCTCTTATCTTTTATCTTCTTCATGATGTATTCTCTTTGATATCCATTTGGATATTCCTCTTATATGGGAAGCCTTATTATATTTTATGTCCTTTTTCCCTATATTGCTAAATCCCATATTATCGACTTGTATGTTGATAATTTCCATCTTTTGTCTACTCTTGTAGGGTATGCTTCCAGCCCGAGGTTTCGGACATCAAGGACATGGCATGCAAACATGGAACTAGCTTATGGAGGTGAATCTTAATGGGAGATAGTGTAAAGAGTGGGGACCTAGAGAGGATCCAATCTTCACTTAATAGAGAAATATCAAACTTTCCCATTCCATTTACAGAGGAAAGGATAAATTTTATTAATTCTAAATGGTATATAATACATAGAAAGATACTAAATAATCACAAAAAACAAACACTATTACAAAGTTACAAGATGAATAATTTACAAGTGTTCTCACTATAAAAGGTGGTATAAAAAGAGAGTAAAAGGCACAAATATAACAAATCTACTCTCATGTAAGACCTATTACAGAGGGCAACCTGGGCATTCTAAGATATCCTTAGTTCCAACACCTTGTATATGATTTCCATGCATACATGTCTCCTAATGTAATGGGTGGGAGGGAACATCACCTAGAACATAGGAAAAGACATATAGATTAACAAAGAGATGAGTATGCACAAATACTAAACACTTTGGACATTATATTGAGTTAAAAGGATAAAAAGAGATGTTCCTACAAGAAGATGGCTATTTGCATTTAGGTAAGCTCAAAGGAAATATAACAAGAGAAATGAGGCATATTAAAATCCATATTACAAGTATGATAATACAAGTGCCTTTCCATGATAGTTATCAACAATCTCAATATAAAATAATAACCTTTGTATGCATAATAATGTAAGACTGAATATACCTGAAATAGGGCCATACCGCCACAAGATCATGGCCTAAAAAGAAATAAGGCTGGAAACACACACCCTGGGTGGAATACGCCTACCCTTTATAAGTATTATTTTACATAAATATAATATTCTAGATATTCTAGTCAAATATATAGCATGCATAATAGGTGGCAAGACTAGCGTTTTAGTCAGTTTCACATAAAATGACAATTATAACAGGAGGGTCCATGAACCCATATAAACAAAATCATTAAGCAACCACACAGATATAATGAATTAAGGTCAAAAAATATGAAAGTCCAAGCAATTGAATTTCAAGTAAAATTGATAGTTCAAGAGATGCCTCATTAATTGAATTAGGTTTAAGTCAAATAATGTCCAAAATAAAATAGAGGATGTACATACCTTATGACCATACCTAAGTATTCAGTATCACTACCTAGGATCAGGGTCAGGGCATTCACAACCTAATCATAATTTTTGTGCTATAAATTAATAAAATTCTATTGATTCTCTTACATAGAAAAAGACCCTACTGTATGTTGGAAATCTAGACTCAAAACCTATACCCTTAATCCGTCATATTTTTATGATTTCAAAAATGTATTTTTATGCATTATTTGGATAAAATAATAATTACTTATGAATTCTAGAATAATTTCTGAGGTATTTAAGTATGATTGGTTGAACACATCAGTGATAGAACTTTGGATACGGTGAGTGCAAATACCCCGTCATAAGTGAAAATTGTTTAATTGCTTGCTACATATAAACTGAGTATTGGTTATATATATCCAGTCATTTGTATTATGCAGATCGTGACTTCGTAATACCAAATGTGGGAATTCTAATGCCATCATTGATTAGCGATGTACTTAGAGATCCAAGTGGCGTCAAAGAATGTGTGACTAGTACGATGCATTATTTTGGTGCTTCTAAGAGCGTGCTATTAGTCCCCTTCAATGTTAGGTAAGTTTTTGATTTGTTGTTTATATGTCTAACCTATGAATACAATTTTTTTGTGAGGTTTAACTTTTTATTTTATTTTCCTTCTATTCACTCAGAAATAGGCACTGACAATTATTAGCGATTGTTACAGAGACTTGGGAGTGTGTATCTCTTTGACCCTTCAGGTGAAAAACTGCCATCAAATGAGGCACACCCAATGAAATTGACGATTCATGCGTAAGTATAGTTTTTTAGTGCCCAACATATTTGTGAATATTTACATATATGATAGTTTAATAATGTAGTATATGTTAATTTAACTTATTGGAGTGTGAAAGCATTCTATACAGGCAGAGGGAAAGTAGATAAGAAAAAGAAATAAGTAACTTGGATGAGTGTTGATGTATAGTCTTCTCATTCCAATTGCATAATATATGACCAAATTTTCTTAATTACATTTTATTAATGTAATTTGTAAATCTATAGGCCCCTATAAAAGACAATGGCTGGGCATGCGCATATTACACGATGCTGTATATGCAAGTGATTGTCAATCATGTGAAATAAATCAAATGTATAGAGACTGTAAGTTATTTGTCTTGGATGTATAGAGAATGTAAGTTATTTGTCTTGGATCATATTAATGAAGTAGTATCATTTGATAATAATAATCAAATCCAATTAGAAGTCTCAATCTCTTTGTAGTTTTTTCCGAAGACTAAACCCTATACATTGGAGCAGTTGAATGACCTATTTGAAGGGTGGGCAACCTACTTCATCGAAAATGTGGACTTGAACAAAAAAATTGTCAATTGATTGATATTTTTTGGTAGTTCAAACTTTTATGTCAGAATTTTTGTATGTATTTTGTGAGTGTGAATTGAATATTAAATTGTAACTTAGGAGATGGCAACTGATGCTGATATGTATTTTGATGTGAAGGCATGAGGAAAAGAATGATCTTTATTTGTGCATATATATTTATGAATTGAAGTGTGGCTGAGAAATGAAATAATTGAGTTGTGAGTTCATGGATTTGTACGCAATTTGAAATGAAGAAAAATGTTAGAATGTGGCATATTTTTGCCTACTTTGTATAAAATCTTTTTCTTGTAGGTGTTTTGGCCTATTGTTAAGCGGCAATGCTTGCAGAGAGTCTGTTGTTCTTCAGAACTTTCAATTCTGAAGAACAACAGTCTCCAGACAGGCTAGCAGGCTGGACAACAGGTCTGTACACCTACTATATATAAAAAATACACCTTTATCGTCAGTTATTTGGAAATAACCAACTACAAACTAATTTACCTTCAATTATTTACAAAAAGTAATGAAACATTCCTATAATTTTCACCGTTCAATCATTGATAAACTGACATCAGGAAATTAGGCATTGGTTATTTGTCATTACCCATCCGATGAGGAAATAGTAACAAATTCGGTTGCTTTTCTTAGAACCAATGACCAAAAGGTCAAAGCAGACCACAAACGTCGCCTACTGTGGGTTATGTCGTTGGTTCAACCCTAATAAGGAACCAATGATATAAATTATTGTCGTCAGTTTTTGTAACCGATGATGAATGGTGGAATTTTACCTTCGCCCACTTGGTCGTTGGTTAGGAACCGACGCGGAATGCCTAAAATAACTGACACCATATCCCTATTCTGTAGTAGTGTCTAAAAATTAAATCTATTTTTGAAAAAGAGAAAGAAAATAATTTGCAAGTAACCAATATGCCCCTGATGGAATTGTGATGATTAAATGTGCACATAACATTGAGACTATAGTAGTGTTACACAAATAACACATCCACGGTCAAAGGTAGGTCAAAAAAGGTGAGAAGTCTGAAATACCCTTTGCGGGTAACACCGACAAAAACAAACAATATGGGTAAGATTGGGTTTTCATCCCAGAGATTAAATCCCCTTTGTGCTTGGATGTCATGGTTGCTGAAGCTCATCGAAGCTTACCTAGATAGAGATCAACTGAAAAATTCCATGCACATCGACAATGGGGAAAATCCTAGGAGAACTCTATGTGTTAAGACAAACTATTAGCCCTTTCAGCAAGATTGGGGGAGCAAAAAGTCAACTTCTCTGACTCTACCATGGTTGGAGGTCTGTCAATGAACAAAACTAGAAAGGGAGCAATGCAGTTGAGGTGAATACATTCGTTGACTTTGCAGGTTACGGTGAGTACAAGAGGACAATCCTCAATTCAACAACACCAAAAACACCCCCAAGGAGCATTGTAGCTGCCTCTTAACGAACAAGAGGTTCATACAACATGAACTGGTGAAACTAAATATGAACAAGGGAAAAGATGGGAAGAACATCAAGGAGGTATATCGAGGGAGTTGGCATCTATTCCACGACTTGCGGATGACCATGAAGGACTGACGATGAAGGCTTTCATTGATGTAGAAGCTCGTTCAGGGTCACATAGCTAAGATACAATTTACTCAACTCTAGAATTTGGCAAAGAAAGGGGGGGGGGTCCAAAGTTGCTACCTGATGAGTCAGTTTGGTGTTATGGGGCAGAGCTAGCACATACGACCTACCATTAACTAGAGAAGAAAGCCTAAGTTGGTGATGACAACTCAGATTGTAGAAGATGATATTAACTGTAGAGGATCCGCCGTATGGATACATAAATGTCAGAGACCTCAAAATGTAGTAGTGAGGTCCCCTGGTTAGAGCTCTGTGAGGTCAAGGTGATGAGAGGGTGGCTAATAGTATTGGGCCTTTTGTGGTTATTTGAGTGATGGTGAGTTATAGATCAATGGATTTGGCAGGGAACAACGAGTCAGATGGCAAAGAAATCACAATAGATGGTGAAGCATAAAGGGAGAGAGGTGGGGAGGAACAAGTCATCAGGCAACCAACCGTGCAAGCCAATCTTGCACATGGGGAACTTGGGGGAGGGAGACGAAGTCCCATTCCCCATTAACCCGACCCGATAAATTTTCCACATGACAAAGTTAAGCATCAAATGAATGCAATGCAATCTGGCATGTAAATAAATTGGAACTTATAAAAAAGGAGTGTGTCATCAAGATAAATCATATAAAAGCACTCAAACTTATATCCTATCTTCAAATTTGCAACTAGGGGTGTATTTAATATCCAATTAAGCCTAAAATTGGTATGTTGGCTAATTAGGGTGTGATGAATACAGATTTTGGATACTTTTTGTATTTTGAGATTATTTGTTTTGTATTTTTATTATTATGCATAAATGTTTTAATTAGGGTATTAGGCTTACCCTAATAATTAAATAGGGTGAATTATTTTGAGTTAATTCCAATTATCTAACTCTAAGATACTAGGGTCATACTAGTCTATTCAATTATATCTGAGACCTTAGTTTGTTATTAAAATTCACTAGTATCCATAATTTAAATATTAGGGTTGTCACATTCTAAGCTTCATGTCCATGTACTAATAATGAGTCCATTAGGCTCAAAAGATCCCAATAAGGTATCTTGTAAATTAGGGAATTATGGGTATTAAGAGGTGTCTAATTGAATAGGGACAAGAAAAGGGAAGAAGGAAATCAGATAACAACATAGTCGAGTTTGAGCCTAGAAGAATGGAGGATCATCCTATATGCCTAGGATTGAGTATGTTACAACACTCCACCTCTTAAAGAGGATTTTGTCCTCAAAATCTATCCATCACTAGCCAGGGGTACTGTGACATCCCAAAATTTTAAAAAACTTAATTTGACATGTGACATCCAAATTGAAACCTCACCTCATAGAGAATACTAATTTAAACACCCACACTAGGCTAAGAAGAATAAAAATAGAGGAATTCAGAAGGGAACAATCAGTAGCACATGCACTTGAACAATAACAAAACCATACAACACATGTTCACCATTCAACATATAATTACAAAATGAATTGTTACACCATTTGGTATTACATATTGAACAACAAACTTCTACATATACATGTACTACCACTAAAAAACTGGATCTTAAGACAACATGTCCACATGTACATCAAATCGCCACACAACTCTCAACTATCAAGGTTCTTCAAGATCATATGTCCACAACCTAAACAAAAGATTACATGTTGTACATGTCAGAACACAATATTGTATTGAGTACACCTACATGTCTTTTATATACCTCTCACTACTATGCTTGGCAATAAGATAAAACTAATACTTGATAGTAAAAACAAAAATATATAAAAAAGGCATATACTTAAACAAAGATGTTTATTAACAAAAGAGAACACATATTTTAGGCACATTTTCCAATATATCATCCATGCATTGACCGCCAAAGGTTGAATGTATTGAAGGCTTTATGCTCGACTACCAAAAGTTTGGATCATTCCATAATGTGATCAGACTACCAAAGAGTTGGATCACTTTCAAGTACTTTACTACCAAAGAGTTGAAGTAGTTTATTTTCCAACACTTGACTACCAAAGAGTTGAAGTACTTTATTTTCCAGCACTTGACTACCAAAGAGTTGAAGTGATTAGATATAATGGAACATAACATATGTATTATGTTCATGTGTTCATGGTAATAAGTATGGAAAGCTCAAGTTACATAGAATACAAGAACACTCATTTCATACAATATCATATGCCAAGTATTTTACTACACATATAATGCAACCATACTGAATAGTACACCAAGTAAGAGGTAAGGGCATACCTTGATCACAAATAACCTAATCATCACATATTCCTAGATTATATATATATCTTGGTCAACCCATGATTAAGACAAGATCACATATCACCATCAGGTTCTCATCATCTTAACCCTAATTGTGTTCATTAGGGTTTAGCTTAATCATTAAGATATGTGCATCGTTACTTGCATTCTTGTCTTAGAATTATCTTACTAATGTCATTTTCTAGATTATGGTTCATTATCTGAACATTAGGTTACATATCCTTTTTGTGCACATATTAACCCTAGTTTATATACATTATTCAAATTAGGGTTACAACCCATGTATTAAGGGTCATCTTCATATAACATGAATTCTATGCATCTAACTGATATCAAAGTTTCATATTAACTTCCAATTACAAATATAAGGGTGTTCCATAAATTCCATCATTTTTGCATTTTATTTAGGGTTAAAAGCCCTAATTAGCCATATGGAGAAAATTACATAATTTTGTGCATCAACATCATAATCACTGGCCGTATATGGAATATAGACATGAAAATGGATTTAATGACATATTATCATAATTTTAGGCCATCATTTGATATTTTTTATCTATGAAACAAGCATATAACATCTTACATGATATTACTGACATTAAAGCATCAAAAGACAGATATTATAGTCCCATATTGTTCTACTCATTTTTCTAAACATTTTAATACCTTATTTGTATTTTTCTGATAATCGAGCTATTTACTATGATTTATCTAAGATCTGGATGATTCGTGGGAATATTTACCTTTACGGCCAAATGCCATTTGACACGTGGCCATCAAGAAGCAGCCCTCAGAACCTATGTAGCATCATGGTTCAACACTGGCTTGGATGGGTTTTGTATGGGGCGATCGATTTGGTCTGAAGCTGGACCACCTGCTCCTCCATTTTTTTTTCTTGCGTTCCTTCTTTCCCCTATTCGCGATGCGACTGCGGTCCTCTATCACATGTCATCGTCATCGTAGGTAGGAAGGATGGCAAGGAACCCTACATTACTCAAGCCTCCTCATAACAACAAAACACTATCATGAGCTTTGCTGGGTCAGAAACTACACCGTCGGTCATGTGGATTTCCTTTGGAGCCTCCCATTCACGGTCCTCGTGTGCTCTCCGTAGAGGACCACTACTACAGCCAAGTGAAAAGGGGAAAACCCCTTATTACACCGATGCTAAAAGATGGGAAGTTTGCAAGGTCGTCACTACCTTCAGGAACTCATCTATGCACTGAGGGATCTTCAAAACCCATTCACGAGCTCAATCATCATATCCGACAAACTCAGTTTCATCCGCCATGGTAGACATAGGAGCTGGGCACAGAAATAGTGGAACTCAAATCCACCACAACCTAGCTTCATTTTCCCTTCCTTATCTTCCTACAATCTCTAGTTGAGCTTGGTTCCATTCTTCCTTGCACTTCCTGCGATTAGCAGTGGAGAAGTATAGGAAGTCGAGAGCTAGTTCTCCCTACTCAGTTGGTTATTTTCCTCGACAAAGGATTTGAATAGTTTGTAATGAATAAATGATTTGAAATACTCAATTACTTCTTCCCCTCGTATCTATGATCTCTACGAGTGGTGATAGGGAGGACCGCAAAGACAACTATTCCTCACGTCTTGTTCTAACAACAAGGTTAGAGATAACCTGGTGACCCTCGATGTAGTATCCTAGGGTCCTAGATCACCTGCCACTCAAAGCAATCTGTGGCTCCTCTTGGGACAGCCTGCAACCACACAATTAGGCATCCATGGTGCACAAGAGGCCACACATCCTGCCACTTAAAAAGGGGCACGTGACACAACCAACCTAGGGTAAGAATATTAAACTTTGCTCCATCAAACACCAATAATGCACATTATTTCCCAAATTTCAAACCTTAATAACTCCCTCTAGGATACTACTATTGCACCAAAATTTAACCATAGCTATACTACCTCTCAAGCTACATTCTACACAAATTTGGTGTCAAAAATCTGTTGTTTGATCATCCAATTAAATACTCCAAGAGGGAATGAAATTAGGGATCTTACTCATGATATCAACATATCAACACTCAAGCATTACCAACACACTTGGAACTCTCAAGATAACTCAACATATGAATTCCAACATGTTATTGGAAATTATGTCCTCAAAATTAAGCAAAAATAATTCCAGTCCATCATATCATATACATCTTAAAAGAAAATTTCGTCCTCAAAATTAAGCATCATCTTACTTTAAGGAAATCAAAAGGTCTTCATCCATATGTAGGACACCACTCTATGTGCAAAATATCCAAAAAACTATAATCATATCCAAACCACTATTAGGAGGTTTTAGAACATCTAAGGTGAATCACTCCTTCATAAAAGATTGAAACAATGACTTATAAATTTTGGTTAAGTCATGACTTATCTCATATGTTAGGGTTGCATCCTTATCTTTACCCATGCATTAGGGTGCCCACATCATATTACCATGTTCTAAAGGAGTTAACTAAAGTTAACCCATTATATAAAGGTGTCATCAACATTTTATTAAGCTAATTGTTAGAACATGTTCAACATTAATGCGTGCCTTTTAGGAGGGAGTTAACTATAGTTAACCCATTTTATCCATCTAGATCATATCAAGGTGTCATAATTGTTATGTTGTGCTAACTCTCAAACTATATTTTTCATCTTTATTAAGCACTAAGATTAACACCTCATGTAACATGTTTCATTCATATGATCTTATTTCATTACTCATAACAAATTGCAACATTTACTAGTGATTTCATAATAAGATTATATCACATTATAATCATTATTTAGGTATATGGTTAATCATTTATACATGAGATCTATCAAACTATACTTGTTGTTCCATCATGCCATATCTAGTTATATCACTTTTTAATATAAGATCGCATTCTTACTTATATCATGCCGTGGTTGTTCTAAACAAACTTATAGAAGTGGCTTGTTAATCATATATCAAAACTTCATCTAGTCGAACTAAGGTTCTCCTGACCCATATCATGAGGGTAGTGCCATGCTCAGTCTCTCTAAGCTAACTCAACTCTATGAGCATCTCAGATTCATATACTTTATCTTTCCTCTCTTAATCTAGGGTTCTTAGATTACCTCATTGACACTAGTGATAGTCTTACATGCTCTAGCTACATAAGCACAAACCAAAATATGCTATGACATATTCTCCATAGGTTGTATACCCATGAATCATGCTTACCCAAAACTCTCTTATATATGCAACCACTAGATTCCTACAAGGAACCACCAACCCAAGTATGAGGCTTCACAAAAACTAAAATACTTACCTCCTCTGTGATATTGGGACTCTTTCTCCCTCACCCATATGGTAGGTTCTTATATTCATATTCATATATGCACATATAACCAGCCTCTCCTTATCTCTAGGGTTTGGTCCTCCCAAGGACATCTAGGGTTCAACAAGACTATAGGAATCATGCCTAAAGTGACTCAACTCAATCACTCACGAGTATTCTAGTCAATGACATATCATATCACATATTTCTCATAATTCTCATATCTTCGATTTAGGTTCTCTAACTTTCTCCTTCTGGGTCTCACTATCTCTAGAGTTAACCCTATAAATGGTCCCAACACTAGAGGTCCTCCTTTGTAAGAGAATTTGAGACTCATGATGACTCACAACCTTGACTAAACTTAGCTTATCTTATCTTAGAAAGGAACACATATTTGCATCATCAAAACTTATTTCAAATTCTCAAATATGAACTTAAGTCCTCAAAGAAAAACATATATCATCATAAACTATCTTATATCATCTATATAAGACCTACATCATATCATCAAAACTTATTTCATCTATTCTCATGTACCATATATTCTACCAAGGCTTTAGACATCTAATCTAGAACTACTCTCTCTTCTAGACTGATGTCACTCACTTTCACTTAAGTTGCAAAGCTGCCTCCTACTCGTACATATGTGGGAACACATTTATGTAACACTTACATATATAGTAAAATATTATATAGTTTTTCTCTGATAAAACAAGCGTCAGAGAAAACTATTGAGTCTCATTCCAATTGGAATCAAAAACCAAATCTACAAAACAAGTGTCCCACACATCATAGAGAGTCTAGTGTCATGTAACCTAGTAAAAAGGGTGAGAACAAGGTGTAGACTGGTGTAGCTACCTAAAACATAGATACATCATATGTCAAAGGTTTCTCTTCCCGTGATGTACGTCATTTCCAAATAATACAACCTCTACAAGGAAAGAACGACACCGGTCTAGGCCTAGTTCTCAGACATCTAGGTGCTAACCTAGAGGCTAGGTCAGATCTAGTCTCTAAAAGATGACTAATCTAACCCTAATAGATTGTTAAAAGTTCAAGGTTTTCTTTAGTTTGAGTTGCATAATGAGAAAATGGCAGGCTTTGCTATTGTTCATGCTCTGATACCACTTGTGACATCCCCAAAATTTTTAAAACTTAATATGATGTGTGACATCCAAATTAAAACCTCACCTCAGTGAGAATCCCAATTTAAACACCCCACACTAGGCTAAGAAGAAGAAAATCAGAGGAAGTCAGAAGGCAATAATGAGTAGAACATGCACATGAACAATAATGAAACAATACAACACATGTTCACCATTCAACATATAATTACAAAATGAATTGTTACAACATTTGATATTACATATCGAACAACAAACTTCTATACATACATATACTACCACTAAACAATAGTATTTTAAGACAACATGTCCACCTATACATCAGCTAGCCACACAACTCCCAACTATCAAGGTCCTTTAAGATCATATGTCCACAACCTAAACAAAAGATTACATGTGGTACACGTCAACACAATATTCAAGAATATTGTACTGAGTATGCCTACATGTCTTTTATATACTTCTCATTGCTAAGCTTGGCAATAAGCTAAAACTAATAATTGGCAGTAACAACATAAATATATAACAAAAGGCATATAATTGAACAAAGATGTTTATTAACAAAAGAGAATACATATTTTAGGAACATTTTACAATATATCATCCATGCATTGACTGCCGAAGGTGCATTGAAGGTTTTATGATCGACTACCAAAGAGTTGGATCATTTCATAATGTGATCATACTACCAAAGAGTTGGACCACTTTCAAGTGCTTGACTACCAAAGAGTTTAAGTACTTTATTTTCCAGCACTTGACTACCAAAGAGTTTAAGTGCTTAGATATAAGGAACACATATATTATGTTTCATGCGTTCATAGAAATAAGTATGGAAAGCTCAAGAAACATAGCATAAAAGAACAATCATTTCATCCAATATCATATGCCAAGTATTTTACTACACATATAATACAACCATACTGAATAGTAGGCCAAGTAAGAGGTAAGGGCGTACCTTGATGACAGATAACATAATCATCACATATTCCCAGAGCATCTATATCTTGGTCTACCCATGATTAAGAAAAGATCACATATCACCATCAGGTTCTCATCATCTTAACCCTAGTCGTGTTCATTAGGGTTTAGCGTAGTCATTAGGATATGTGCTTCATTACTTGCATTCTTGTCTTAGAATTATCTTACTGATGTCATTTTCTAGATTATGGTTCATTATCTGAACATTAGGTTCCATCTCCTTTTTGTGCACATATTAACCCTAGTTTATATACATTATTCAAATTAGAGTTACAATCCATGTATTAAGGGTCATCTTCATATAACATGAATTCTATGCATGTAATTGATATCAAAGTTTCATATTAACTTCCAATTACCGATATATGGGTGTTCCATAAATTGCATCATTTATTAAGCATGTATGTATTTATAGCATTTTGTTTAGGGTTAAAAGCCCTAATTATCCATACGGAGCAAACTACATAATTTTGTGCATCAACATCATAATCACTGACCTTATATGGATTATAGACATGAAAATGGATTTACTGACATATTATCATAATTTTAGGCCATCGTTTGATATTTATTATCTATAAAACAAGAATATAACATATTACATGATATTACTGACATTTAAGCATCAAAAGATAGATATTATAGTCCCATATTGTTCTACTCATTTTTGTAAACATTTTCATACTTTTTATTTATTTATCTGATAATCGAGCTATTTACTATGATTTATCTAAGATCTAGATGATTTGTGGGAGTATTTACCTTTACGGTCAATCGCCTGCCGACACGTGGCCATCAAGAAGTGGCCCTCAGCTCCTGGGTAGCATTGTGGTTCAATACTAGCTTAGATAGGTTTTGGATGGGTCAATCGGTTTGGTCTGAAACTGGACCTCCCACTCCTCCATTTTTTTTCTCGCGTTCCTTCTTTCCCCCGTTCGTGATGTGGCTGCGGTCCTCTGTCCCACGCCTCCGCCATGGGTAGGAAGGACGGCAAGGAACCATGTGTTCCTCAAGCCTCCTCACCATAAGAAAATCCTGCCACAGGCTTTGCTGGGTCAGAAACTACACCGCCAGTCTTGTGGATTTCCTCCGGAGCCTCCCATTTGCGGTCCTGGTGAGCTCTTTGTTGAGGACCACTACTGCGGCCAAGTGAAAAGGGGCAAACCCCTTGTTGCACCGATGCTGAAAGATGGGGAGTTTGCAAGGTCAACACTTCCTTCAGGAACTCATTTATGCTCTCAAATGCACCGAGGGAGCTTCAAAACCCATTCCCGAGCTCAGTCATCATCTCCGTCAAACTTGGTTTCATCCGCCATGGTAGCCATAGGAGCTGGACACATAAATAGTGGAACTCAACTCCAACACAACCTAGATTCATTTTTAGTTCATTATCTTCCTACGATCTCTACTTGAGCTTGGTTCCATTCCTCCTCGCATTGCCTATGATTAGCAATGGAGAAGTACAGGAAGCCGACTACGAAAAATATGGTCTTTAACTACAAAAAAAATTGTAGCAAAACCCCCAAAATTTGTAGCTAAAAGCTTTGGCTACATTTATCCTTACATTTAGAATATGAAGCTAATACCCGTGTAGCTAATTGTTTAGGCTACATTTTTCAAAGTTGTAGTTAGTTATTCCTATGGCTACAAATTCATGTGTAACCCTAATTGTAGGTAAAAAATGTCACATAAAAATTTAGTTTCCATTGTAGCTAAATATATGACTATAATTCAATTTGTAGCTATGATATGTAGGGAGAGATGACATTGGTTACAATTTGTATATGTAGTTCATGTATAGTAAAAATTAGCACTTACTACACTTGTAATTATAGCTAGTGTGTCGTGAAAGCCATCATGTACTACACATACATATGTAGTGAGAGACATTATGTATCCAGTCAATCTCTTTCCAATACAGAGGGGTTTTTCAAAAAGAAGAAAAAATGAATAGTGATCAAGATCAAGTTGTGCTTATAATGTCAACAATGATACTTTTATTTATATTTAAACAATGAGTACACATGTGGAGGACATTAACCTGGCCCCTATTTTATAATATGCATGGAAAAAAGATACATGTATACAATATCTTCTTCTGACTGCCTCTATCCACTATAGACTCTATATGCCACATGATCATGTGCATCTTCTTCTATCTTAATTTTTCTTTTGTATTAATTCTGCCACTTGTATCATCAATGAATATGATAACGTTGATAAACTCATAAGAAGAGAAAGACTGTTAAGGTAAATAGAGAACTTATCTGTGCTCCGGAAGTTCCACCTGGTCTCCAAGTTTGAGGTTTCCATATGTAACATCCGGGCCCACTTCCCAAGGCTCTAGCAAGGTTTCAGTAATGACGACTGGCCCCACAGACACCACTAGCCTTACCTGCGTGCTTTGTCCTCACTCACGTGCAAGCGGGGGTCAACTTCTTGACTAGTAACCCATCCTAGTACTACTCCAAGTTGAGCATGCTTAACTATGGAGTTCTTTAGAGATGGGCTCCCTAAAAAGGAGGAGCACCTTGGTGATATGGGTAGTCCAATCATTCCTCTTAAGAGTGTTTTATCTGAGGCCTCAAATCCTGGGATGTTACAATCTCCCCCACTTAGACTCTTGACGTCCTCGTCAAGGCTCAACTATAAGGCATCATAATCTCTTCCCCATTTCAGTGCAGGCCCACAATGGCCCATGGACACCCAGCTCCCGATTACGGAATACCAGCGTAAGGGTGGCTACATAAACCATGAACAACCCTTTCCTACATGCCTGGACCGCATGGCTCAAGACTGGCATGCCATGCCCATGTGGGTCCCACCTACTGGAGGGGAATTGGCTCTGATACCATTTGTAATGTCTGGGCCCACTGCCCAAGGCTCTAGCAAGGTTTCAAGAATGATGAATGGCCCCACAGACCACCACTAGTCTTAACTGCGTGCTTTGTCCTCACTCACGCACAAGATGGGGTCAACTTCCCTACTGGTCACCCATCCTAGTACTACTCCAAGTTGAGCACGCTTAACTATGGAGTTCTTTAGAGATGGGCTCCCTGAAAAGGAGGTGCACCTTGGTGATATGGGTAGTCCAATCATTCCTCTTAAGATTGTTTTATCTGAGTCCTCAAATCTTGGGATGTTACACCATATATCTCAGCACATATTATGTGAATCTGAGACTATATATTGGATAACTCCTTTGTCCTTTCTATTGGATCAATGGGCTCTAGAAGGGGGGGGGGGTTGAATAGAGCTTCACAAATTCTCACAAGATGAATTAGACCACCAAATTATATATTTGAAAAGCTTAAAAAAGCATCAATTTGATGTCCTAATCTAACATACATAGCAAGGATGAGAGATAGTGAAAAGCAAGCACTTGGATAGGTGGTTTAGAGTGGTTGCATGTCCTAAACTTAGGAGAAATGTTAGTCCACTACCTAGAGTGGGTTAGTCTCTAGGATTTGCAATCTTGGTACTCTTATATTCCACAATAAGACTACAAGACACAACAAGTACACATCCAAGGGCTTAGTACCTCAAGCAAAGATCTTCAACCTATAGAAGGAGCTTACCCACTTGAACCATGGAGTCTTCAACCATCAACATGGACTTACCCACTCCTTTCTTCAAGTCTTCTACCTTCAAGGGATTACCTATCTTCCTTGAGCATTGCTTTACTTCTCTCCTTCACTCAGTGATCTGGAGAACCTATCTCCTTCACTTGGAGACCTGGAGAAGCTTGCCTTCTTCAATCTTGAAGTACAACACCTCCTTTTCCTTCACTTGGAGAGGGATCTTCAACTTGACTTCAATAGGAATTGAGGTTGGAAGATGGAGGAGGAGAGCTTTACAACAATACAGGGAGTAGCTCTCTTACACAGGAACCTATCTCACTCATACTCACGAATTTGACTTGAAGGTAGAGAGAGAAAGGGGCTCAAAGGCTTAGAACACTCTCAGCTATGCTAGGACTAAGTTTGCAATGAATGAACAGCCTTGGAATGAACTCCAAGTGTTCTATATATAGATGAGGGTGTAGCTTTGAGTTAGGTGAACTCTTGGGCCGAAATATAGCCATTTTCCTTCAAGAAAACGTCTCTATTTTCGATCAAATAACCCACCAATGGTCACATCACTTTTTTCTGCAAATTCCGTATAGTGCAATCGGTCGAGTTTCAATAAAGTTAACTTGACCGATAGAGTAAATGACAAACCAATTTTCAAAGTATCAGTCGAGTTTGTTTTGAAGAAACTTGATCGATCAATGAATGATCATTTTGGTCAGGTACTCCATCGGTCGAGTTCTGTGAAGACACAACTCGACCGATGCAATCTTCAGAGATTGTATCAAGATGGATCGGCCGAGTTTGTCTTGGGGAGAAACTTGGCTGATTGAAAACTTGATGTCAATCTTTGAATATGCATCTAAAGTGATCTAACATTGGTGTTTTATGTCCCAATCAATTTTCTCACCTTAGTTACAAGTCAATTCATCATTAAAAGTGATTACAAATATGTTCTAAGGTCATTTACATAGATTTCCACAAAAGCACACTTGTAACTCTTTGACTTGAACTTGAGTCAATCTAGGGTTTTGGATTTGGGATCCTTTTCATGTACCTAATACCTGAAATCAATATTTAATACACATATTAGATACATATGAATGGAATGGTTGAGTCATTATCAAAATATAGGCAATGTATAACCTCTAGGTCAACATTCTCCTCCTTTTTGACAATGACAAACCATTCCTCAAACATATTGAAAAGGATGTAGAAATTATACTTTTTCTTTGCAAAATAGGGAGATTCATGAAATGAACAATGTGAATTGCTCCCCCTCAATTTGTGCTTCTATTAACCTGCATGGTTAATCTATCTACACAATGCATTAGCAATATACATGTAGTATGTAGTCATGTGCAAGTTCACATAATAAGCAATGAATTGAACAACAAAGGACCTCACTAGCAAAAAGCAATATTATAGCAAAGAAAAACCAATATGATTGAGTTTCAAGACTAGAGCTATCTCTTGAAATATCTCACCCCCTTTTGACATTATCAAAAAGGTGGGGGGGGGGGTAGAAGAGCATAAGCCAGGTCTTCTCCAAAACACACACAACCATATATGCAAAGGAATAAGCAACAATATAAATATAACATACATGCCAAGTCATAATCAAAATATAACTCAAGATGGCACCAACACATAGGATAAAAATAGAGTAAATAGCCATAGTGCACATCAAAGATATTACAACTCAGATATATGTCTACATGAGAGCAACTACAAGCACAAAAGTGATAAAACAAAGATAAGAAATAGTACAACTCAGAAGAATGTGCCAAGATGTTTCTTATACAAAAATAGTCTAGAAAGATGTATATAATAAGCATGCTAGACTACAAACTAAGAAACCACCTACACATCTAAGCTATTTATATCAACAACATCATCATCACCAGGTGTGTAGTCCTCGTACCTGTCAGAAGGTGGAGCAGTAGTGCCAACATCATCGTCAACACCATCACCATCACCATCGTCGGAAGCATCCTCATCATCTCCTTCATCATCATCAACATCCTCAGCCTGGTCTGGCATCTCCTCATTAGCAGGAGGTCCAAAGGAACGACCGGGCCAGTGGGAATTCTACTTAGCCCAAGACATAGCAAGAGCGTGAAGCTCATTGGCCTATGGGAAAGACAGAGCAGAGTCACCCAGTGAGGCTAGCAGGGTGGCCAGGGGGCCATCAGGTAATAGGAGGATGGCAGGAGTAGAGTTACCAGCAGCAAAAGGTGGCAGAGCAGCAGCGGAAGGCTCGGGAGTAGGATAGTCATGATCATATGCATATGAAGCATAAGCACTATCGGGACAGGGCTGGTAGGTGGGATAGGGGTGAGCATAAGAAAGGTTCATTGTTGACATGATGGAACACAAATCCTGGTGCAGGTGGTCCTGAACCTGTTGGTTGTACGCCTGTTGATGCATCATATAACCCAAAAGGGTTTCATTTGACACACAGAAAGACACATGGCTGGGTCTAGGAGGAGGCTGCAGAGGTGGAGATCAGGTAGAGGAGGATGGGGCAGCTGAAGCGAAGGCAGAGGCAGAAGAACCAGAGGCAGAGGAAAACACAGGAACAAACTTTTGAAGAGTGGTTTCACTAATACAAACACATGTTCTAGCAACCGGGTAATGGAAGTCGGAAAAGAGGGATTTGTCAGTAGTGAACTTGAAAATACCACAAATCAAAGCCGAGTAGGATGGGTGGGTGCCTTTGGTGTTCTTACCAGTTTCAAAGTAGGTCATATGATGTAAGATGTATCTGGCCCACTTGACACCGATATTTTTCAACAAACAATACATAATGACTGCAGTGTTCTCTGCAATGTCTGTTTGATTTTTCTTTGGATGGACATTACAGTTGATCACTAAAGACAATATGAGCCTCTTTAGGTTAAGAGAGGATGAGGACAGGGTGGACTTCTTCTTGTAAGCCACGTCGGGTTTTTTCAAAAACTGAGGAATATTTGGTAACGTCAATTCATAGTGATTGTAAAAACCTTCCGGGTCAAGAAGATCGAAATACTCGCCATAATCCTTACGCCAAGTGTCATTTTCCTCATCTCTGACAAGAAAGATATTTAAAGTATCCTCAGAGATTTGGAAACGATGATTGGCGATCATAGATGTAAGAATTACTTGAATATTCGGCAACAGGATAAGCGAATCGTAGTTCCAATGCAAGTTGGCGTAGAACTCGTGAACAACCTTAGTTATAGACATGGAGTTATGAAAGCAGTCTCGTTCGATCGCTAGGGTAGACAAATGGTGGACGACGAGCAACTTAGCTACCTAAGTAAGAATCACTTGATACCTAGAAGAAGGATCGATCAAAGTGCAAAAAGGAAAAGGGCTTCAAGGAAGAAGGTCCTTGTACCTATTTACAACCTTAATCAACACAAAGGATGTATTATCAAAGGGAACCAAGTGATTTTGCAAAGAAGAAGTAGGTTCATTGCTTGGAGCAACTCATTTTCTTCTTTGGGAAGCCATGGAGGTAAAAACAAGATAGAAAATGTGCAAATAAGCAAAAACAAACCTCAAACATTGTACAAAAACCACTAGAGAAGCCCGGAAAGGTCTAGGTTGAGATTTTTAGTTCGAACTAGGGCTAGGAGTGGGAGGTTTATGGCTGGGGGTGAGAGCTTAGGGCTAAGAGATGAGGAATCGATCAGCTATTTTCAAGTTGAGAGGGAAAATAGTTGGCCGATCCTAACTTAATATTGGCTTAGCCTGTGGATCAGTCGAGTTCTGAGAGGGTAAAACTCGACTGAATGGTTCTGTAAAGAACAACTCTCGACTCCTGATCGGTTGAGTTTTTCCTGGTGAAACTCGACCGAAGGTCAACCTGACCTAAAAGTCACATTCTTGGTTTCTAGCCATATACATGCCAATTAAATTCATTTTTCAATTCTATTATGTATCATTAACATACTTAGGCACATTTGGCTCATCATTGGGTACTATTTAGAGATAAAACAAGAAATTTGATAAAAACCCAAAACAAACAAAAACTAAGCATGTTAACAAGCAATTTAGGTAGATTGAAGCATATACAAGCATATAAGATAAGAAATGACACGAGCAAGCATATAGGTTGAAAACAACTAGCTAGATTACATAGAAACATCATCCAAAGCAATAATAAGAAGTTTAGATCGAATAAAATTAAATTGATCTCTAGCTAGAGGTTTAGTAAAGATATCTGCCAATTGATTTTCTGTGTCCACATGCGTGAAATAGATATCCTTCTTGGCAATGTGATCATGGAGAAAGTGATGATGAACCTCTATATGCTTGGCTCTACTATGCAATATAGGATTGTAAGAAAGATTAATTGCACTAGTATTGTCACAAAAGATAGGAGAAGCATAAAAAAATATGTTATAGTGTTAGAGCATTTGCTTTATCCATAGGACCTGGGCACAACAACTCCTGGTTGCAATGTATTCAGACTCAGTAGTTGATAATGCCACAGTGCTCTATTTCTTGGAGAACCAAGACACCAAGCATGGTCCTAGGAGAAATCAAGTGCCACTTGTGCACTTTCTATCAACCAAACATCCTGCGTAATCCACATCACTATATGCTCTAAGAGTAAAATCCCTTGATTTAGGATACCATAGTCTAAAATTTTGGGTTTTGGCTAGGTACCTCAAAATCCTCTTAACAACTATAAGATGCAATTTTCCAGGGATAGATTGAAAGCGAGCACACAAGCCAACACTAAACATAATATCAGGTCTAGAGGCAGTTAAATAAAGTAAACTTCCAATCATACCTCTATATAGCTTCTCATCTACTTTCTCACCTTCTTCATCTTTATCAAGTTTGGCAGTGTTGGACATGGGTGTATCCATTGGCTTCATGTTCTCCATCCCAAAGCATTTGAGTAGTTCATTTGTGTACTTGCCTTGGTTGATGAAGTTTTCTTCTTTGGTTTGTTTGATTTGAAAGCCAAGTAAGAAGGTCAACTCACCCATCATGCTCATCTCGAACTCACTCTGCATAAAAGAACTAAACTCCTTGCAAAGATCAAGACCAGTTCTGCCAAAAATGATATCATCAACATAAATTTGAATAATAAGAAAATGGTTAGAAGTGTGTTTTAGAAACAAGGTAGAATCAACTTTGCCCATGACATACTCATTATCTAACAAAAAGTTCTTTAGTTTCTCATACCAAGCTCGAGGTGCTTGTTTGAGTCCATAGAGAGCTTTTTGCAACAAATAAACATGATTAGGTAGCTTGTCATTTTCAAAGCCCAGAGGTTGATCAACAAATACTTCCTCCTCGATTGTACCATTCAAAAATGCACTTTTAACATCCATTTGATATAGCAAGAAATTTTTATGACTATGAAAAGCAAGTAGCATTCTAATGGATTCAAGTCTAGCAACAGGAGCATAAGTTTCATCAAAGTCAATACCTTCCTGTTGGTTGTAACCTTGTGCTACTAACCTTGCTTTGTTTCTTACCACTTTGCCTTGCTCATCATCTTGTTGCGGTATACCCACTTGGTGCCAATGATCTTTCTATCACTTGGTCTTGGCACTAGAGTCCACACACGATTGTTCTCGAATTGCTCCAGCTCTTCTTACATGGCAAAGATCCACTCATAATCACCAAGGGCTTCTTTAATGTTCTTTGGCTCTAATTGTGAGATGAAGGCAATGTCTGCTTGTTATTTGTTGTATGCAACTTGTGTCTTCAATCTCTCAAATGGATTGCCGATGATTAGTTCCTTGGGATGATTCTATGCAAAGCAGGGAGTAGGATCCTTCTTTTCTTCTTCTTCTTCTTCTTCTTCTATCACTTGCTTGCCTTTGTTGTCGATGTTGAGATCTTTTAAGATAGGAATTAAGTCATCTACAACATCATTATCCACAACATGATTGCTAACAATAGGGTTAGTTTCAACAAACTTAACATTTATAGATTCTTCAATTTTAGACAATTCAATGTTGAATACTCTATATGCCCTGCTAGTAGTGCTATAGCCTAGGAAGAAAGCCTTATAAGATTTCAGATCAAACTTGTCAAGAGAATCCTTCATTTTTAAAAACAAAACAAGGACATCTGAAAACATGGAAGAAATCAATAGACGACTTTCTACCATGCCATAGTTCATAGGGGGTTTTCTTTAAAAAAGGATGTGTAAAAACTCAGTTTTGCACAAAGCATGAGGTGCTAATGAATTCAGCCCAAAACTTCTTAGGAGTGTCATACTCAAGAAGCATGGTCCTAGCCATCTCTTGTAGTGACCTGTTCTTCCTCTCTACAACCCCATTTTGTTGAGGCGTACGAGGAGAAGAGAAATTGTGCGAATAACCAGATTTTTCACAAAAATGCTCGAGAAGATCATTTTCAAATTCTCCCCCATGATCACTACAGATAGAAACAATCTGGAAAGAAGCTTTATTTTCAGCCCGTTTGTAAAAGCTCAAGAAAATATCAAGAGTATCACTTTTTTAAACAAGAAAAAAGGTCCAAGTATCTCGAAAGAAATCATCAACAATAGCAAGACAATACTTGGAACCACGAAGCGTTTGGGTTCTCTTTGGTCTGAATGGATCAATATGAAGAAGTTCAATAACTCTCTTTATACCCATGACTCCTTTGGCTTTGAAGGAGGATTTGGTTTGTTTCCCTTGTGTACAAGGTTGGCATTCCTCATCCTTTTCAAAATCCAATTTGGGAAGTCCTCAAACCAAGTCCTTTTTGCTCAATTTCTTCATTTGATGCATATTCACATGACCCAAACGGTGATGCCAAAGAAAAATATCATTTTTATCCACTACCAAGCATATATCTAGTATGGGCTTAAGAGCATCAAGAACAATAACATAAATATTACCATTTCTAGTTCCCTTATATATAACATTGTAGGAGAGGAAATGTAGAAGCAAGCATTCTAAAGAAGTAAACAACACAAGATATCCATTATCACAAAGTTGACTAACACTAATCAAATTTTGATGTAGGCCATCAATAAGAAAAACATTCTTAATACATAGCTCATTGCCCACATCACCCTCACCTATGACCTTACCCTTCTTGTTGTCTCCAAAGGTTACCGATCCTCCTTTCTTTTTCATGAACTTGTTGAAATGGCTGATTTCTCCAGTCATATGTTTAGAACAACCACTATCAACAATCCATCTCTTTTTAACCTGCAAAAAAGAAGGATGTCAGAACCCAACTCAAACTTTGCGATCCAGGGTTAGCTTAGGGACCCATTTCATCTTTGGGTTGGTCCCCTTGGGCTTGTAAGGACAATAAGTAGAGTAATGGTCATCACATTTACAATGAACACAAACCATAGGGTTCTTAGAGCCAGAAGTCTCTCCATGGAAAATAGGAGGTTCCACACTCTTCTTCTTACCTTTGTTCTTTCTCTTTTTCTTACCTTTGGGAGCAGTCCCATCATATCCCAAACCGCTAGTACCAATTTGTTTGGTAGAGTGTTATAGGACATCATTGAGGGATTTCTTTCCCAAGAGAAACTTTTGCAAAGAAGATCTTAACTTGGCATTATCATCACTAAGGTTAATGACAGTAGCAGAAAGACTAGCAAGATCATCTCTAGCATGCAATAGGTCGACCTCAAGACAGAGGGCTTTAGTATGAAGGGAATCTCTTTATAAAGCTATGCTAACAACTTCATTATTTTGCAAAATAGGTCTAGAAGATAAGTCATTTACTTGAGCAAGCAATTTGGCATTTTCATATTTAAGCAAAACAATTTCTCTTTGATAAGTATAAACTTCATTCCTCCTAGCATCATCAATGAGTTTGAGTTCTACATTTTCAGTTTTAAGCCCATCAAGCTCATCTAGGCACTTTTAGTTTTCTATCTTAAGATTTTCAATATTTTTAATATATAAACCATTCTCAACCTCTACTCCATTATGTTGAAGCTCAAGGTCAAGAAATTTCCCTTGCAAAGAGTCTATGCTATCAAGGAGCAATTTTTCATTTTTATCAAGGATTTCAATTTTAGTATAAAGATCATCAACTATCTTGCCTAACCTTTTCCTTTGAGATTTGCATTTAGTAAATGATGATTGGCATTCATTTAGCATATCAATGATAGTTTCTTTAGACAGCTCTAGCAAATTTACTTCACTTACCTTGCTTACCTCACTTACTGTTGGTATGTATGCCCTGAGAGCCAATTATGGGATGATTGGTGGGATATATTAAGATTGATTTGATAAAGATCAAAGGCAAGCTTCCAATTCATTCTGGTTCAGTCATATGAGATAATGATAGAACAGATTAAATGTCTAGAGAATGACAATACTCAATGACGTATGCTTTCAAGTTAAGGACCTGAACGATGAGATCATACAGATGCTAAGAGTTTGTACATTCATTTTATGTCCCTAGTCGGATGTCATTGTGGAAGGTAGATAGATAACAATGACACACAAGACTAGATTTTGGTGTTGGTTGATGACTAAATCTCATTAGTCATGATATGGAGATATCAAACCAAACACATAAGTACTTGTTAGAGAACAAGTGTACCAAACAGACCCACCGTGAGTTTGACACATGGAATCATGATATGGTAGTCACAGTCAGTTCTCACAGTGATGGTGGTGAGTGTGATTCTTTGACCTGAAATCACTACACACATGTCGTTGGGCACACTTTGACATCATCAAACGCAATCCTGAAACATGGGTTGTTATAAAGGTGATGATTGGGTGGCTTTGACACATGAGGGCTTTTGAGGGGTGAGTGATAGATATGGGATTTGTCCCTCCTGAGGGAGTTTGATATCCATGGCCACTTGATGAGTAGGATTGAGATAGGCATGCACACACATGTGTGAATCAGTATGTGATATTGATGTCATACATATCTCCTCCAATCTACTCTGAGATCAAGAAAGTGAATGAACGTTGACAGGATGACTATTCCATGCCTTGAGTTCATTCGGGATATCAGTGACAAAGGAATTATACATTCACTGTAACACCATTCACAGATTGTAGGATTGAAAGTTGTTCTCCAACTTTCTATTTCACTTGGGTAGCACTGATGTGCGAATAGGCACCACTCTTTTCTTGTGAAGTCATAAGTGTTATGGACTTTCACTGCCAACGTGAAATGGACCTGCAGGGTCACACACATAGGATTTAACCTGGAAGAGGAGTTTATCCACATAACGATGTTTATATTGATTACTAAAGGAGTTTAGTAGTTCAATTAAACACTCAATCGATTGATAGCTCAATATCATAGTGTTCAAGGTGTTGGAACAATTGATTAGAGTATCAGATTGATTGAAACTGCAATTGACTGATTTGCACAAGTCTGCTGCCCCAACCGATCAGCTCATGTGATGAACTGATCGGCTCAAGACAGGCTGAGACGACCGGTTCAAGAGTTGAACTGATCGGCTCAACTAGTCTAACTGAGATCGTTGGGAAAGTGAAAAGACTATTTTGCAAATATAATTTGTTTCACTTGTACAAATTCGATTTGGACAAGGATTAATATTTGATTAATCGGAGACAAATTTGAAAGTCAATTTGAGTTGGACCAGGACCACGAACCAATCGGCTCATGTGATGAACCGATCGACTCAGGCGTCCCAAATGATCGATTCAGATTGAAATGATCGGTTGAGGTCACCAAATGATCGTTTCAGGGTTGAAACGATCGGTTCAACTGTCGCAAGTTGGTCGTTTTGTGGAAAATCTTGAACCCTTCTACTCCTATTATAATCCCGCATTTCCCGGGATAGAGAACCTGTAATGACCCCGCCTCTTGGTAACCCCCAATTAAGGGAGACCCGAAGGTCAAGACCTTTATTCCATTAACAAGATCAAAGGTTCAACAAATAATCAATAATAATTATGAAATTCTACTAACTAACTGGAATTTGGATAAAATTAAAACTTTGCTTACCTTTTAAAAATTGGGATTTCTAAACTTCTATCCATGAAGATACTAATCTAACTAATCCTCCGGTGCATGTTAATTCTCATTTAATTCCACATATGCCACTTTACTGTTTGTTCTTTTCATTTGTACCTAAAACGCCGACAAACAAAATGTCGGTCAGCAAGAAGCTGGTATGTGGGGACAACCAAAATTTCACAAATATGGCTAACAATTTAATAATCACAATCAAATTATTTAACAAGCCAATTTACATTTTTAATGTGTCATTCTCCACCACTTTTGCCCTAACCCCGACATACCCCTCTAGAGTTTCTCTTTTGCCATTGACTTAAGGCCACCTTCTCCATCCCGAGCTTGGTGCCTGAGAGTCACCTCTCATGGTGCTCCATAGTCATGCATCATAGACCACCTTCTCATTCCCGAGCTTGGTGTCTGGGGTCACCTCTCATGGTGCCCACGGGTCTACCCTCCTGGGCCTGAACTTTATGACATCTTCCATCAGGGTGGCATGTAGGTGTGAGAATTCACATGTATATATAACTGTGATAGCCATAGTGACTTTATAATTGCAGTATGAACATCCAAACTGTTTAGATTGCATTCAATGCGAGGAAACATCAGGAAAACCCTCGGGAAACTAATGCGATTAACCATAATTAACCAACTACCTGTACATCCATATTTGAGATAGAGTAGTCCAATCAATCAAGACATCCAATCAAGCAAGAACAAGAATCCTGAAATCACATTCAATTCCTTTTTATCAAAATCTATCCAAACCATCTTACTACTTATGGTTTCTATTCCTTTTTAGGGTTTCTTCCTCTTTTTAGGGTTTACTTTGCAATTAGGGTTTTACTTCCCTTTACTCTTTTTGAACCCTAATTTTCTCATCTATCCTTCACGAAAGTTATTAAGGTTACCTTTTCCAAACACATAACCTTAATTCCAGATTAATGCACAAATAACCATCAATTAAGTCCATTAAGCTTCTTTTTCATTAAAGCTACCATTTTTATCCTTTTAATCCATGACAAAAATTCATTATGCTCATTTATCCTCAAAATAGCTTAGAACCATAGGAACTCAGTTCTATAATTATATTTTCGGATTTAACTCATTAAAACCCATATTTTCCCAAATTAGGGTTTCTAAACATAATCATGTGCATAAAACCCTAAAACAAGCATAAAACTACCTTTTTCAAAATCAACTCTCCCTTTTACTCTTAATAGGTTAATATTGCTCAGAATTAGGGTTCCATACTAAATTAACCCAAAAGAGTCATTAAATCTGAGTTCCATATCAAATTAGGGTTTTACCATAATTTAATACATCAAAGGTGATAACTTGGTGTACTTTTTAAATTGCAAGCAATATCAGGTTCTAATTATATTTTTATTGGATTCTTCACATTTTTCTGATTTGTTTTCATGTATTACTTTCTATCATCGGAGCTACAGATAATTAATTATGAATTTGTGAAGAATATGCCTTTTAGGCCAATGGAAAAATGCCATGTGTCCTTACTATTTCCTTTTCCAGCGATCCGACATTTACCCCTTTTGTCCATGCTCTCCTTCTCATGCGCCAGGGGTAAGAGAGACTTTTCTCTCTAATCTTCTTCAACCTCGCAGCTGAACTCCGTGTTGCCCATCGCGAGACAGGAGCGCCGACGCCCGGTCAACTCCAACGTTGACTTTGTGATGTCGCCGCTCGATCCCTTACGAAAAGCCACGCTTCCCTTCACCAACTCCGACCGAACCTGCTAGCGGGACCAATTTCTATGTAGGTGCACGAGGAGGTTGGGAACGAGAAGGACCTTCCTTGGCAGTGACACCGGGGTAGAACAGGGGAAATTCAGGGAATCATCATCAAAACGAAGGTAGGGGATAGGTTCTGGGAATCTCACAGGGTCGCGCGAGTATGAGGGAGTTGTCAAAGGGGAACTCTACCCCTTATATACAGGCGGGCAACAGGCTAGTTCCATGGAGTCTGGCTCCATCAGGGAAACTCCCTATCCCAGTCGATAAGGTAGGATTTTAGGGGTCATTGGGTGCGCCTTCCCTTCCTGGTCTCAATGGGACTCTCCCCGAAAACTCTCGTGTAGAGGTAATTGAGAAATCTGATCCTACAAACTCATTTCCCTATTCTTTCCCAAAAGAAGAGCGTGAAGAACAGATGTCGTTGGATCCTAAATCCAACGACCCTCAACCTAGAGCCAAGAACATAATTTTCAGATTAATAAAATGAGTGTGACATTTAAGGATTTCCTTTTCACTTTAGAGAATCTTGTAAAAATCATATTTCCCAAACCACATGTCCAATCAAAACCAAATTTTGAGGAAAACTTATTGATGACTTAATATACCTCTCTGCCATAAATTGGGCTCATTATGTAAAAGAAAACGTGCCTTTTATTTAGGTGCAAGATATCACTTAATTATATATATTTCTCACATATTTTCTCCTTCCTTTGCTATTGAATTATTATTCTGAGTTCCTTGAACCTCAAGGAACCTTAATGGCTCGAAATCCCATCATGGGATATACCTTAGCCTTTTACTTATCCTTTATCCATTATCTCTCATTATCTTGTTTATTTGTTATTAAAATATCTCTTTTTGAGGATTTCTCTTTATCTTTCTTTTTATTATCATCATTGGCATTCCTTTTAATATTAGAAAAATCATGGATATGAAATTCATCAAGGATAACTCAATTATACCTCTTTCCACTTATTTTCCACATTGTTTTCAATTTCTTTCATAATAAAGGAATATTTAATTGATCTTTTCTTTTCTTATTGTATTTTTTTGATAAATTTTCTTTTTGATAAATTTTCTTATTGTATTTTATTTGCAATTTCGGACTCCTTGGGACCCAAGGAACCTAAGAGGCACGAAATCCACCTTTGGATTACATTCTTTTGTCTTCTAGAGGTTTCCACATCTCTCTTTTCTCAAAAACTCAATTATTCATTTATTAATTGAATTTTCTTGTTATTGGGCCCAATAGCCAATAAAGCCCACAACACAATCACCAAGGCTACTGTAAATGAAACAAATTATATCATTATTTTTTTTTCAAATATATTGAATATGAGAAATTACATTTCTCACCAAATGAATCCAAAAATTGGGGTTGTAACATCCTTCCCCTCTTATAAGAATTTTGTCCTCAAAATTCCATCAAGCAAACAAACAGTTCATGATAAGCCTTTCATACGTCCATCAGGGCTACCATGTGACTTCACCCTTTCCATGGTGCTTCCCAAGAACCTTCATCATCTCATATTCTTCCATCTGAGTTCTTTCTCACCTTGATATATCATACCCTCATAGGTGACTCGGGACATTTCAGCCTCTCAAAAGTTGAATAGGTTCAGGGCCCAACACATGGCTTGGGTACCTCACATAGTGCTCTAGACCGGACTCATGTAATACATTATTCATCATGTTATCCTGAGGGACAAGGCTAAACACAACCATCTCCACCACTCCATCTCAAATGGACCCATATATCGGGGACTCAGCTTTCTCAGCTGTAGCTTAGAGGGGTCATATTTTCACATCACATGCTCTTCCACAGTGAACTGCATGTCAGTCTACTTTTGCATCAACTCATGTCTCATGTCACCACTGGGCTCTCTCACAGCCATTGCACGATCAAAGCGACTTCATATGCACACACTGTGGTTCTTTTCTGACCTTCATGAGGCCTCCTTCACCAACATCATCTTAATGAGGTGGTGACTGACACAACCTCCCTATAGAACTTCTTGCATCCCGATAAAGGCTATGGTGGTTAACATCACATCTTAAGAACTGTCTCTTTGTATCACCCTGAACCAGCACACCTGTTCTCATCAAACCCTCTAGTCTGGATTATACTAACCATTAGTTAGGGGTGATAAACTATACTATCATCGAGTTCTTCATGTATCTATTTCCACCTCATGGAAGTGAACCTTGGTCATTCCCAAGAACTTTTGAACTCGCATCATGGTGTGGTTGAACCATATTCCTCTCTTAAGTAGTTCAACCAAATCTGTCCCTTGGCAATACTCCTTCTTTCTCATGTTATCTAGGTAAGGCGATCTACCACAACCCATATTGCATCTTGACCTTCCTTGGTATAGGGAAGACTTATCACAACATCCATAGTGATGAACTCCCATTCCCTCTCAATAACTCTTTAAACTTTATATACATGCACTGGGTCACTGGTGTTCATCCATCACCTCCTGGCTTACATGGCCACATGCTACATGTATCAGGCATCCAAAGCACTACCATCACTTACTACCTTTTGGTGATCTTAAAACCATGATTTCCGGTATGTCATGATTCCTCAAGATCGATACCTCAGAAACCCTAAACCACTCTCATCAGGGTTTCATCACTTTCCTTTCCAAAAAAGTGCATATCAGGTTCTACAACCATCCTTTCACTACATCAAGGACTAGGCTGGCTAACCAAACAACCATTAACTTGTTAAACACATCTCGTTACATCTGAATGTTAGCCAAACACATCTCCTTTCCAGACATAAGGTTAGACTAACAACCTCTTCTAGTCTCTAGCCAAACTAGGCAACTATTTCTCAACCAGAGCATTCATTACCACTTCACATCCTTAGGTATTAGGTAATGTTGAAAGACATACACTTCCAAGTATTATACTTATCATCTCATCTCAAACTCTAAGTCTATCTTCATCAAGAAGCTCTGAGCTCATCCTCATTGTGATCAAACTCAACCTTGGTTAACTTGCAAATTTCCACATAGCTCCTGATAAAACATCCTCATAAGCCGACTATACTACTTCCCTTAGTGTTTGCGAACCATCCATGTATCATTCACTCCACCATAGTATGTTATCCTCTCTGTAGAAACGTCTCAACTCACACCATCCTTATCCTTGGTGTACGACATGCGTACTATCCTATCTCTCACTCCCATAACAAGAGGAAATAAGCATTTGGCTGCAGTCCAAATACAGAGTTCTTCCTATTCCAAGAGTAGAGATGGTACATCCCACCTTTCCAGTACACCTTTAAATCTGAGTCGAAATGTGCCACACATGTCTCTTCATCACAATCATCCCGATATAAAACTTACTTCCATGGAAAATTTTTCTCGAATGCCCTTTGGTCACCACACAATCCTTGGTCATCTCCTCTAGGTCTGTAGGGTGTCAACATTTTTGGAGTCATCCCTTTTCCCTTATGCATCCAGAGAGTTCCCTACTCATATGCCCTTTGGGTCCCATGAGTTCATGAAGGTGATCAATCTCCTAACCCATGGCCCTCAGACAATGATAATTGTTACTTCCTGACCCTATGGTCATGTGCAACTAGGGAATTAGGCAACTCCTACTTGCATTGGTCTTATCCCTACCTGACCCTAGGATAGACTTAGGATTCTCTTATAGTACAAGGTCAACTTAGAACCTTACTCAAGCATTCATCATCTCTCTTTCTGCATTCATGGGCTGTCTTTCATCCTTTCTCAGGGATCATGGCAACCTACCTACCTTGGTCAGGCCCCATACATGTTACCTCCATGGTAACACATCCACATGCACTATGGGTCTACAAGTTCAGTCTCATGCCATGTACCTTTTTTTTCACTTAGTCTCTCAAGATCCTATGAGACCTCTTTAGGTTATCTCAAAACCAACAAAATTGGTAAACACCCAACCAAAGGGTCCCTCTCCCAAGATGGCAGGAAACTACAACTCTTAACAACAAGGTCACAAGCATCCTTAGGGTTTACATTCACATGAGCATGCCTAACCCAATAGCTACTAAAGCACAAGCAGACCACCTATTAAACCATGCTAGGTCGTACTTGTTCTCTTTCCTCAACATTAGATCAAGATAGTTGTGAGGGGTTCATCAAACATATCCTTAACTTAAGGGGTTTCCTTTACCTCTACTCATGAGGATTACCATGCTCGAAACTATAGAGACTCAAATCTCGTCGTGAGCATCAGATACACTGCTTCCCCTCTTAGGTCTAGGAATCCTAGGTTCTCCTTTGGGTATCCAACTACATGCTCAATCTCTTAACCACGAATCAAGCATGTCCAAGGTATGTCATGTACTCCCATGATCCTTCTACTCGAGCAACACTTTGGAGTTGAGTCCTCTTCTAGGACAACCAACTAGGTATAAAGCCTCACAACTGGTTATTTAAACCTCCTCATGGTCTAAAGCACTCTTTATCTCATCCAGAAAGTAATCACTTATACCATAGGTACTAGAAGCATCATCCTCTCTCTAGGGTTTGGTTCCTCTAAAGGAAACCAAGATATCATCAGCCTCCAGGGATAATGCATAAGGCAACCACAAACATCCACTTAGGTCACATCATCCTCGACTCCTCACTATTCCTCATGTCTCAGAAGCTAAGCTTCCAACCTTCTTGTTGAAACCTGCTTTCTTTCTCCAGAGCTAACTCCACATCCAGCCTTCCTACTAGAGGTCCTTTCTCCATGAAGGCACAAGCTCACAAGCATACCCCTATGTGGGTGAAGCCTATGCTCCACTCATGTTTGGCTCAATATTATCCCTAGCCCTTTATGCTCATCCCATAAGCCATCCATCATGCATACTGGCCATGGTTTCAACCTACTACCATCCACTGACGTACTCTGGGTGCTAGCTATACCCTACCAGCATAAGCCCGTAAGGTTCTATAGGTTCTTTTCTAACTTCATCCATGGAGGAGCTACCCTTTGCTCTAACATGCACGACCCTTTCCCAGGTTGGGTCATCAAAGGTACTAGGTCATCCAACCTCTCATGGCTCGTATGGCATCCAAGGCATGTCCAACCAAACACCCGGTCAACCATGACATCTAACTCGTCATGTCATCTCTCTCTCTAACCTTCACTTAGGGTTAGGGTTAACATCATCCTTAAAGGATGTGCTAGGTCTCTACTTTTAATGGAGGTCTCTACCTCCAAGACTAACTCTCTCTACTCATCCTCCTGACAAAGAGGTCTATCCTCTGGTTCTCCTGAGGGCAATGACAACTCGTGTCATACGACCTAAGCATGTATCTATTCTTTTACGCTTACTCTATTAAGCTTATGTCCATGACATCTTATTTACATGCTTTTCATTAATTTGGTGGACGATTCCTTAGACATTATTAACCTTACCCATACCTTAAGACGGTGAGGAGAAGAGAGAAAACCCTAATACTTACTGTCCTTAATAGAATTTGAGTTGAGAAGGGATGAACCATGTGAGAGAGTCCTAAAGGTATCTTATTTCGAGTCATATCCTAAGACATCAGCCAGGTAGTCACACAATCTGAGAGTCCTCGTATTCTGACTAGCGGTGCAGAGGAAAATATTGCCAGCCCCTGGACGTGATCCTTTTCTAGACACCTCAGTCTTTCAGACAATCCTCTAATAACTCCCTTGGTTCTATGGAATTTGAAAAATTTAATAATTATTAAAAATTAAATGAGGAACCTATGCTCTGATACCAATTCTAACGACCCCCGCCTCCTGGTAACCCCCAATTAAGGGAGACCTGAAGGTCAATACCGTTATTCCATTAACAGGATCAAAGGTTCAACAAATAATCAATAATAATTATGAAATTCTACTAACTAACTGGAATTTGGATAAAATTAAAACTTTGCTTACCTTTTAAAAACTGGGATTTCTAAACTTCTATCCATGAAGATACTAATCTAAATAATCTTCTGGTGCACGCTAATTCTCATTTAATTCCACATATGCCACTTTACTGTTTGTTCTTAACAGTTGTATCTAACATGCCGACAAATAAAATGTCGGCCAGCAAGAAGCTGGTATGTGGGGACAACCAAAATTTCACAGATATGGCTAAAAATTTAATAATCATATCAAATTATTTAACAAGCCAATTTACATTTTCAATGTGTCATTCTCCACCACTTTTGCCCTAACCCTGACATACCCCTCTAGGGTTTCTCTTTTGCCATTGACTTAAGGCCACCTTCTCAATCCCGAGCTTGGTGCCTGGGAGTCACCTCTCATGGTGCTCCATAGTCATGCATCATAGACCACCTTCTCATTCCTGAGCTTGGTGTCTGGGGTCACCTCTCATGGTGCCCATGGGTCTACCCACCTGGGCCTGGCCTTTATGGCATCTTCCATCAGGGTGGCATGTAGGTGTGAGAATTCACATGTATATATAACTGTGATAGCCATAGTGACTTTATAATTACAGTATGAACATCCAAACTGTTTAGATTGCATTCAATGCGAGGAAACATCTGGAAAACCCTCGGGAAACTAATGCGATTAACCATAATTAACCACATACCTGTACATGCAGATTTGAGATAGAGTAGTCCAATCAATCAAGACATCCAATCAAGCAAGAACAAGAATCCTGAAATCACATTCAATTCCTTTTTATCAAAATCTATCCAAACCATCTTGCTACTTATGGTTTCTATTCCTTTTTAGGGTTTCTTCCTCTTTTTAGGGTTTACTTTGCAAATAGGGTTTTACTTCCCTTTACTCTTTTTAAACCCTAATTTTCTCATCTATCCTTCACGAAATTTATTAAGGTTACCTTTTCCAAACACATAACCTTAATTCCAGGTTAATGCACAAATAACCATCAATTAAGTCCATTAAGCTTCTTTTTCATTAAAGCTACGATTTTTATCCTTTTAATCCATGACAAAAAGTCATTATGCTAATTTATCCTCAAAATAGCTTAGAACCATAGGAACTCAGTTCTATAATTATATTTTCGGATTTAACTCATTAAAACCCATATTTTCCCAAATTAGGGTTTCTAAACATAATCATGTGCATAAAACCCTAAAATAAGCATGAAACTACCTTTTTCAAAATCAACTCTCCCTTTTACTCTTAATAGGTTAATATTTCTTAGAATTAGGGTTCCAAACTAAATTAACCCAAAAGAGTCATTAAATCTGAGTTCCATATCAAATTAGGGTTTTACCATAATTAAATACATCAAAGGTGATAACATGGTGTACTTTTTAAATTTCAAGCAATATCAGGTTCTAATTATATTTTTATTGGTTTTTTCACGTTTTTCTGATCAGTTTTCATGTATTACTTTCTATCATCGGAGCTACTGATAATTAATTATGAATTTGTGAAGAATATACCTTTTAGGCCAATGGAAAAACGCCACGTGTCCTTCCTATTTCCTTTTCCAGCGATCCGACATTTACCCCTTTTGTCCCTGCTCTCCTTCTCACGTGCCAGGGGTAAGAGAGACTTTTCTCTCTAATCTTCTTCAACCTCGCAGCTGAACTCCGTGTTGCCCAGCGTGAGATAGGAGCGCCGACACCCGGTCAACTCCAACGTTGACTTTGTGATGTCGCCGCTCGATCCCTTACGAAAAGCAACGCTTCCCTTTGCAAACTCCGGCCGAACCTGCCAGCGGGACCAATTTCTGTGTAGGTGCATGAGAAGGTTGGGAACGAGAAGGACCTTCCTTCGCAGCGACACCGGGGTAGAACGGGGGAAATTCAGGGAATCAACATCAAAATGAAGGTAGGGGATAGGTTCTGGGAATCTCACAGGGTCGCGTGAGTATGAGGGAGTTGTCAAAGGGGAACTCTACCCCTTATATACAGGCGGGCAGCAGGCTAGTTCCATGGAGTCTGGCTCCATCAGGGAAATTCCCTATCCCACTCGATATGTTAGGATTTTAGGGGTCATTGGGTGCGACTTCCCTTCCTGGTCTCAATGGGACTCTCCCCGAAAACTCTCGTGTAGAGGTCATTGAGAAATCCGATCCTACAAACTCATTTCCCTGTTCTTTCCCAAAAGAAGAGCATGAAGAACAACTATCGTTGGATCCTAAATCCAACGACCCTCAACCCAGAGCCAAGAACATAATTTTCAGATTAATAAAATGAGTGTGACATTTAAGGATTTCCTTTTCACTTTAGAGAATCTTGCAAAAATCATATTTCCCAAACCACATGTCCAATCAATACCAAATTTTGAAGGAAACTTATTAATGACTTAATATACCTCTTTGCCAAAATTGGGCTCATTATGTAAAAGAAAACGTGCCTTTTCTTTAGGCGCAAGATATCACTTAATTATATATATTTCTCACATATTTTCTCCTTCCTTTGCTATTTAATTATTATTCTGAGTTCCTTGAAACTCAAGGAACCTTAATGGCTTGAAATCCCATGATGGGATATACCTTAGACTTTTACTTATTCTTTATCCATTATCTCTCATTATCTTGTTTATTTGTTATTAAAATATCTCTTTTTGAGGATTTCTCTTTATCTTTCTTTTTATTTTCATCATTGGCATTCCTTTTAATATTAGAAACCTCATGGATATGAAATTCACCAAGGATAACTCAATTATACCTCTTTCCACTTATTTTCCACATTGTTTTCATTGTTTTCAATTTCTTTCATAATAAAGGAATATTTAATTGATCTTTTCTTTTCTTATTGTATTTTATTTGCAATTTTGGACTCCTTGGGACCCAAGGAACCTAAGAGGCACGAAATACACATTTGGATTACATTCTTTTGTCTTCTAGAGGTTTCCACATCTCTCTTTTCTCAAAAACTCAATTATTCATTTATTAATTGAATTTTCTTGTTATTGGGCCCAATATCCAATAAAGCCCACAACAAAATCATCAAGGCTACTGTAAACGAAACAAATTATATCATTATTTTTTTTCAAATATATTTAATATGAGAAATTACATTTCTCACCAAATGAACCCAAAAATTGGGGTTGTAACATCCTTCCCCTCTTATAAGAATTTTGTCCTCAAAATTCCATCAAGCAAACAAACAGTTCAGGATAAGCCTTTCATACGTCCATCAAGGCTTCCATGTGGCTTCACCCTTTCCATGGTGCTTCCCAAGAACCTTCATCATCTCATATTCTTCCATCTGAGTTCTTTCTCACCTTGATATATCATACCCTCATAGGTGACTCGGGACATTTCAGCCTCTCAAAAGTTGAATAGGTTCAGGGCCCAATACATGGCTTGGGTACCTCACATAGTTCTCTAGATCAGACTCATGTAATACATTATTCATCATGTTATCCTGAGGGGCAAGGCTAAACACAACCATCTCCACCAATCCATCTCAAATTGACCCAAATATCGGGGACTCAGCTTTCACAGTTGTAGCTTAGAGGGGTCGGATTTTCACATCACATACTCTTCCACAGTGAACTGCATGTCAGTCTGCTTTTGCATCAAATCGTGTCTCATGTCACCACTGGGATCTCTCTCAGCCATTGCACAATCAAAGCGACTTCATCTACACACTCTGTGGTTCTTTTCTGACCTTTGTGAGGCCTCCTTCACCAACATCATCTTAATGAGGTGGTGACTGACATAACCTCCCTATAGAACTTCTTGCATCCCGATAAAGGCTATGGTGGTTAACATCACATCTTAAGAACTGTCTCTTTGTATCACCCTAAACCAGCACACTTGTTCTCATCAAACCCTCTAGTCTGGATTATACTAACTATTAGTTAGGGGTGATAAACTATACTATCATCGAGTTCTTCATGTATCTATTTCCACCTCATGGAAGTGAACCTTGGTCATTCCCAAGAACATTTGAACTCGCATCATGGTGTGGTTGAACCATCTTCCTCTCTTAAGTACTTCAACCAAATATGTCCCTTGGAAGTACTCCTTCTTTCTCATGTTATCTAGGTAAGGCGATCTACCACAACCCATATTGCATCTTGACCTTCCTTGGTCTAGGGAAGACTTATCACAACATCCATAGTGATGAACTCCCATTCCCTCTCAGGAACTCTTTAAACTTTATATACATGCACTGGGTCACTGGTGTTCATCCATCACCTCCTGGCTTGCATGGCCACATGCTACATGTATCAGGCATCCAAAGCACTACCATCACTTACTACCTTTTGGTGATCTTAAAACCATGATTTCCGGTATGTCATGATTCCTCAAGATTGATACCTCAGAAACCCTAAACCACTCTCATCAGGGTTTCATCACTTTCCTTTCCAAAGAAGTGCATATGAGGTTCTACAACCATCCTTTCACTACATCAAGGACTAGGCTGGCTAACCAAACAACCATTAACTTGTTAAACACATCTCGTTACATCTGAGTGTTAGCCAAACACATCTCCTTTCCAGACATAAGGTTAGACTAACAACCTCTTCTAGTCTCTAGCCAAACTAGGCAACTATTTCTCAACCAGAGAATTCATTGCCACTTCACATCCTTAGGTATTAGGTAATGTTGGAAGACATACACTTCCAAGTATTATACTTATCATCTCATCTCAAACTCTAAGTCTATCTTCATCAAGAAGCTCTAAGCTCATCCTCATTGTGATCAAACTCAACCTTGGTTAACTTGCAAATTTCCACATAGCTCCTAATAAAACATCCTCATAAGACGAATACACTACTTCTCTTAGTGTTTGCGAACCATCCATGTATCATTCACTCCACCATAGTAAGTTATCCTCTATGTAGCAACGTCTCAACTCACACCATCCTTATCCTTGGTGTACGACATGCGTACTGTCCTATCTCTCACTCCCATAACAAGAGGAAATAAGCATTTGGCTGTAGTCCAAATATAGAGTTCTTCCTGTTCCAAGAGTAGAGATGGTACATCCCACCTTGCCAGTACACCTTTAAATCTGAGTCGAAATGTGCCACACATGTCTCTTCATCACAATCATCCCGATATAAAACTTACTTCCATGGAAAATTGTACTCGAACACCCTTTGGTCACCACACAATCCTTGGTCATCTCCTCTAGGTCTGTAGGGTGTCAGCATTTTTGGAGTCATCCCTTTTCCCTTATGCATCCAGAGAGTGCCCTACTCATCTGCCCTTTGGGTCCCATGAGTTCATGAAGGTGATCAATCTCCTAACCCATGGCCCTCAGACAATGATAGTTGTTACCTCCTGACCCTATGGTCATGTGCAACTAGGGAATTAGGCAACTCCTACTTCCATCAGTCTTATCCCTACCTGACCCTAGGATAGACTTAGGATTCTCTTATAGTACATGTTCAACTTAGAACCTTACTCAAGCATTCATCATCTCTCTTTCTGCATTCATGGGCTGTCTTTCATCCTTTCTCAGGGATCATGGCGACCTACCTACCTTGGTCAGGCCCCATACAGGTTACCTCCATGGTAACACATCCACATGCACTATGGGTCTACAAGTTCAGTCTCATGCCATGTACCTTTTTTTCACTTAGTCTCTCAAGATCCTATGAGACCTCTTTAGGTTACCTCAAAACCAACAAAACTGGTAAACAACCAACCAAAGGGTCCCTCTCCCAGGATGGGAGGAAACTACAATTCTTAACAACAAGGTCACAAGCATCCTTAGGGTTTACATTCACATGAGCATGCCTAACCCAATAGCTACTAAAGCACAAGCAGACCACCTATCAAACCATGCTAGGTCGTACTTGTTCTCTTTCCTCAACATTAGATCGACTTAGTTGTGAGGGGTTCATCAAACATACCCTTAACTTAAGGGGTTTCCTTTACCTCTACTCATGAGGATTACCATGCTCGAAACTATAGAGACTCAAATCTCGTCGTGAGCATCAGATACACTGCTTCCCCTCTTAGGCCTAGGAACCCTAGGTTCTCCTTTGGGTATCCAACTACATGCTCAATCTCTTAACCACGAATCAAGCATGTCCAAGGTATGTCATGTACTCCCATGATCCTTCTTCTCGAGCAACACTTCGGAGTTGAGTCCTCTTCTAGGACAACCAACTAGGTATAAAGCCTCACAACTGGTTAATTAAACCTCCTCATGGTCTAAAGCACTCTTTATCTCATCCAACAAGTAATCACTTATACCATAGGTACTAGAAGCATCATCCTCTCTCTAGGGTTTGGTTCCTCTAAAGAAAACCAAGATATCATCAACCTCCAGGGATCAAGCATAAGGCAACCACAAACATCCACTTAGGTCGCATAATCCTCGACTCCCCACTATTCCTCATGTCTCAGAAGCTAAGCTTCCAACCTTCTTGTTGGGGTCCTGCTTTCTTTCTCCAGAGCTAACTCCACATCCAGCCTTCCTACTAGAGGTCCTTTCTCCATGAAGGCACAAGCTCACAAGCATACCCCTATGTGGGTGAAGCCTATGCTCCACTCATGTTTGGCTCAAGATTATCCCTAGCCCTTTATGCTCATCCCATAATCCATCCATCATGCATACTGGTCAGGGTTTCAACCTACTGCCATCCACTGACGTACTCTGGGTGCTAGCTATACCCTACCTGCATAAGCCCATAAGGTTCTATAGGTTCTTTTCTAACTTCATCCATGGAGGAGATACCCTTTGCTCTAACATGCACGACCCTTTCCAGGGTTGGGTCGTCAAAGGTACTAGGTCATCCAACCTCTCATGGCTTGTATGGCATCCAAGGCATGTCTAACCAAACACCCGGTCAACCATGACATCTAAGTCGTCATGTCATCTCTCTCTAACCTTCACTTAGGGTCCGGGTTAACATCATCCTTAAAGGATGTGCTAGGTCTCTACTTTTAATGGAGGTCTCTACCTCCAAGACTAACTCTCTCTACTCATCCTCCTGACAAAGAGGTCTATCCTCAGGTTCTCCTGAGGGCAATGACAACTCGTGTCATATGACCTAAGCATGTATCTATTCTTTTACGCTTACTCTATTAAGCTTATGTCCATGACATCTTATTTACATGCTTTTCATTAATTTGGTGGACGATTCCTTAGACCTTATTAACCTTACCCATACCTTAAGATGATGAGGAGAAGAGAGAAAACCCTAATCCTTACTGTCCTTAATAGAATTTGAGTTGAGAAGGGATGAACCAGATGAGAGAGTCCTAACAATATCTTATTTCGAGTCACATCCTAAGATATCAGCCAGGCAGTCACACAATCTGGGAGTCCTCGTATTCCGACTAGCAGTGCGGAGGAAAATATTGCCAGCCCCCGGACGTGATCTTTTTCTAGACACCTCAGTCTTTCAGACAATCCTCTAATAACTCCCTTGGTTCTATGGAATTTGTAAAATTTAATAATTATTAAAGATTCAATGAGGAACCTATGCTCTGATACCAATTGTAACGACCCCACCTCCTGGTAACCCCTAATTAAGGGAGACCCGAAGGTCAAGTCCGTTATTCCATTAACAGGATCAAAGGTTCAACAAATAATCAATAACAATTATGAAATTCTACTAACTAACTGGAATTTGGATAAAATTAAAACTTTGCTTACCTTTTAAAAACTAGTATTTCTAAACTTCTATCCATGAAGATACTAATCTAACTAATCCTCCGGTGCATGTTAATTCTCATTTAATTCCATATATGCCACTTTACTATTTGTTCTTTTCATTTGTACCTAAAACACTGACAAACAAAACGTCGGTCAGCAAGAAGCTAGTATGTGGGGACAACCAAAATTTCATAGATATGGCTAACAATTTAATAATCACAATCAAATTATTTAACAAGCCAATTTACATTTTCAATGTGTCATTCTCCACCACTTTTTCCCTAACCCTGACATACCCATCTAGGGTTTCTCTTTTGCCATTGACTTAAGGCCACCTTCTCCATCCCGAGCTTGGTGCCTGAGAGTCACCTCTTATGGTGCTCCATAGTCATGCATCATAGACCACCTTCTCATTCCCGAGCTTGGTGTCTGGGGTCACCTCTCATGGTGCCCATGGGTCTACCCTCCTGGGCCTGAACTTTATGACATCTTCCATCAGGGTGGCATGTAGGTGTGAGAATTCACATGTATATATAACTGTGATAGCCATAGTGACTTTATAATTGCAGCTCATCACCTCATCACATGTACAATATCTGTGTCTTTAATCCACTACTTTTTGTTGATGATATATTTCAAAAATCTCCCATAAGAAAGAATTTTCTCTATCGCATCCACCAATGGAAAATTGATGTGGAGCTTTTGAAATATGTCCAGAAACTTCTTAAACCATGTTTCCTTTTTCTTGGGCTTCATAGTATCTAGGGATGGTACATTATACTTCTCTACTCGCTTATGTGGGGGAACATATGGAATTTTATGAACTTCCTCCCCTAAGCTTGCTTCAACACCACTGCCTAGAGTAGAAATTGGCTTATCTACTAATGGTGGAATGAGCAATGGCTATTTCTGGGGGGTGCATGTGCTTCTTTATTATCTGTGTCTGTCCCACTATGAAGTAGAACCTTCACCTACTCTTATTGCGTGGGCACCTTTTCTGCAATGGGGTCTACTGAGGTGCATGCACTAGAAATCTGCACCCCTCTTGCCGTCCATATAAACTGTTGGGATATGGAACTTTAGGCACATATGCCTGATCAAGCTCTGAAGTATGCTAATTTGGTAACTCAATAGAAGAGTGTTCTGCCTTCTTGAAAATAGAGACATATTTCACTTGATAATGCAATATCTTTGTATTTGCTGGGACCCCATGTTGACTAGGTTTCTTCAAGGAATCCACCTCCACCACCAGTTGAGAAATTTGATATTCAATACTGTGCATCTATGCTCCTTAATTTTACAGCTCCCTCTTAGTCTGGCCAATAATGGTTTCATTTTGAGTGACCAGTTGCCTAGCATGTCTTCTATGCAGTCTATCCTACTAGGGTCCCTATCCTGCTACTGCTGTTTCCGCACGAACATGAAATCTTTATCTTAACTTCTAGATGAAGTGTGGGATTTCTACTCAAGCTTCCTCGTAATGATATCCCGCTTCTCATCCAACTCAGCAATAACTATGAACTCTCTGATGCTATTAAATGATGTTGTGTGCTCTCTCTCTTCACCCTAGGACTGATTCTTTGCCATGTTCTTTAGGATCTCATGGCATCTAGAAGTCTTGTTGTTGAGGAAGAAGCATGTATCTGCACTGTTAAGCATGGTACATTCTCCCTGATGCAACCCATAATAGAAGATTTTTTCCTAGTCATACAAGTCGATCCCATGACGAGGGACCTTCCTCAACATGTTTTGAAACCTCTCCCATGCTTCCAAGTATGACTCTTCTGCCTGTTGCTTGAAGTTGATTATCTTCTTGGTCAACTCATTCATTTTTTGGGGCGGAAAGTAACGCTCAAAGAAAGCATCTATCATTTGTTCCCACGTTTCTGTTGACTCAAGCTTGATGTTAAGGAACCAAGGCTTAACACCATCATCCAATGACAATGAAAATAGCTTTAAGTAGATCACAATCACCAACACTCTATCTATCTTCACCATGTCACAACCTTCAACAAAATTACTGATGTGCATCATCAGGTCTTCAATACTATGGCCATGGAAAGCCTATTGCTTGACTAATGCCACCAGCTCAGGATCTATCTTGTAGCTGCCCACATTTATGGCTTGTCGCTTGATTGGGCCCAAGTGTGTTGTTGAGGATGACACCTTGATCTTCTCCCAGATGGTCTGTTCTTCCATTGTGTCACCCATACCAACCAACTTTGGATTTGTTGTGGGGCCATATTTAGTTGTTCATGTTTAAACCATGCACTAGTACTTGAAATTTGTGAATTCAATGTGAGAACAAGATACTAGTGATTGAATCAAAAGTTATTTGCAATTCATCTTTAGAAAGAATAAAAAGAAAAATAAAGAGGATGACCTAGAGTGGCCGAGTATAATACTCGTAGCACTTGAATATACAGTTTCCCCAGCAACGATGCCAAAAACTTGACATGACTAAACTGTACGTGTAAAATACAAGCATACACATCGAAGTCATACAGGCCAATGAGGCCTGAAAATCAAACACAGGGAAACATAATTCAAGAAACTACTACTAATTGTTTTCGATCAGATAGGCTGAAGAAAACTTTGATATTAGAGTTATTAAACTAATTGCATGAAAAGAAAACTAATTTATTGGTTTGTGATCACAATGAGGAGAATTTTCCTAGGACTGTGGTTTCACCATGATTGACACTGGAATTTTACCCTAAGATTAATATATGTTCCTCTTGATTCTGGACAAAGAGACCTGTAGCTAGAATTTCCCACTCTCATGGTGTAACCCACTACCTATCCTAATATCAATCCCACTCTCATATCGATTATGTTATTAGATAGGTGCTTTAATGAACTACTCTGGGTTATTTTCTTCACTATTGTATGATTTCTCTCAAATTGTGGTATAAAACACGTGTTACTATGGATTTCCAATCCTGAATCCCCCTCTCGAAGCTATTAATGATCTAATTAATCACCTATGGTGGGCAACATAGATAATTTAATACTTCATAACAACATGCCCAAAAATAAGGACAAAACAAAATACTAATGCAAAAGATCCATATACAGTGCACAACCAGGCTACTACTGGGTCCTAGAGAACACGGGGATTAGCCCCTCATGGTTTCCATGGCCAAAAACATGCTAGGAAGAAGGAAAAATGTAGAAAATATAGAAAATCTAATGAACCCCCTAGAGAAACATGACTAGGATCTCCACGCCGATGAACGGATCCACAAGTCGCAAATTCTATCCACTGAAAGTGTCTGTAACCTCCTGAACGTGCAATTCTCCTCCTCGTTCTCATATCACGTGCCTTGGCCATCGTGCAATGGAATAGAACAAGATCATTAGGTCTTACCAAAATCCCCTTAAGTCCTAGAAGTGACTTAGGGTGTCATTATTTGTCAGCTGTCAGATTAGACTTGATTTTCAGATGTGTCTGATCTCACCGTGTCAATACTATCGACTGGGTATCGACACTATCGACTCCCTCAATTAATTGTGGTCACTGTGCTTCTATCGGTACTACTGAATGGAGAATCAATAGTATTGAGTTTTCTCTATCAATTTTGGTTCATCCCTGTGATGTTGTCGGCACCACCGACAATGAAGTTGGTACTACCGAGCTGTATAGATTCTTGTAAAATTAGCTGAAATTGCATAAAATACGAACATAAGCTCTGGAAATATACTAAATCATTCAAAAACTTTGAAATTATATTTATTTGATGCAAATGAGTATCACTAGATAATAAAAGTAAATCATGCACAATTAATATGAGAATTGACCAATAAAGTGCATAAAAATAAATATAAAATAACATGTAAAAATGACAAATTATCAGTGCATCAAGTAGCCTTGTACAACTCGCTATACAAGTATGTTAAAGTTGCAAAGCCCCATGATAGTGTCTTACAACTTGCAAAGTCAGCTACAAGTGGGAGGTACCTTACATGAATCATGTCCCCAGTACTATTTGGAATAAGATAACTACCTAAAAAGTATAGGAGATATGCTCTAGTATACCTTATCCTCATTTATTTTGATGTTCTACATCTCCTAAGATGAAATCCATCCCACTAAAGTTGTCCCACAACCAAGTAAGATGAATGTTCTCCTTAGACATCTCATCTGGTGCATATCCCAAGTAATGCTCACAAAAGGTGATCCCATGAAGAAAATCGCCCCTCAACTGTGCCTAAAGGACATGCAACTATAATTGGTGGTCCATCAATTCTAAGACCTAGAATAACTATGACATCCTAAAGCATGACAGTCATCTCAAAACATGGGAACTTAAAGGTGTTTCTATCCTTGTCCCAACGGTTAACTAGGGCAGTGATGAAATTTGGATCTAGGTGGACATGCTGTAGTTTATGAACAAGTTCAAAACTGGCTAAACAAATGTTATGAAAGACACCATCATCAGTAACAAGCCAACCTAACAACATGAAGTAGTGCTTGGAGATTCGAAATGATACTTCTGTAGGAGCCATATCTATGAAAAGTGCAAACAATACATAAACTGAAATAAGAAACAATCAACTAAAATACGAAACATACAACTGAAATAAGAATTATTCAATTGAATTAAGAAACATTAAATGACTTCAATAAACTAAAATTCAAACATTACATGACTTGAATAAATTGAAATTCAAACATTACATGACTTAAATAAACTAAAATAAGAAACATTTAAGCTCCTTTGTAAACATTACATGACTTGACTAAACTAAATTTCAAACATTACATGACTTTAATAAATTGAAATAAGAAACATTGAAGCTCCCTTTCAAACATTACATGACTTGACTAAATTGAAATTCAAACATTTCATGACTTAAATAAATTGAAATAAGAAACATTACTTGACTTGACATCACATTACATTAGGACAAGTGCATATATTATGACCCATTCTGCCACACTTATGACAATGATAGGTATATTGATTTGGATCAACATCCATAGTTGAAGGTCCTCTTTTTTCCTTTGGTCTTTCGGCGCGCCTTAGTTTCTTTTGGGGTAATAACAAATATATACCTCTACTTTCATCAAATGGAGGCCAATACCTCTTATCAGGAATACAACGGAATTTAGTTTTGTATGTGTTCAAATAAGAAGCATTTGCCAAATATTGGCTCATAAGTCTGTCGCAATCGTAATTGACGGTTTTTGTAGCTACCCAAACATGACAACATGGTAAATTCCATTGTTGTGGAAAACCACAACTTCATTCACTGGAACCATTTGGACGCACTTTCACTTGAAATTTATGTCCTTCCATGTCAATAACAAGCCATTCATTATTATTCACACGAAGTGTTACTGTTAGTCTCTCTACATCCTGTTGTACATTAAAAAGCATATTATGAAGCTTTGGGGGCCATATCTCTCCCTTATTTGCACGACCATATGCTTGATTACGCCTCTCAAACCACATTGTAACCAAGTGATACTATGTGGTAACAATTAGTGCCTATATTGGTAAACCTCTAACACCCTTTAAGACTCCATTTATCACTTCAACATGATTTCTAGTCAATGACCCATACCTGTAACCTCTGTCTTATGTGAGTGACCAATGTACCCAATTTTGAGCTATCAAATAATTCTTAACAGCTGGTTCTATGGTTTGTATATCAACCATTAGACAATCAAATTCAAGCATTTTTGTTGTGGATCCCACCTTCCACAAAAGTTCCCTTAACTCTTCTGACTTGAACTTTGATGGAAGTTCTTACGATGATGTCAAAGACAATAAAGATGTTGAGCCCAATCAAATTGTATTTTAAGTGCTCAAAAAATTCCACTCACTCGATCAGAAATAATACATAGATCTGTGCGGCATTAAATGACCAGAATACATGTTTGTAGAGAGACAAAGAACAAGTCCCATGAGTCCTTATTTTCATCCTTGACAACAAAAAAAGTGAGTGGAAATAGACCATTATCAACATCTATGCCACATGCAACAAGAAGTTTGCGATAATATTTTTGGTAAGAAATGTGCCATCAACAGTAATAACAGGCCTATAATATACCCAACCTTTCACAGCTGGGCCAAAAGCCCAAAACACTCAATCTATGAGTGTCTTGAGTTTGCAGGGTATAATCATTCACAAGGTAGGTACATACAATTCTTGAAATATATTATGATAGAGATATCATGAATGACAAAAAAATATGATATGATGATTTCCAATCGCTAAATATTTTACAGATAACCTACCTCGCTAGAAATGCCTTCTAGTATGAGATATGAAGGTTTAGTCAGCATTCACCTTGTCACAAATTTCTTGTGTGGAAATATCCAATCGTGATAGATTGACATTATAATACGAGCAATATAAGATGATGTGCATTAACGATGGTCTTGATTTAGAATAGTTAGTTGACAATTATGGTTTGTACTATAATGTTTTATCTTCCACATGTCACCTACTCTTTTGGATTGGCAAGCAGCCAAACTCCAAGGACATCATTTGTTATGGATACAAACAAGTTTGATAAACAAATTATTTGAGCATTGTGTACATATTGGACATTTTTTTGCCGACTATTTTTGAATCATCTCAATCATAACAACTTTGGATGCAAATAAAGTGCCCTCATAAATTTCAGTGCTGGAAGGGTTGTAATTGAGATGAACTTCAAGACAAAAATCTTCCACCCAATCATCATGTTGAAAGGCTTCATAGTTATTGTCAATTTGATCATGTTGGAGCCATTCTCTATCAAATATCTCTGGGATAGAACTCCATGCTGCTATACAATTAGGGATTGGGTGTTCACATCCATCATTAGTTTTAGTTGATGATCACCTTCTTATTCACTATTCTCATCATCTTCCTATTCACTATTCTCTTCCCCCTCCTCGACCTCAAGACCACTATTCTCATTAGCAATATTAGGATTTTGAGAGAACTCTGATGGTTGATTCCATTCATCAGTTACATTATTGTTGATTGGGTGAAATTGATTCAATAGACTCATTTAACTATAACTAGAATGCTAGTGGATATATTTTTTTTTCAAGAAAGACATCAATATAGCATCAGATGAAAGTGAGAACAAACTTCTATAGGCATCATCATTGTCAACTTGTATGTGTATATAATCTTCTCTAGGGAAAAGATAGGATATATTGATAGAGAAGTGGTTGGGGTTGATGCCAAATATTGTATGGATATATGATTTGAACTCGTTCATTGTATAGATAAGTGTAATATTTATGGGTCTAATAGATCGACTAGAATAAGACTCATCAAAGAGAAATTGACCATCATATCGAAGCTTGAAAATTCAAGAACGTAAACTAGATGCCATGTTCCTATCATTATAAAAAAATAAACTTGATTGGAGAAAATTTATTTATACAAATTTTATATTTACGTTGACAACATTTACTTAATAAATAATAATTCAAATTTTAGAACAGTAATGTCAATTTTCTATAACTTGGAATTAAACACCCAACAATAAAATTATTTTATTTTTAATATTGAATGGTAATTTTAATTTCAAAATAATGAATACATGAATTTAGTAGAAAAAATACCTCAAGTGGTGAGATCTGCCTTATGAATCAAAATTACAAAAAAAGAAGATAAGAAGATTGTCACCCATAGAAAGAAGCTGAGAAGATTGTCGCCAGAGAAAGAAGAGAAACAGATTCCCGACCAAAGAATAGAAGACAAACCACCTCAAAAGCAGTTAGAAAATCCACCCACAATAGCTAAACCTCCAAGGCACTCCAAAGCAGTAGATTTGTTAGAAAGTGAGGAATAAGAAAAGAAATGGATTGCTTGTGTGTCTTTGGGGGGTTAATTTCGGCCACCTTATATAAGGAAGCAATACGTCCCCACTGGGACGCATTGCCCCTACATGGCATCCAGCCGCGGATGAAGTTGGGCGAGACAATCTCTCTTGGGAGGGGAGCCCCATTTACTTTTGACTAGCTCCCCGAAAACAACGTTTGACTAGCCGTTGGGGGCAACAATTGGGAGCTGCATGGTAGTAATACATCCCCGATGGAGATACATTGTCAGTCAAATGACATCAGCATAGGCGTATTTAAACAATGCATCTCAGTTCCCGATGTATTGGTCCCACCGAGAGGCAATACGTCCTGAACCGAGACGTATTGCTCTATGGTGGGGTCAATGCGTCCATGACGGAGATGCCTTGCTCTGTCGTAGAACAATACATCTCGTGTCCAACGTGTGGACCCTACAATAGGGTAATGCGTCCCAATTTGAGATGTATTGCTCTGATAGAGGACAATACATCATCTGAGCAGACGTATTTCCTTCGGAAAGAACAATACATATCCAACTAGGATGTATTGTCCTACAAATATGCCATTTTTGGAATTAAATTGAAGAACATGCCATTTTGGTAATTAAAATGGTTAAACATGCCATTTTGATTTTTTGGCACTACTACAGAAAATTCCTTTGATTTCGGTTATTTAGATCCTTTAGCGTCGGTTTTCAAGCGACACCCAAGTGGGCACCGCTAAAAGTCGACATCTTCAGCGTCAGTTTCTAACCGACGCCATAAACTTTCCCGCCACCGAACACACGCCAACAAGGGAACTATAGAAGTCGGTTATTAAAGAAAACTGAAACTATATCATGGTTAAAGATGTCGATTAATAAATAAAAACCGACACCATAACCCTTCCCGCCACCGAAAACGCGCCAGCAAGGGAACTATAAGTGTCGATTTTTTTGCTAATAACTGACGCCGTAACGGGATAAAAATGTTGGTTTACACCAATAACCGATGCCATATCCCTGCCAGCACGGCCGTGGTACCTGGCCACAATAGGCGTCAGTTCTTATAGATAACCAACGACAGCCATGGAAGAGATGTCAGTTTTTGCTAATAACCGACGATGTATGTCTTTATTGTCAATTTTATACAAATAACCAACACCTATGTTCTGATTTTTTTTCTTATTAGTTTGCAAGACTGCTGTATGGCTGGTCGACATCAGCCAACAACATGCCACAAACCTGCAAAGTCATTCACATTCAGACACATGTATTGATCAGATACATGTAGAAACCTGTAAAGTCATTTACATTTACATTCAGTTCCATTCATTTCATCTCTTTTCACATTCAGACATTCATGTATTGATAAGAAAAAGTCATTCACATTCACACATATGACAATTCAGAAAAAGTCATTCACATTCACACAAAAATAATTATGAGAACAAAGTTTATAAATATCATTCTTTATTCATCATCGTCATCATTGCCCCAATTATATTTAAAAATTCCCACTACTTGTAGGGCTTTTGCCCATTCTACTCTTACAATATCTAATTCCTCCCTCATATAGGAGTATGTACATCTAATAACTTTCCACCTATGCTGAAGTCAATTTTAAACACCTACAAAGAGAATGACATATATATATATAATTAATAATATATAATAAGATTGATATATTTCATATTATCTAATGAGACTATATATAATACCTAATGTATAGTATTTATTTCCATTACGGCATATTTGATGATTAGGTCCATAAATTGCATCATATAGTAGGCACATGCCCAACCGTTGTCTTGTGTAGCACACTATAAATTAAAATATACAAAATATTCAAAAATACAAATAAGCACAGTTCACATAAATAATATATACATTGGAGTCGGGAAATTACTTTCACATTTTTCCAACTTAGTGGCTGATTCTTTTTCCTAGGGACCTTTCCTCCAACTTTTTTGAACTTTTCTAAAGCCCTACATGTTAATGTAACACAATAAATTACATAATTAAATAGTAATGTAATAACAGATGTTAACAGATATAAAAATATGAAATATTTATTACGGGAATAATGGCCTTTTCATTGTGTGTCCATATAATGTATTCAATTCCTTCCCCACAGGATCTAGATAATAGACAGTGAACGTCTTGGGGACAATAACTAGTAACTCCCAATGCCTACCACTACAAGTAAGAAAGTTAAAAATTAATAACTCAAAATCCACAATAAAAATGTAATTTTTTAAAGTCCAAATTACAAGCAAAGTAGACTTACTCGACATTGAATGGAGCTATTATCACCGTCTTCTTATTTTTACCAAAATATTCAAAAGCATCACAGTAGTATGAAGTAACTGAAGAAGGGTCTGTATCTATAAGACTAATCAAAGATGGAACCAAAAATCCCACATGGGAAAATGCAAAATCTGTACATATCGTGTGTAAGTGGCTGCAAAACATGTATTACGTATGCATTAATATATAAGAAACCAGATCACTGTATATAAAAAAAGGTATATGGATGTATAAATAAGATCTCACCATATCCACAACTCTATCATAGATGTGTTCATCCAGTCATAACAAAACAACTCCAAAATATATTGTATAAATAGTTTGTTATCGTATGATTGACCTGCATTAATACGTATGCATTAATGCGTATGCAAAACTTATATTACGTATATGAATTAATATGCATGCAAAACTTGTATAAAGAGATTGTTATTGTATGATTGACCTGCAACATCCTCTGAAATAGTAACACTTATAGGACAATTTGAATCATGTTCACCTATCCATACTGCCATACCCCTACAATTAGGACCTAACGAGGCGTGTAGATCCCTTGGAAGCCAACTTGGTACTTTAGGAGTTGGAGGTGGAGGCCGAGATGTAGCGAGTGTCTTACTTTTGACCTATATATATAATTCAGATCAGTTGACTCATATATACACACTAACAAATTAACATAATATAAATTTACCATACAATATTAGTATAGATGACATCCACTTTAGGCCACATTATCACTCCGCCTTCTCCCTCACCAAGCATTTCAGAATCTGGGTGGGCATATGGCAGTAGAAGATCCCTCCAATCGAGGAGTTTATGTATCAGGCTCACACGAACCACACTAGCTGGTACTGGAGTCCCATGAAACATCTCCCCTGGAAGGGATGGGTAAGCCTGTGCATCTGCAGCGATATATTCTTGACTTTTTAGACGGCATGGCTTCAAACCCTACAAATTTACATAAAGAATGTATATACATATATAAATAAACATATCATCTTTAAAAGAGTAGCTACTATATATGTCATAAAAATACTTACAGCGGACGTGCTAGGTGGTGAGTCTACATGATTACTCCCAACCTTTGTAGTAGGAGAAGAGAGGTCCGACACATGTACTGTTTGAGTGGTAGTCTGAGACGCCTGCCACTTGCTAATTGCTTCATTGACTCTCTTATCAAGTGCTTCCTCGACTCTCCTATCAAGTGCTTCCTCGACTCTCCTATCAATTAACTGATCTACCTATACATGGATAAAAGAAACGCTAGCTTCTGATTATTGAATTCTCTTTCACAATAACATTCTAAAAAAAGAATAAGTTACCTCAGCTTGTGAAAGTCCCACTTTTGGGACTGGTTTGCGCTGTGATGGCCCAAAGAATGCTTTGATGCCCACACCAGTGCCTGCACCCCTAACACATCCAGGATGCTCTGGGTTACCCAGAGCAACTATCAATTCATCCCTTGTACCCTCAGGGATGAAATTGCCTTCCTTCCTCTACTCGTACAACTCCCGCTAATCACCATAAACATAAATTGGTAAGTAAACATAACAATAATCAATATCGATTGATTGCTCTAAGAGTTGAATTTTACCATTTTTACAGCCTCCTTAGCAGTTGTGGGCTTCGTTATATCTCCCTTCTTGTTTTGCCTTACAGCTATCCACATAGCATGGTGAGGCAGAGGTGTGTGACCAACAATAGAGGACTCCTGAGTAGCAACAGACTGATCAGTAAACTCAGCCTGTAGTCTTTGGTGAATAGCTACATAGCCTCTTGGACCCATTGTGTGGTCATGCACATTCAGTGCACGCCTTGATCTTTGAGCATCGCTGATAGCCTTGTTAGTAAGCACATTGATTTGGTTAGTAACACTAAAGGTTAATCTTGAATATGTGAATACATAAGAATGTATATTAATTAAATTGGGAGTGGCGCTTAATACCTTGAATTCATCTCTTTTTCTTTAGGTAACAAACTCCTCCCAGTCTTTGGGGTCCAGGTAGTTCTATTACTCAGGGGCTGTCTTCTTCCTACATTTATTTTTTAAAGAGAATACAAACACAAATTATTAGTGTAGAGTTAGTCAAAAAGTGATCAATGTCTAGAATTGGAAATCAATCAAGAACCTCTTCTCAACATCCCGTATGTAATCTCAGGTGAGATTTGTCCTATAGTTCCTTAGGACCCTCCTAGAACATTGCATCACACATTTACGATGCAACTTTTCATCCAGATCAAATATACTCTGCAAAATAGAATTGCTACTAACTAGTATCCTAAAAATTAGTAATCTACAAAAATAGAATTGCAAGTAATAATAACTCACACACAGTTCCTTCCATACTAATTCTTTCTTCCTCTTAGGAACTTTATGCCATGATTCTACATTAGGACTACAATGGCTGTGAGTAAGAACCCCAAGATATGAAATAAATGAGTTGCGGTTCACTCCTACTGGATTTCCTACATGATCAAAATCTACATCCAGTTCGGATCCATTTCCCCTTTGCTGTAGTAACTTGTTCATCATTGTGATGCCCCTCACTTTCTCAATTTTTTTGTTGTTGCTCATTGAGTGCCCCAATTTCTTCAGGGGGTACATCACCAACCTAAAATTTGACAAAAAAAAACACACTTACAAGATATAACTATAAATGAACATATAGATAGAAACCTCAGGGATATATTTTTAAAACTTACATTGTGAGGTGACGCATTGACATCCTCACCCTCATGGTAATCATCAACACGGTCATCAGGAGAATGCTCAACCATCTCAAAGTACACATTCACATTGTAAAGTTCACATTGTAAAGTAATTCACATTGTAAAGTTTAAATTCACATTGTAAAGTTCACATTTAGAACAATAAAATATAAAAAAAAAATATAAACATGCATGCCTCTAATATTGTGATCTTTTATCAATTAACAATCCTTCATTATAATCTCTGAGCACATACAAGTCATCATTAGCTTCAATATTTGGTGGTGTTGGCAACCCAACTGAGAATGGACTGGAGTCATCATACTTATCATAATACTCTTCTTCATCTATAGGATCTTCAATGAACTGTCTTTTACCATGAAGAACAACCGACCATTTATCATTTGCAGGATCATCGATATAAAATACTTGTTTCGCCTGTGATGCCAATATGAATGGTTCACCCTTCTCACCAGTCTTTTCAAAGTTCATTATTGTGGAACCCAATTCATCCACTATAACTCCTTTGGTGTTATCAACCCAATTACATTTAAAGAGAAAAATTCTGAAATCTACGTAGTCAAACTCCCATATGTCTTCAGTGACACCATAATATGAAATTTTAGCTTCACATGGACTCTTATCCTTTGCACTTGCAAAAAACAATGAAGACTCTTGAAGAGTGACCCCACTGTTTTGGACGACACTCTTATCATCTTTACGCTTTGTGTAATATGAGAATTCATTTATGTCAAACCCTTCATAAGACGTAACATTCAATTTTGGTTTAATGGTGAGGCATTTGATAGTTTCAGTAAGATTACTTGGTGTTTGAGACAGTTGATGTAACACTTTATCTTCAAACCACTTAATAAATGTCTTGTTATGCTATCTAGCAAGCCACATTGAATTGGCTCAAGGATATTGTCTCTTGATGAAATTGGTATGTTCCTCGATATAAACACTCACTTCGTCGATGTTGTGTAAAATATACAAGTGACCTTGTTACAACTGCTCACGGCTGATTACTTTCATCTGTGATCCCAAAATTCCTTTGTCAAAATGCTCCTCAATATTCTTGTCATTAACAAGAGCGTCATTAGCACTCAGAAAGTCATTGCAAAAATCCATAACCTCTCTCGCCACATAACCCTCAATAATACTCCCTTCAGACCGATAATAGTTTTGAACATCACCTTCAAAAATGCTCATGTATCATTCAAAGGGATACATACAATGCAAGAAAATTGGTCCAACATTTTCACTTCCCTAGTCAAGTGGATAACAAGATGTACCATGATATCAAAGAACGAAGGAGGAAAATACATCTCAACCTGGCATAGGGTAACAACCACTTCTCTTTGTAATTTATCGAGAGTATCAGGGTCAATAACTTTGCTGCACAGACTGTTGAAAAAGAAACAACGTCTGGTGATTGCAAACCTTACATGCTTCGACAATATAGATCGAATTGCCACGGGCAATATTTGTTGCACTAGAGTGTGACAATCACGAGATTTAAGACCTATCAACTTCAGATCTTTCATTGATACCAATGTACAAATGTTGGATGAGTAACCCTATGGCACCTTAACATTTACCAAGCATTCACAAAAAGCTTTCTTCTCCTTTCTCGACAACGTGTAACAAGCAGGAGGTAAGTATGTTCTCCGATCACTACTAACTACTTCTATTAATTCTATCCTTATTCCCATTTCACATAGGTCCATTCTAGATTTTATCCCATCTTTAGTCTTACCTGGTATATTCAACAGAGTATCGATGACACTATCACAACCATTTTTCTCAACATGCATGACATCGATAAAATGCCTGACTACCAAAGAACTCCAATAAGGAAGATCCCAAAATATTGACTTCTTCTTAAATAAAGATTTGTCACTCTGTGTGGCCATCTTACATTGTGATCTCTTACCAAATTCATTGGCAAAGTCTTTTACTCCTTCATAAACATCCTCCCATGGTATAGGTTTAGGTGCACTCCGTTCCTCATTCCGTCCATTGAACGCTTTGCGCAACCTACGATACAGATGAAATTTTGGAAGAAACCTTCGATGACCAACATGTTTTAGTCGTATTGAATCAGTGATCTCTTCACATATAGGACACGCTTTAGATCCTTTGACACTATATCCAAACAAATTCCCATATGCTGGAAAGTCATTCACAGTGCAAAACAACATAGCATGCAAACGAAATGTCTCTCTTCATGAAGCATCATAGGTCATCACACCTTCACCCCATAGTTTCTTCAAGTCATCAATCAAAGGTTCAAGATAAATGTCGATATCGTTTCTAGGTTATTTAGGGCCCGATATCAACAACGACAGCATAACGTACTTATTTTTCATACACAACCAAGGAGGAAGATTGTATATAACAAGCATAACTGGCCAAGTGCTATGTTGGCTGCTCAATGTCCCGTATGGATTCATCCCATCTGTACAAAGCCCAAGTCTTAGATTCCTGACTTCTTCACCGAATTCAGGGTACAATAAATCAATCTTCTTCCACTGTGGAGAATCAGACACATGTCGTAGGATCCCATCATTATTTTTCTTAACATCTGAATGCCACCTCAAATTCTTTGCATCTATCAGATTGGCAAACATACGTTGAAACTGTGGTATTATAGGTAGATACCACATCACCTTGGCAGGAGAACCAATTTTGGACTCCCCCGAAGTCGTCAATTTATACCTTGACACACCACATTTGGGACAATCTTTCAAATCCACATAGTCCTTTTGAAATAATACACAATCATTCAGGCATGCATGTATCTTCTTGGCCTGCATTCCCATTGGGCACAATAATTTCTTTAACCAGTATATTGAGATTGGCAACTCGTTTCCTTCAGGAAGAATTTCTTTCAACAAAGACAACAATGACGTGAAGCTTTTGTCGCTCCATCTATTGTTAGCTTTCAGCTTATACAATCTCAACATAGCGCTAAGCTTCATAAACTTACAACTTGTGTATAACGGTATCTTAGCATCATGCATAATGTTTCTAAACATGGGATCTCTACCCCACAACTATCCAGCATCACATCAACAATGTCTACTGGAACTGGTTTGTTCACATCTACGTCATCGGAGACAATTTCTTCTTCCACAGAAGTACTGCTATCGACATCCACTGATTTCAGGTTTGAAATCTCTCCATGCCAGTGCCATTATGTATAGCCTTGTACAATCCCGTTGCACATGACATGACTTTCGATTTCATAACCAGTGCTGACTTTCAAGTTGTTACCGCAATGCCTACATGGACAGTAGAACCTATATCTAGGTTGTTTCCTATGTTCCTTGGCAAATCTAATAAACTGATCAAGACCAGAAATAAACTATGGGGTGCAGCGACTTGGAATGGACATCCATGATCTATCCATTCTATAATCAAAGAGAAAATAAGTATATATTAGAATAAGATTTGGGTCTAGGGTTAAAAGATTAGGATTTATGGTTAAAACTTTAGGATTTAAGGTCTTATATATAATAAATGTGTACCACCTATCCCATTCTTGAACACCTAATCTCACTAGTAAGTGTATAATGTGTATTGGGTTTTCAAGAAAATCTTGGTAGCATTTCCCCACTGTTCTCCAAGTACATATGTACTTAGAGAACAAATGGGGAAATACTACCGAAATTTTCTTGAGAACCCAATACACATTATACACTTACATCCTAAGTGAGATTAGGTGTTCAAGAACAGTCCCAAACCGGGGACTATCCAAGATTTACTCCTAATGAGTAAATCTTGGGTGGGTTTCTAGGCCAACAAATACATGTGTTGTCAATTTTATACCTACAATCCTAGTTTCATCATTCATATCCTAGTTCTTCAAGTTAGGGTGATTATTGATGTCTTTAGAAGCATGATTGGCAATCTAGGGCAAAGTTCATCATTTACATTCCAAGCATGTCATGTGAGTGCATTAGTATTTCCCTTTTACTAAAACCAAATTGGTGTATTAGTGAGTCTTCAAATAGATAAACACTTGAAGATGACTCAATGAATCTTATGAATAGTCAACTCAACTATAGCTTGTTGGTTCTCATTCATGACTTGCATAATATTTTGTTGATCCTAAATAGAAGCAAAATTTTACATGCCCCATATGACCCTAGAATGTTGACATGCCTAGGTTTAAAGCACTCATCAATCTTGAATAATGTTGACATGCCCCATAATATGAAAAATCAAGATGAGATCAATAAAAACACAAATAATAAAAAATGGACTGCATAATGAAATAATTGCTTAGTAATAATATATATTGCAAGATAAATAAAAGATCAATTCATTATTTTACAACTAAACATTTTTTTCATGCAAACATTTTTTCATGCATCTTTCATTACACATTTATGGCCATTATTCATCTAGTGACTAAGGTTCTAGATTGCCTTTTACTACTTGCCACTTAATGATTATAATGTTTTGTTGTTGTACAAGAATCACCTAATATAAAGTCCATGAGGATAAACTAATATTTGGGAATGATAATGTAGCTTCTCTATATTAAATCTAATATGTCTTTCTTTCTTATTCTCTATATTTAATTATTACATAATTTGTGTGTGAACTTTGAGCTATTTTGGGGCAGTCACACTAAATTACTTTATCATTGTCTACCCAAGCAATGAGATTGGATCGATGTAATAACACTTCTATGACAGTTGGTATCAAAACCTAACACACTATTCATCTATGTAATTGTGAACTTAATTGTGAAATCTCTCATTTTCCTCTTATCAGGATTTGAACTACTATTTTTTTTTGTAATGGTAATCATCTAGTTCATATACAACAACCACATTTGGCTATTGTTAGGGTTTGCGTTAACCCACAAGACTACACAACTATTCCAGCAGATGGAGACAGAGTGGAAAAAAAGGGGGTTGACGGCGGTGAGCTCAGCCGGTGGAGAATACCTGTCCGACGACGGCGAGCTCAGGTTCTGAGCGGTAGGCGGCGGTGAGTAGCAGGGGCGGTAGGCGGCGGCCAACAGCGGCGGGAAGCAGTCTGGTGGTAGGCGGCGGTGAGCAGCAGCAGAGAAGGGGCGGCGCGCGGTGATGAGCAGGAGAAGGGAGCGGCGAGCACAACAGCAGCGACGGCGAGCGGCGGCAGGAATTGCACAAATCGCCAGACCTAAGCGGAGGGAAATGAAACAGAGAGAAAGGGGAAGAGTCTGCTTCACGCGAGTGCTATTAAGTTAACAATAGGCGTCAGTTATTAAAAACAACCGCCACTTATAATAACATGCGTCGGTCACCACAAACAAACTGACACCTATATTCAATAATAGTCGTCGGTTTCAACTAGAAAAATCGACGTCTATCTACATATGCCGGGAAAAAAATGTTCTCGAATTATGACCATAGTCGTCGGTTGTCGTAGAAAACCGACGCCGAAAGGGGTGAAAATTTTTGGGGGGACAACACGCGAAAACACATCGGCGTCGGTTATTGCAAGAACACCGACGATAAAAATTGGCCCAATTTCTGTCTCACGAAAAACCTTTAGTCGTCGGTTGATTTGTTAACAACCGACGCCGTACGTTAAATTTTGGTGGTGATTTTTTTCACTGGAAAATTTAGATTTGGCGGTCGATTTTAGGCGTCAGTTGTTTATTGAGGAACCAACGCTAAATAAAAAGTGATACCCATATCTGGCCGCTCTTCACAGATAGATGTCGATTTGTGTATTCAACCGACGCTGGAGTCGATTTCTTTTATACAACCGACGCCTATAAATGTGACATTATAAGCCATTTCTGTAGTAGTGTGGTCGGTGAAAAAACTAGAGTTGCAAAGATGGAGCTTCATGGAATAGATGAACTCGATTGCTTGCAGCACTCTTGACACCTCATGTACAGTGTAGAAAATAAAAGTAGGCTCCGATGCTCGTCTATCTTTGCATTGTGGCGGACAACAGTACACTACAGATCACAGATGGCCATTAATGGCGTATAGATTTCTTCATTTCTCTGCAAATAACCTACACGCACAACTTGCATGCCAAGCAATGCATTAGATTCTGCTACACATGCTTTCGTTCTCCGGACTTCCTTAAGCAGCGTGGATACAGAAAAATCGGCAAACTCAGCTACATGTCTAGTGCTCTTGGACCCTCCACGGTATCATTCGGACATGCTGCACTGCGACAACTCCCATGCTGTTGCCGGAGTGGAAGTGTACCGGCGCCTACAATGTCGTTCATGTTGTGTTGGTCATCGCCTACCCGCTGTGTACATCACGTGGAGAGAGTAGTAGGAAAGTAGCACATATATATATGAGAGAGGGAGAAATAATCCATGGACGAGAGATGTGGGGAAAGGAGAAAAGTATGGCTGATTATTCTTGAGAAGCCAAAAGACCAGGAGTCACGGAGCGGTGATGTCATCCTGCAGTAAGTTTCGAAGTGCAGATCGCGATCAAGATCCAATGACCATAAATTTGGGTGTATATGAGCCACAATACACTGAGTGTATATAGAAGTAGATAAGTCAAAACAAAAGAGTTCCATCTGACCTCTAACAAGTTGAGGGTTAACCACACTTGTATATAGAATTAGATAAGTCAAAACAAAAGAGTTCCATCTGGCTGCGTTATAGTTATAGCGTAGAAGCGCAAAACCGGTAGTATAGGAGGCCTCCTATACTTATTGTATAGGACAACCAATGAAAACACCAAAAATCCAACCCATAAAAAAATTAATGGAGAGAGAAAATAAATTTTTAGCATTAAAACGATTTTTTTTAATGCCAGAGAAAATTCTGATTGGTCTCCTACCATCTTTCTATAGGAGGCCGCCTATAGGATAGACATCCGTAGAAGCGGGTGATGGCTTGAGATCTTCCTCTGGCTTGATTTATGTACGAGGACCTCGAATTCCCCACTTGGGAAGTCTATCCACACCCCTCTGCTATCGCTGCCACTAAGTTGCTACAAAGGGCACATTTGGTTTGCTGTATACAGCCGTAAAGGGTTGTATTCCTAGACCCCGCAGTCAAGAGTTTACGTTTGTTTTGCCCGAGCTGGTAAAGTCGAAATATCCTGCATCCGTGGTCACTAATAAACAGCTGCATTCTGCTGTCCAGTTCAAAAGCGCCGGGCGCTGCAGTCCGGCTGGCGACCCGTACATCTCCTGACCGTTATCTCGTACCTCCAACACAATGCCCGCCGCTCTGGTCCATCTTTTTTTTGTGTGGAAAAACTAGAGATTACTTTTTATTGATCCTGCTCTCTAGTGCAGGCTAGAATTGGTTCCATAGGTACATCAATGTCTAAGTTGAGCCAAGCCGGCTTATTGCTAGAAAACAAAAAAGACATATTGGTTTTAGGGGCATGTTTGACAAGTGCATCTGCAACATTGTTGAGATGTCTAGGGATGAAGTTCACTTGTAACCTCGGTTCATTGCTCAGTAGCCTCTTCAGTCTAGCAATGTGAGGTTTCAATTTGAGAGGGGGAGTTGTACCTAACTCTAGCAGCTGTACAACTTGTTGTGAGTCCGAGAGAAGTGGCAGCTGCTCCAATTCTCTCTTCTAACTATTAGCACCACATTGAAGATGGCCTGCAGTTCTGCTTCTAGAGCACATGATGCAGCAGATTGCTCACATAGACCTCTAATGCATTTCCCTCTGGAGTCGACGATGTGGATGCCTACGCCAGAGGGAGTGGTGGAGTTGATGTATGATGCATCTGTGAAGATGAATTTTGCCTACGCCAGAGGGAGTGGTGGAGTTGATGTATGATGCATCTGTGAAGATGAATTTTCACAATGGTACGTGACATAGGTCTGTTTGCGAGAGTGATTCATGCTGCCTCTGGCGCTCTCCTTGGGGAGAGTAGAAATGGTGGACGCTCATCCTCTGATAAATGATATAGTCGAGCATATATCCTTCGACTTGCCTTGATGTATGCTTTCATTCTGACATGTCCATATATGCCAACAGGCTACTGGCCAGATTATAGAGTCGAGAGAGGTTTTGGTTGCCTCGGAGATGATGAAAGTAATCCAGGTGTCTTCGGACATTTGAAGGTGGTGAGGGACTAGGTGGAGGCCTGACCACACTTTCTTGCTTGAGGGACAATCTCGAAGGGCATGAAGAAGTGTGTCTCTGTCATTTTGACATATGGAGCAGATCTCTTCAATGTCAATGTGACGACGACGTTTCTCCACACTTGTGAGAAGGGTATGATGTAGAAGAAGCCACAAGAATGTTTTGATTCGGGCTGGCAGACATGATTTCCAGATCTGAGTCCAGGGGCCATCGATATGTGGCGCAGTACCATTATGAATCCAGGTGTAGGCTGATTTAGAAGTAAAATCACCAAATGCATCAAGCGGCCAACTCCATTGTTCAGGGCCTTCTTCTCTATCAGAGGGCGGGCATGCTTTAATTGCTGGCAGAAGCATTCGTTAAGCAGAAGCATTCGTTAGAAGCGGATTACCGAAAATCACAAAACATTAAAACCATTTTACGGAGAGGTCCACACATAGGAAAACTCTTTCAAAAAGAACTGAAGTAATTTAATTACATACTAGTTTACAAGTACATGTCCTGTATCATCTTTTTCTGAGAATTACAAGCATCAACTACCCTATTAAACTAAACACATGCAGTATAAAATCTCGAGGTACTGAGCCAAAAATCTCAAAAGCACTAACTACTACTCCGAGGACCTAAGAGTACAGAGACGACACATAGGACTCTATGTACATCTATACAAGGCATATCAACCAATGTCTCTGTAACACCCCTCCCTAGGGTTTCTTACGTAACCAGCAGAAGCACAGCCTAATCCCCAACATTATCCATAATGTGGGGTACTTGGCATATCGGGGAGGGATTGACACATGCATGATCTCATATCAAGAAATAAACAACACTTGGCATTCATAGAAACATCGATTCAAACATAAAGTTCTTATTGGAAAGATAACTACGTCATGATACTAAAGCTATGCTAACATAAACTGGATAATATCTAAATGACAGGATCTCCATAGATGGACGTCCCACCAGGCAACAACTCCTTGGATCTTTGGGTCCTTGGTATTCTCAAGATGATTCCTTCTCCTTAGCTCCAACTCCTGCGGACATCTCGTCCCCAGCCATGCAAAGGAAAAACAAACATCGTAAGTAAGCGGCATTGGCATATTATAAGACATAAAAATAACATATAAATTGATTTGACATAAACATGAACATGCATTAACATTAATCGTTTCTTGATGTCTTTTACATAAAGAAATTGACTAGAAGAATATGCTCCTCTCTTGATGCCCCATAAGGAGCCCATAATTGCTCGGAAAGCCCATAATTGCTCGGAAAGCCCATAACAAGGTGCATATAAATCTAAATCAATTTCTATTATTCATGATCTTGCTTAAACTTATCTTATCTTCTTAATATTCTAAACTTGATCTTAATTGGGATTGCTCCCTCTGAAACATGATTGGGATTTCTCCTCATGACCATAATGGGATTTCTCCCTTTTAAGCATGAATGGGAAACTTATTCCCTATTAATCTTGATTTCTTGTATCTTAATCATAAACCATAGTCTTAATGGGATTTCTAGACTTAGACTTAGATTATAACAATCAACATCCAATAATCATATACATTGAGGAAAAACATGTACTTTTCAAGACTTCAACATAAAAAAATGCATAATATATCATAAGCATTCAATAATTCATATTTTACTATGCCAAAGGCATGGCCCGCTTACCTTGAGCTAAAACACCTAGGTCAAACCTGGTTTGACTGGTTGGATCCTTTTAATCACCTGAAATTAACATATTTACCCTTTATCATATATCATTAAACCCTAATTTGCTCATATAAATATTGAGATGTGTAAACAGTAAAATCAGTCGATAAAAACCACAAAATCGGATTCCTCATCGAAAATCCTTTCCAAAACATATTTATTTATATTTTTCTGAGGTCGTATGCAAAAGTTATGAATTTTGCACTCTGGACCAATCAGAAATAAGGAAACCATAGCGTGACATCAATTAAATCTATGATTACTTCGCTGCAAATAAAACGTCAAAATACCAGAAAACCAAGCCGTGTGTGACATAATGATTAAACATGCGGGGGCATACTCGTCATTGCACTCTAACTTCTCATCGCGCGTAAGAAGGACAAACTGAATGTCAAAATACCTATAATGCCCTTGGGCGATCGAGTTAACTGATTGAACTCGCGGGGGCACCATGGTCATTTCAGGACCTGGATTGCTCCCTGCTTGCTCCATGGCGAGAGCAGCAACAGGAGGTTCACCTCCGATCAGAACCTGAGAAGGCAGAAAGATGCTAGTGGCATCTGAGATCTCTAATGCATCCGCGGTACGAGGGCGAGGCCATTGAGCCTAAGATCAATCCCTGCTGTGCACAGGAGCTCCGGACTTCTCTTTGCAGTCATGGCCATAGATGTCAGTCACAACCAGAGCTGCCAAAGGACAGAAGCCGAGAGAAGACTCGAGGTCATCAAGAAAGGAAATCCGTGATGTCTCGTGGAGTCAAAATAGAGGTGCGGGTAGCGCCGCCTGAAGCAGAGGCACCAAGAAAATCCCTCGCGGGAGAGAACAGGGAATTTCCGCGAGAAACAGAGGTGGCGGCGATGGTTCAACAGGTGGTGGAAGCAGGCCCGAAATGGTGAGATAATGATCAGAAAAAGTTCGTGGAGGGACGGTGGAGCCATAGCCAACATTTCCGTGGTCAGAGGACTATTGGGTTGATCGGATGCTTGAGCGCCGACAAGCACAAGCGGCGGCTCTATAGGACCCACCGATTGGGGTGACCTCAAGGCAAACTGAGAAAGCCAAAACCAAGGCGAGGCTCCGACGATGCTTACTACGTTCGAGATTGCGCTGAGGTGACAGGAGATGGCGGGGAGAAGCCAAGATTGTCGGAGAAGACAACTTGAGTAGGTCGGCGCCGCTAGGGAAGCCCGAGGGGAAATTGAGCACGGAGGAGCACAACTGGGGGGTCGGCGGTGCTCTCAGAGCGTTTGAGTGGCGGCGGAGGAGGCTAGGAGGCCGTCAGTGCAAGGGGGGTTGTGAGCCCTAAATTGGGCGTTTTCCCTACAGAGCACGAGAGGAGGTGAGTGGAGGCTCGTTGGGTCTGGGGAAGCGAGACGGAGACGTTGGCGAAGAAATCAAGTGAAACGGTGGGCTGTGGAGTGAGAACGTCGTTGAGGGAAAATGGTCTGTGAAACGGCCTGCTCGCGGGGGAAGGAAATGGAGGAAGAAGAGAACGCTGGCACCGTTGGATTCTGATCCAAAGGCTGCGGACGCGCGCGAAGAAAAGAAACAGATGAAATAGAGTATCTCGATTAAAGTGTGACAAATAATGCATTGATTCCTATACTATAAATCATATAAAATGTATAAATAGCATTTGGAGGGTCATTTGAAGTCCAAATGACCTCAAATTTCACCCAAAGCCTAAAGAGGTGCATTACAACACAATTGTGCAGTTAATTTCGTCTTTTAGCCCACCATTACTCCTAATTAGGCAAAACACATTCAAATCTTTCCCAATTTAATTGGGGGTCAAACAAGGTCATAATGGGTTCAAATTTGAACCATATGTACATGAGATAGTCTAGAACATTCCTATTTAATTATATTTGATGCTTGTACTCGTTTTAGGCCTAAAATAGCAAAACCCACAATGTGCACTTAAATAGCCATGATTAATGCATAATAAGCTATTAATCTCTCAAGTAAGAATTAGAAAATATGAAAATGTGCATGTAACCTTATTTATTTTCATTTAACAAGATGGAGGCCATTAGGCAAGAAATTAAACATGTAAATCACTAATTATCATATGAGAGAGAAAATTTGACATAAAAACATTTATCCTCATTTTCTTAAACAAAAGGGCATGGATGTATATATGAAAACATTTTCTTTAAATAGAACAAGGTTAAGAGAGCAATTGGACATAATAAAATAATTTTGTAAAATAACATGGGCAAATTACATTTAAGTCCTCAAAATTATCTAATTTAGAAAAAGAGCATGCGAGGAATAAAATAGTTTGAAAATTTGGATGACAAAATTGGGATGTTACAATTCTACCCACCTTAAATAAATTTCGTCCTCGAAATTTCCTAGAGTTTCTACCCACCTTAAGGGTTCACATAAACTTGCAATTTTTCCCATACAAAATTTTATTATAAAAGAAGCATGCATAAACAAAGTATTATGATTAAATAAAAAAATTACTTAACTACCCTCCCTAAGTCTCATACTCTAACATTACACCTATTATACTTAGGGAATCTATCTCTCACTTACCATGACTACATTTTCATAGTTGTCTAACCTTAGGTCCTATATCCTTCATCTCTTTATATGTGGTGATCAAGAACATATTTAGAAATGTTGGATCTCTTTATGTTACATATCACCAACTCATTTGCACATGTGTCCCATACCACACATACAATTAAGAAGGTAAGACACATAAAAAGTCACATTAAATGACATTTTCCTCAAGTCTCAATTAGGTGGCCCTTACTATTGAGACAAGGAGAAACATGTCATCATCTAGGGTTTGGTTTCATCTAACATGTACTTCTCTAATGAGGTGAGGGCTCTAGTCATCTTTAGGGTTCTCTAGACATACTAGAATACATTATCATGTTCCCTACTTCTATTTCTTCATCCTAGGGTGACTTGTATGAATCCTCATTGTTGCCTAAGTGGCCATCTATTCCTTGCTCTGATACCATTAATGTAACACCCCTCCCTAGGGTTTCTTACGTAACCAGCGGAAGCACAGCCTAATCCCCAACATTATCCATAATGTGGGGTACTTGGCATATCGGGGAGGGATTTTCACATGCATGATCTCATATCAAGAAATAAACAACACTTGGCATTCATAGAAACATCGATTCATACATAAAGTTCTTCTTGGAAAGATAACTACGTCATGATACTAAAGCTATGCTAACATAAACTGGATAATATCTAAATGACAGGATCTCCATAGATGGACGTCCCACCAGGCAACAACTCCTTGGATCTTTGGGTCCTTGTTATTCTCAAGATGATTCCTTCTCCTTAGCTCCAACTCCTGCGGACATCTCGTCCCCATCCATGCAAAGGAAAAACAAACATCGTAAGTAAGCGGCATTGGCATATTATAAGACATAAAAATAACATATAAATTTATTTGACATAAACATGAACATGCATTAACATTAATCGTTTCTTGATGTCTTTTACATAAAGAAATTGACTAGAAGAATATGCTCCTCTCTTAATGCCCCATAAGGAGCCCATAATGCTCGGAAAGCCCATAATTGCTCGGAAAGCCCATAATGCTCGGAAAGCCCATAACAAGGTGCATATAAATCTAAATCAATTTCTATTATTCATGATCTTGCTTAAACTTAGCTTATCTTCTTAATATTCTAAACTTGATCTTAATTGGGATTGCTCCCTCTGAAACATGATTGGGATTTCTCCCCATGACCATAATGGGATTTCTCCCTCTTAAGCATGAATGGGAAACTTATTCCCTATTAATCTTGATTTCTTGTATCTTAATCATAAACCATAGTCTTAATGGGATTTCTAGACTTAGACTTAGATTATAACAATCAACATCCAATAATCATATACATTGAGGAAAAACATGTACTTTTCAAGACTTCAACATAAAAAAAATGCATAATATATCATAAGCATTCAATAATTCATATTTTACTATGCCAAAGGCATGGCCCGCTTACCTTGAGCTAAAACACCTAGGTCAAACCTGGTTTGACTGGTTGGATCCTTTTAATCACCTGAAATTAACATATTTACCCTTTATCATATATCATTAAACCCTAATTTGCTCATATAAATTTTGAGATGTGTAAACAGTAAAATCAGTCGATAAAAACCACAAAATCGGATTCCTCATCGAAAATCCTTTCCAAAACATATTTATTTATATTTTTCTGAGGTCGTATGCAAAAGTTATGAATTTTGCACTCTGGACCAATCAGAAATAAGGAAACCATAGCGTGACATCAATTAAATCTATGATTACTTCGCTGCAAATAAAACGTCAAAATACCAGAAAACCAAGCCGTGTGTGACATAATGATTAAACATGCGGGGGCATACTCGTCATTGCACTCTAACTGCTCATCGCGCGTAAGAAGGACAAACTGAATGTCAAAATACCTATAATGCCCTTGGGCGATCGAGTTAACTGATTGAACTCGCGGGGGCACCATGGTCATTTCAGGACCTGGATTGCTCCCTGCTTGCTCCATGGCGAGAGCAGCAACAGGAGGTTCACCTCCGATCAGAACCTGAGAAGGCAGAAAGATGCTAGTGGCATCTGAGATCTCTAATGCATCCGCGGTACCAGGGCGAGGCCATTGAGCCTAAGATCAATCCCTGCTGTGCACAGGAGCTCCGGACTTCTCTTTGCAGTCATGGCCATAGATGTCAGTCACAACCAGAGCTGCCAAAGGACAGAAGCCGAGAGAAGACTCGAGGTCATCAAGAAAGGAAATCTGTGATGTCTTGTGGAGTCAAAACAGAGGTGCGGGTAGCGCCGCCTGAAGCAGAGGCACCAAGAAAATCCCTTGCGGGAGAGAACAGGGAATTTCCGTGAGAAACAGAGGTGGCGGCGATGGTTCAACATGTGGTGGAAGCAAGCTCGAAATGGTGAGATAATGATCGGAAAAAGTTCGTGGAGGGACGGTGGAGCCATAGCCAACATTTCTGTGGTCAGAGGACTATTGGGTTGATCGGATGCTTGAGCGCCGACAAGCACAAGCGGCGGCTCTATAGGACCCACCGATTGGGGTGACCTCAAGGCAAACTGAGAAAGCCAAAACCAAGGCGAGGCTCCGACGATGCTTACTGCGTTCGAGATTGCGCCGAGGTGACAGGAGATGGCGGGGAGAAGCCAAGATTGTCGGAGAAGACAACTTGAGTAGGTCGGCGCCGCTGGGGAAGCCCGAGGGGAAATTGAGCACGGAGGAGCACAACTGGGGGGTCGGCGGTGCTCTCAGAGCGTTTGAGTGGCGGCGGAGGAGGCTAGGAGGCCGTCAGTGCAAGGGGGGTTGTGAGCCCTAAATTGGGCGTTTTCCCTATAGAGCACGAGAGGAGGTGAGTGGAGGCTCGTTGGGTCTGGGGAAGCGAGACGGAGACGTTGGCGAAGAAATCAAGTGAAACGGTGGGCTGTGGAGTGAGAACGTCGTTGAGGGAAAACGGTCTGTGAAACAGCCTGCTCGCGGGGGAAGGAAATGGAGGAAGAAGAGAACGCTGGCACCGTTGGATTCTGATCCAAAGGCTGCGGACGTGTGCGAAGAAAAGAAACGGATGAAATAAAGTATCTCGATTAAAGTGTGACAAATAATGCATTGATTCCTATACTATAAATCATATAAAACGTATAAATAGCATTTGGAGGGTCATTTGAAGTCCAAATGACCTCAAATTTCACCCAAAGCCTAAAGAGGTGCATTACAACACAATTGTGCAGTTAATTTCGTCTTTTAGCCCACCATTACTCCTAATTAGGCAAAACACATTCAAATCTTTCCCAATTTAATTGGGGGTCAAACAAGGTCATAATGGGTTCAAATTTGAACCATATGTACATGAGATAGTCTAGAACATTCCTATTTAATTATATTTGATGCTTGTACTCGTTTTAGGCCTAAAATAGCAAAACCCGCAATGTGCACTTAAATAGCCATGATTAATGCATAATAAGCTATTAATCTCTCAAGTAAGAATTAGAAAATATGAAAATGTGCATGTAACCTTATTTCTTTTCATTTAACAAGATGGAGGCCATTAGGCAAGAAATTAAACATGTAAATCACTAATTATCATATGAGAGAGAAAATTTGACATAAAAACATTTATCCTCATTTTCTTAAACAAAAGGGCATGGATGTATATATGAAAACATTTTCTTTAAATAGAACAAGGTTAAGAGAGCAATTGGACATAATAAAATAATTTTGTAAAATAACATGGGCAAATTACATTTAAGTCCTCAAAATTATCTAATTTAGAAAAAGAGCATGCGAGGAATAAAATAGTTTGAAAATTTGGATGACAAGATTGGGATGTTACAGTCTCCACCTGAGAATTCACTACTGTCCCTGCTGTTGCTGTTGTTGTCCTTCACCTACTGAAGGATTCCTACCTCCTCGTCCGCGTCCACCTAAAAATGTGGTTCCCACAGGAGTGAGACAATTGTAAATTGCCCTAGCGAGAGATATAACTCTCCGCCAAAACATTATTATAGCAGTTATAGAATTAACACTGAGCATAGGAATTATATATTCAACAACAGATAGATTAATGTCTAAATAGATTAGAGCAGTATTCTTATTCATAGCATTTCAGCTATAACTTGATAAGTCAGCATGATGCTTATTTAATGAGGAATTAAGGCACATGTACAACATTTATCCTTATAAGATATGCTAAGAAGAGTAACATCAACCTTCTCGGTCATTATGAGGTTATATGGAAGGGATATCATATATCAAACTACTATTAGCTTATCAGGGTATATTTACATCTTAGCTATAAAATTATAGCCGTAACATATACTCTCTTCAGGCTTAGATCACACAACTAATACCTGGTATTGTATTGCAGAGTCATGGCCTGTAACCATACTCTTTTAATAAAGTATTCAGATCTTAATCCCTCATCTCATCAGGTACATTTCCATTTCTTAACAAGTTCATCATCTTGATTATAGAATATGGGTATTCAAACCCTCAATTCATCATGGAATACTTGTTACCACTTATTAGGTAACTATTATCTTTAAGTCATCTGACCAAGGAAATTATGAATCTTGCCACACAAGCACTCCACATAGTTCACAAAACTTATATCATCACCTCTTGTTACCCCATAATAGGCAACAAGGTATATTGTGGTTTATGAAGCCCATAAACAATTTCAATAATTAAAACATCATATGGCATACAAGGCTCATTAATTTCAGGTTACCTTCTCACTAAGCAACAAAGCATATGAAGGCTTATAGGGCCTATAAAACATTTTCAATATACAGAGCATCATAGCTCATACCTAGCTATGCTCATTATCTTAACATACCTGCATGATTAGTACTCATGATAACAAGTACCATGCAATACAAGGGTTTTCTTATTACATTCATAACTCATCACTCTGTATTTGAATTTCACATAGGATCACTCTATGTTAGGATTTCACATAACATCACCCTATATTAGGGTTTCACATAGCATTACCTTGTGTTAGGGTTTATTATATCCTATTACCCAATTTAGGGTTAGGATTTCTCTTGCATATCATCACCCTCCATTAGGGTTTTCCATAAATAACCATTTAGGTTCTCAAGATCATATTATTAATGATCAAGACCTATTTCATTGCTTCACACAGCTAGGAGCCAATATTGATAACATAAGTATTCAATCATACTTATTTATTCTCATCATTCATCATTAAATGAATTATCAACACAAAGTATGAGTTTCTCTCTCATCTTTACCAGAATATGATTGTATCAAGGTTTATTGATTTGGATTAACCTTTTCATAAGGCATGTTAGCCTACACTTATCAAAGTGCATTACATCTCAATGTAACAATTGACATGACACACTTCATGTGTCACTCATCCAAATATATTGGGTTTAAAATACATCAAGGTGTATAAATCTTAAGGTGCTGGATGTGATATGTATCATATCTTGATGTATCACTTCCCTTATCACCATTATCTTACTTGAGTTCATCCACTTAGCTTGTATTAGGGTATTTTCCATCCTAATACTTTATGCACCAGTTCATCACATTTATCATGTAATCTATTGGTCATAAGTCACTTATTTAGAATATGCAACTATTACTAATGATATGGACTCATCTTTGAGTTAAGGCAATAGTGATATAAGGCCATCTATTACCAATCCCTTTAGGTATTTCACCTATCAATATCTTAATCACTATTCCATTATTAGGAATAGGGTATTCCATCTTTATAAATTAAGGTTCACATAACATCTCCCCATATATGGGTTTCACATAGCTTTACCCTTAATTAGGGTTTCACTTAGCTTTGCCCTAAATTAGGGTTTCACATAGCTTTGCCCTAAATTAGGGTCAGGGCTCATTAATCTTTTCAATGAGGGTTTCATGATCTCATTATTATGGATCAAACCCTGATTACATATTTTATTCATAATGAGAGAATTAGGGCTTAATTATGTAAGCATTCCTCTCTCTCTCTCTCTCATCCTCTCTAGGATGTTAAGTACTCCACGATTGATTTAGGTCAACTCTTCTTTTAGGTACACACAGTTAGGGTTAATCATTATAATTACCTTTGTTTTACAACATTAATAATCAAGTAGCTAATTGACCATTAATCATATTAGGTGTCCAAATTGAGACGACCGTCTAGCGAAAACAAGATTAACTAATGCGGAAGCGTTCATAAAGCAGAGGATTAGCGAAAATCACTAAAAATTTAAAACTTTTTGCAAAGAGATCCACACATAGGAAATCTTTTCCAACAATTGCCATTGTATATCATATACATTCTGTTTCAAACGTACATATCCTGTACCATCTCTTTCCAGAGACTACATCATCAGCTGCCTTATAAACATATATGCAGGCAGCATACAAATCTCGAGGCATCATGCCAATACCTCAGACTGATATATCAAAAACACTGACTAAAAACTCCGAGGACCTGAGAGTACAGAGATGACACATAGGACTACTATCTATATGACTAGACAGACAATATCTCCACCTGAGATCTTATTGCTGTCCCTGCTGTTGCTGTTGCTGCTGCTCTTTCCCTGTTCTAGGGTTTCTGCTCTACCTTTCATGCATACCAAAAAATGTTTCCCACGGGGGTGAGACAATTGTAAATTGCCCCAGCGAGAGATATAACTCTCCGCCAGAAACATTGTTATAGCATATTATGAAATTAAACTGAGCAGGGGTTACTTTTACATTAATAGGCAGAATTATTCTTCATAGAACAGAATAAGAAAAATCTCCATTTTCAATAAGAGCATTGCATCTACCCATGGTAGACTCATAGTTCATCCATCTACTTGTAATGAATACAACAGATATGAATAATCATCAATGAACTATAGATATATAACAGAAATGTAACATCGGCCAAGTTCTCTAGCATAACTTATTAACACAAATGCTACAAAGAAACATGATACTTGTTACCCAAGCATCACACATGGCTCACAAGGCCATTCATATCTTGTCACCTCTCACTAGGCAACAACTTATTCACATGGCTCACAAGGCCATTCACATCTTGTCACCTCTCACTAGGAAACAACTTATTCACATGGTTCATAAGGCCATTCACATCTTGTCACCTCTCACTAGGCAACAACTTATTCACATGGCTCACAAGGCCATTCACATCTTGTCACCTCTCACTAGGCAACAACTTATTCACATGGTTCATAAGGCCATTCACATCTTGTCACCTCTCACTAGGCAACAACTTATTCACATGGCTCACAAGGCCATTCACATCTTGTCACCTCTCATTAGGCAACAACTTATTCACATGGTTCATAAGGCCATTCACATCTTGTCACCTCTCACTAGGCAACAACTTATTCACATGGCTCACAAGGCCATTCACATCTTGTCACCTCTCACTAGGCAACAACTTATTCACATGGTTCATAAGACCATTCACATCTTGTCACCTTTCACTAGGCAACAACTTATTCACATGGTTCATAAAATCCGTACACATTGTTACTTTTATTAAGCAACAACAACATTAACGCACAAAAAGCCAATCAACATTTATTATATAAATGTCACAACCCAAACTTGGCTATATTCATCATCTCATCATACCTGCATGGTTATTAGGCATGATAACAGACATACAAGATATTCATCACATCATGTGATACAATAGTAACACCATCATTCCTTAACCAGGAATTAGGGTTCACTATCAAACAGGACTTATCATTCCCTTTTTCCCAAATTAGGGTTAGGGTTCCCCATTTCTCATTAATTCAGACCCTCTTGAGTTAACCAACTTTATCTTGTATTAAGGTATTTCCCCTCTTAATACATTCCATCACAGAATACTCACCCTTAGCATATAATGCATAGGCCACACATTAGAATTGTCCATCTATCTCACATGATATGGACTTATCTTAGTTTAAGGCATAACTTTATTATAAAGTTGCCTATAAACAATCACAATGATACACCCTCAACTAGGGTTTCACAAGGATACACCCTTAACCAGGGTTCACAATGATACACCCTCCACTAGGGTTTCATAAGGTTACACCCTCAACCATGATTCACAATGATACACCCTCCACTAGGGTTTCACAAGGATACACTCTCAACCAGGGTTCACAATGATACACCCTCCACTAGGGTTTCACAAGGTTACACCCTCAACCATGATTCACAATGATACACCCTCCACTAGGGTTTCACAAGGATACACTCTCAACCAGGGTTCACAATGATACACCCTCCACTAGGGTTTCACAAGGTTACACCCTCAACCAGGGTTCACAATGATACACCCTCCACTAGGGTTTCACAAGGATACACCCTCAACCAGGGTTTATAAGGATACACCCTCAACTAGGGTTTCACAAGGATACACCCTCAACTAGGGTTTCAACTCAATAACCCTGTCGATTAGGGTTTATGTTCATGTTTAGGGTTTCATGATCTCTTTACTTAAGGATCATAACCCTTAACCACCACATGAATCATATTCATGTATGAATTAATGCTATCCACTTCTCAACTTGATTAGGTCATATCAACCCTTCATTCGAGTACATACAACTATGATTAACATAGTGTATCAAGTCATTGATCCTATAAGCAATTAGGGATTCATCCCTTAATTGGCACTAATCTCTTAGGTACTATTAGGGTTTCAACCTTTGTACCTTCATTGATAATAATTACTAATCATAATTGGATCAATGGATCATTCATCATCTTAAATCTCAAGAGATTCAATCACATTGGACCTCCATTACATAAGATACCCAATTGAATTAGGATTTTCAATGTTGATTCCTTCAATCATTGAATTCATGGAACCAATCATCAATTGGACCTATACTCATACTTCAATTGAATTAAATAGGTCAACCTTCAACTGATTTTACCCTCAATTGACCCTCAATTGGTCATCAATTAGGGTTTGATTCAATTGAATTAGGGTTTAGAATCGATGATTCAACAACACTAATCAATGTAAGACTAGTTACTTTGAAACCATTGAACCATCATCCAAATTGGGTATTACCTGACCCCAAACGGTCTTGAGGTCGTTTGGATGACCTCCAAACGGTCTTGAGACCGTTTTCCCAACAAATCACTCAAAACCAAGCCATCCAAGTAGGGTTTGGATCATTGAAGTGCTCACCAATTCAGCAATTTATTGCAGATCAACTTGGTACCTTTAGGCCTTCAAACACCTAACCATACTCAACCCTAGACCTCCAAACGGTCTTGGGTGACCACAAAACGGTCTTGATACCGTTTGGATGAGCTCCAAACGGTCTTGAGACCGTTTGGCCCATCCAACCTTTGGATTCTAGTGAAAAATCATCATGGATTGGTCTATCGAGTTGATCAACAAATCAACACTACATTGCAATATGATTAGTACCTTTGGACCTTCAATTGGTCAACTATACTTGACCCAGACCTCCAAACGGTCTTGGGGTGACCCCCAAACGGTCTTGAACCCATTTGGATGATCCCCAAACGGTCTTGAACCCGTTTGGGCTAATCAATCCAAAATCTCAACTTAACTCATTGGAATGTCAGCACTGTTTTCAATTAGGGTTTGCCTAATTGAATAGCCTTCAACTCACGATTCATTTGGAGTTAACCCCTCAAATTTTGAGAGTCATTAACCAACATAATTATGAACAGGAATCCCAAACGGTCAATGCTTGGTCAACTCACTCAAACGGTGTTGAACCCGTTTGCCCAAGCAGGTCAAGTTAATCAGGTTGAAAATCAGCACTTAATCCAATTAGGTTTTCCTACTTGATTAGCCTTCAACCTATGATTCCTTTTGAGTTAACCCCTCAAATTTGGAGGGTCATTAACCAACATCATTATGAACAGGAATCCCAAACGGTCAACGCTTGGGCAACTCACTCAAACGGTCTTGAACCTGTTTGCCCAAGCAGGTCAAGTTAATCAGGTTGAAAATCAGCACTTAATTCAATTCGATTTGTCTAATTGATTGGCCTTCAACCTATGCTTATTTTGGAGTTAACCCCTCAAATTTGGAGGGTCATTATCCTACATAATTAGGAACGAGATTCCCAAACGGTCAACGCTTGGTCAACTCCTTCAAACGGGTTTGAACCCGTTTTCCACCAAACGGTTTGCAACCCGTTTGGTCACCAAACGGTTTTGGTGAAACCGTTTGGTCCCAACCCTTGAGATCGTTTGCTCCCAAGATATTTGGTGAGGTGCTTGCTTATGATGATGTAATCATCATAATTCTTCGTGCACCCAAGAACAGCAACCGTTCTTGATGGAATTGCAGAAAAGAATCAAATATGTATCAAATTGAAGAAAACAATCAACAAAGCATAGATGATTGATGCAATAGCAATGATTAAGGGTTTGAGTTATAAAACCCACATCCAATTGAGCTCCAAAGCTCCAAGATCACACCATAAATGGTGGATGAAGCTCTAGCAACTCCCCCTAGGCTCGTCCTCAAGCTTTTGATTGCAAAAGTTGGCTAGGGTTGAAGAGGAGATCGAAATAAGAAGGAATCCATAATTTATTTTCGATTTCCACCATGAAATCAAGGAGAACGAAGGTCAAGGGCTTACCCACAGGTTGGGTACGTGCTCCTTGCTCCTCCCTAGCTCCTTGGTCGGTTTTTCAAGCAAGGGGAAGAAGAAAATCCGAAAAAGGCCTTGGTTTGGGCTTGGAAATGGCACTTTTATAAGGAAATTGAAGAGAGAGAAAATGCCTTATTAAAATGCATTTAATCCCAAAAATAGTACCACCTCTTCCTCCTTGGTTTTCTTGTGTACAAAGGCAACTAAAAAACACCGAACTCCCTTCCATTATCCATGGATTAAGGGAAAAGAAAATAAGCACCTTAATCCATTATAATACTAATATATCTTTTTGAGTGGGAATTCTTTAACTTATAATAAGGTGCGTGGAATTTCACCTCCTTTAGATATTTTCGTTCCTTATCTTGGCAAAGGAACGTCCATCCTTATTCAAAATCAACCAATAACATTTTGGTTGAAAGCCCTTTAATTAATACATTCATTTTTGCCCTAAATTGAATTAGGGTTTCACTTATGATTAAATCTTGATTATTTTAATATCAAGATTCTCTCTCCTCCAACTTAATTCAAATGAGATGCCCCTCTCATTTTCTTTGCTCTACATGATGCCAAGAAACATTAGGGACCTTATGGAAGTGGTAATTTGCATATTGAACCCTAGGTTTTGGGTAAATTGCACATTACACCAAAACTAGGTTTTAATGCACAAGGATTGCTTTACAAGCTTAATCTTGGTGCCCAAGCTTGTGAAAACCATACCACTATATCATAATCATTATTATGGTGTCTCAACATCATAGGAACATCTTATAATGAAAAATTTGCAAGTTTACCCCTCAACTTGGGTAATTTGCACTTTAGTCCAAAATAAGCAATCATTGCTTCAACATTGTTCAAACATGACCAAAATTGAAACATAAGTTTCTCATGGGTCCTAATTACTTTTCCCAAGATAAGATTAAGCATCTACTCAATCTTATTAGACAAAACATCTAGGTTTAACACATAACCCAGGTTAGGGATGTTACAAATTATAAACCCCTAACAAGGATTTCGTCCCCGAAATCTCAGAAAAAGGAGGGACATATTTATTCAGTTATAATTCCCTCAAGTCTCCACATAATATCTTCGTATCATGGAGATATCATGGATTTTGTAATCCACACAAGGTTCCTTTCATTAATTCCTCTTTATCACTATTTACGTTTATGCAAAGCATAAACCCCTAACATATGATGTCCATGTCATTGAAAGGAAGAAGCATAATAGAACATAATTCAATAATCACTCAAGAATACTTATCAAAAGGAAAAACATATATATCTAACAGAGATAATTAACTTAGAAAACTCTATGTAATTGGGAATGTTCACATAGTTCTTCCTATTAGTTAGGGATGTCACATAACTTTTCCCTTTTTGTTTAGGGTTGGAATTGCACAAAGCATCTTCCTTTATTGGAATTGCACACAACATCTTCCTTTATTGGAATTGCACACAACATCTTCCTTTATTGGAATTGCACAAAGCATCTTCCTTTATTGGAATTGCACACAGCATCTTCCTTTATTGGAATTGCACACAGCATCTTCCTTTATTGGAATTGCACACAACATCTTCCTTTATTGGAATTGCACACAACATCTTCCTTTATTGGAATTGCACAAAGCATCTTCCTTTATTGGAATTGCACAAAGCATCTTCCTTTATTGGAATTGCACACCGCATCTTCCTTTATTGGAATTGCACACATCATCTTCCTTTATTGGAATTGCACAAAGCATCTTTCTTTATTGGAATTGCACAAAGCATCTTCCTTTATTGGAATTGCACACAACATCTTCCTTTATTGGAATTGCACACATCATCTTCTTTTATTGGAATTACACACATCATCTTCCTTTATCAGAATTGCACACAACATCTTCCTTTATTGGAATTGCACAAAGCATCTTCCTTTATTGGAATTGCACACATCATCTTCCTTTATTGGAATTGCACAAAGCATCTTCCTTTATTGGAATTGCACACAACATCTTCCTTTATTGGAATTGCACAAAGCATATTCCTTTATTGGAATTGCACACATCATATTCCTTTATTGGAATTGCACACAACATCCCACTTTATTGGAATTGCACACAACATCTTCCTTTATTGGAATTGCACACATCATCTTCCTTTATTGGAATTGCACAAAGCATCTTCCTTTATTGGAATTGCACAAAGAATCTTCCTTTATTGGAATTGCACACAACATCTTCCTTTATTGGAATTGCACACAACATATTCCTTTATTGGAATTGCACACATCATCTTCCTTTATTGGAATTGCACAAAGCATCTTCCTTTATTGGAATTGCACACAACATCTTCCTTTATTGATTCCATATTCATGATTTCATGATACTCATTAGATTGTCTCAGAATGACTACTTGATCAGAGCAATAAAAAAGACAACAATCTAAGAGTTTCCATACCCACTTTATCATCAATAGTTGTATACCTGGCCAGGGTTTACAAATACTAAGATCAAGTAGTATGCACTTACATGCTATCATATTCCTCACTTTTCATGCCATTATACACACAGGATTTTCCATCTCTAGATTTTCTTCAGGCATCATTTCTATATCTCTCTCTTGCCTGCTCCCATGCACCTTTTCCTAGTGCAACATTGCTTCTTCCTGCAACAACCTGCTCATGTGACCCAGTCATCTTTAAGTTCTTCTTCTCTTATACGAGCATAAGGCACTTTCAGATACACTAGATGACACCAGAACAATCTCTACTACCTTAGTCCTATGTCTCTGTAGACTCAGCGAACCTAGAGCTCTGATACCACTTAATTGAGACGACCGTCTCACGAAAACAAGATTAACTAATGTGGAAGCATTCATCAAGCAGCGGATTAGCGAAAATCACTAAAAATTTAAAACTTTTTGCAAAGAGATCCACACATAGGAAATCTTTTCCAACAATTGCCATTGTATATCATATACATTCTATTTCAAACATACATATCCTGTACCATCTCTTTCCAGAGACTACATCATCAGCTGCCTTATAAACATATATGCAGGCAGCATACAAATCTCGAGGCATCAAGCCAATACCTCAGACTGATATATCAAAAACACTGACTAAAAACTCCGAGGACCTAAGAGTACAGAGATGACACATAGGACTACTATCTATATGACTAGACAGACAATATCTCCACCTGAGATCTTATTGATGTCCCTGCTGTTGCTGTTGCTGCTGCTCTTTCCCTGTTCTAGGGTTTCTACTCTGCCTTTCATGCATACCTAAAAATGTTTCCCACGGGGGTGAGACAATTGTAAATTGCCCCAGCGAGAGATATAACTCTCCGCCATAAACATTGTTATAGCAGATTATGAAATTAAACTGAGCAGGGGTTACTTTTACATTAATAGGCAGAATTATTCTTCATAGAACAGAATAAGAAAAATCTCCATTTTCAATAAGAGCATTGCATCTACCCATGGTAGACTCATAGTTCATCCATCTACTTGTAATGAATACAACAAATATGAATAATCATCAATGAACTATAGATATATAACAGAAATGTAACATCAGCCAAGTTCTCTAGCATAACTTATTAACACAAATGCTACAAAGAAACATGATACTTGTTACCCAAGAATCACACATGGCTCACAAGGCCATTCATATCTTGTCACCTCTCACTAGGAAACAACTTATTCACATGGCTCACAAGGCCATTCAAGGGGAAGATGGAAAGGAAGAGGAAGGATCCAGGAAGTTTCTACATCCCATGTTCTATAGGTGGCAAACATTTCAAGAAGGCACTATATGATTTGGGAGAGAGATTAATCTTATGCCTTTTACCACCTTCCAGAAGTTAGAATTGAAGGAACCAACAATAACAGTTATGGAGATCGAGTTGGTGGGTGGTTCTATTATGAGTCCATATGGGATATGCGAAGACGTGTTGGTTGAAGTCGACAAGTTTATCTATTTGGTTGACTTTGTGGTGATGGATATGAAGGAAATGAAAGGATCTGAGATATTGCTAGGGAGTTCATTCCAAGCTATGGCCGATGTGATCACAGCCATTGGCAGAGGCTATTTGACACTTAGGATAGACAATGATATAGTGGAATTCAGACTACCAGATGAATCTTTACCACCATCCCATAACAACTCGGGTTGAGGAGGATCATTCATGTCAAGCCTAGGACATTAAACAAGGGCGCTTCTTGGGAGTCAACCCAATTTCATTTTAGTCATTTACATTTTTAGGACTTTTGTTGTGTAATCTTCACATTTATTTTGTTATTTTTTTATTTTATGTATAGAAGGTACCTTGATGCTCTTGTTTGGTGTATAGAAGGTACTACTGAGTTTTCTCAGGAAAAACCACACACTCGTAGACCAAAGTCGGTACTACTGAGTCCAAAGTCAGTATTATCGACTTTTTCAGTGAAAAAATGACAGAGCTACAAGAAAAGGCCATCAATACCACGGAAACACATGTGGGTGGGAACCAATATTTAAATCTCAAAGAAGGAGAGAAAATTTCATATGTTGATGCCAAAAAGACACAAATTAGTAGCACCAACAAGAGGTTTATATGCTACCATAACTTGATCTAAAGATCCACCAATCATGCACTGCAACCACCCTTCAAAGCAACTAGTGCCCCTATTTCACTTCTATGTTTGAATTTTGACTATGAAGTCATAGTCAAGTTCAATCCTAGGGGGTGTTGGAATGACTTTTGATGCAGGGGTTTTGAGTATCTTTTATAGGCTAGTTTTACACTCGTTTTATGCGCTTATTGGTCATATTTGTGGTTAATATCACATGATTCAATTCCTTTAGCCTATTATCCTTTCATGCATCAAATTCATCTTGTTTTACATTGTTTTGTATAGATTATCATATTTCTCGGATTTGATTTGTGTTTTTCTCTCATTTTTAGGCAATTCACAATTCTGGACCTATTGATACCATCGAAGGTCTGTTGATAGCATCGACAGAGCAACAGTGACATAGCTAGAGAGGAAGAAGATAGTTCGATGCCATCGACACTTTTTCAATGATTTTGAAAGTCCAATAGTGAGCCAAATATTGTCCCGTCGATACCATCAACAGGAATGGTCGATGGTATCGAGATGCCATCAGGCGGCTTCCAAAAATTGAAGAAAGCATTGGTACCCTAAGGCGTCGATACCATCGACACCCCATCGATGGTATCGATGTCGTCGGATCAGAGTTTTGTCTAACATGACTTCAATCGGACGGTTGCATTCTTTTGGTGGTCGTAAGTGGTACCTATACCTAGGAAAAGATGGCCCAAAGTCGGGAGGCACGTTCTATTCCATTACACAAGTCCCAAAGGAGGAGAGAGCGAAGAACAGAGCCGAGAGCTATGCCCCGTGAGATCCCAGAGACACAGACGGAGTTTTTCACCACCGGAAGGCTACAGAACGCTCATCCCGCGCCAAGGATCACCCGGTTCTTCTTCGTTCATGGGTTACACCATCTCCATCCACGTTTTCTCCATGTTTTCTCATTCCTTCATGGTGTTTTGCATTGAGATGAACATGTGGGGCTAATCCCCTTTGACCGAGAGTAGCATGGGCATTCATTGTATGACTCTTCTTACATAGTTTATCATAAATTATCCCTCAAATCTGTTGTATGAAATCATTTTCTCCATTGCTATCATTGTGCTTGATCACCATAATGGTAATCTAATACCTTTAATTGCTTTTCATGAAGAATTAATGGTAGAAAAGAGGCGGTGATCACATTAACTAATAAATCCTTTGGAAAAGGCAATGTACAGTTAATGGTGGGAACCCATAGACATGTCTTTCATGCACCTTGTCTAGGGCATAGGTTACTACTGGCATAGAACCGACCTAGATTAAGATAGTGAATTGTATCATGGAAGTGAGCAATTCTGGCTACATGCCACTATCCGGAAAGGGAGACGAGTTGTGATAATTGTGAAGGAATTAGTACAACGAGAACCCGCGGTGAAACCGCAATCCTAGATATTTCTTTTGAATTGATTAAACCAACCACGTAATTGATTGATTTGTTTTGTTTTGTTTTTATTTTTATTTTTCAAATCAACTTCCAAACTTTTATAATCAGTTTAGCTGATCACGAGTAGTTAGTAGTAGTCTACCGATAATTATGTTTCCTTATGTTCGACTCGGGCCTCACAAGGCCTATATTACATTGGCGCGTACACTTGTGTTATACGCACGGTAAAGTTGTGTCAAGTTTTTGGCGCCATTGCTGGGGAAACGACAATTTTTGGTAATACGAGTGCTACAAGCGGCCACTCTAGGCCACTTTTAATAATTTTAATAATTGAGAGTAAATTGTCTATCTTTCAAATTCTTTATTCGTCTAGCACTGTACTTAATAATTTTTCACATTTCAGGTACTAGTGCATGGTGAAGACGCGTAGTATGAACTACACACAGTCAACACCTGAGATTCCGCCTTCGGGATCAGGTGACGAGAAGGATCATATCCACAATCAATGTGAAGACTTAGACACAGATTCTGAACTTGAAGTAATGGCTAAGGAACAGACAATATGGGAGAAGATCAAGGCTTCTTCCTCATTCGCGTCTAAGGGGCTGATCAAAAAGCAGGCGATCAACATTCCTACATACAAGATTGATCTGGCACTGATAAACCTGGTCAAGTCTAATGCATTTCATGGGTTGAACAATGAAGATCCAGTGGCCCACATCAGCACATTTGTGGAAAACTGTGATATGATAAAGATTGACAGGTTCCCGCAAGAAGCACTCTACTTAAAGCTTTTTCCCAATTCTCTAGCGGGAAATGCACGTGAATGGCTGCACAATCTCGATGACGAGCGCGTCGAGACCTGGGACCATATGGTAGAGGTCTTCTTCGAGAAATTCTTCCTGCCCGAGAAGATGAATGACCTCGTGAGAAAGATCCATAAATTCTGTCAAAAGGTTGGTGAGACTTATTCAGAGACATGGGAGCGCTTTCAGATCATGCTAAGGAAGTGCCCACATCATGGGCTGGACAAGGACAAGAAAGTTAAAATTTTCTGCTTTGCTCTCAATGAGCATGACAAAAGCAACTTAGATTCAGTGGGCTCGGGCTTCTTCTTGAACAACACAGGTACAAGGTGTTGGGAGATCTTGAAGAACATGGCCAAGAAGCAGTCGTGGGGTAATAAAGATGTACCAGAACAAAATAGAGTTGCAGGGGAATCAAAGGCAATTAAAGAGATAAATGAGAAGATGGACCTGATGGAAAAGAGATTTCTAGCAAAAGAGGATGAAGGATCTGATGATGAGGCACATGTCAAATTTATGCGCCAACAACAAGGGTACAGGAATAATGATTACTTTTGGAGGAAGGGTAAGAAGTTCTCATGGAAGGATCCCAATAATTTTCTGCAGGATCCGGATGCCAAACCACAACCTACTGTAGAGGAGAAGAGTAATGAGTTGCTCAATAAAATTGTGAAACAAAACCAAGAACTCATGAGCACTTTCAGTAAGCAATTGCAAACTCAAGGAGAATTTATGAATCAGTTTGGACAGACACTACAAAGCCATGGGGCACAAATGAGGACACTTGAGGCATCTTTAAAACATATGGCAGTGGATATTGCGATTCTAAAGAAGCCCACAATGCAAGGTTTCCCGGGGAATATTGATGTTCCCAGAAAGACCCATCAAGCTAAGGCCATTATATTTAGGAGTGGAAAGAAATTTTTAAACTCTAAGGCCGATGAACCGAGCACACTACAGCAAGAAGACATAGGTGAGGCCACAAAGGATGCCGTAGTTATAGAGACAGTGGAGGATGATGCAGAGAAGGCCACAAAAGAGCCCATTGCAGAGAAAGAGGCTGAGAAGAGAATGCCTAATGTGCCACCACATCATAGGGTACAGACCGTCTCAGTTCCTTATCCAAATAGTCTGAAGGCAAAGAAAGTTGATGCACAGTTCAAAAAGTTCATGGATAGCTTTAGGAAACTTTCGGTCAATATTCCCTTGATAGAGGCTATTGAGCAGATACCCTCCTTTTGAAGGATATAATTACCAAGAAGAGGAAGATTCCAGACACTGACGTGGTAGTGCTTAAGGAACATGTTAGCGCCTTTATTCTGGGAAAATTGCCACCAAAGTGACAAGATACGGATTGTTTCAATATTTCATGCTATATTGAGAAGGTGAAATTTGGTGAAGCATTGTGTGATTCTGAGTCAAGTATCAACTTGATGCCCCTCTCTACATTCAAAAAGCTTGGTCTTAAAGAATATCGACAAAGCAACATGACAATTCAACTTGCGGACAATTCTGTGGTACGACTGTATGGTATTTGTGAGGATGTCTTAGTCAAAGTTGATAGGTTTGTGTTTCCATCTGATTTTGTTGTCATGGAGATGCAAGTTGAGCAAGGGAATGAGCTGCTCTTAGGAAGACCTTTCCAAGCCACTCCCGATATGATATTGGAGATGGGTATAGGTCTGTTGACAATGGGTATAGCTGATGATAAATTCAAGATAGTCATGCCACCAAATTCAAAGCAGTCACAAGCAAATGAGCAATGTCACAAAGTGAAGCACTTTGATCATAACATCTCTCTTTGCTTAGGGAAGCCATTTCTTGATATGGCTCATGTCATGACGAAGGTAGATAAGGGAACAATTGTTGTGGACATCATGGAACAAACAAAAGTGGTTTCTCTTGTTAAATTTGTGGGTTATCCCAATGATGAGGAAGAGGAAGTCTCACCGTCTACTGAGGATGAAGCTATAGCAGTCTCCATGCTTGACTCATACCCACAATTACCTCTTGAAGCTTGTTTGTTTAACATAATGAATGATTGAATGAGAAGTACGTCATTACAAGATTGTGTTAAGATTCTTCAAGTGCTTCCTTGCTACTATGCGAAGCACTATGAAGAGCTAGGACCGCTGTCACCACCGGTTCAATCTTCTTTGGTCAGTCTGACGGAGTTATAGCTTAAGTCGTTGCCCCCTCACTTGAAGTACACATTCTTAACGGCTGATGCAAAGCTATCGGTGATAATTTCAGCATATTTGAGTGCCGCTGAGGAAGAACAGTTGATGATAATGTTGAAGAACCACTGTGGTGCATTTGGGTGGTCGGTTTCTGACATCAAGGGGATCTCCCCTACTCTTTGCCAACACAAGATCCGGCTCGCTGAAGGAGCCAAACCTATGATTCAGCTACAACATCGCCTCAACCCCATCATGATGGAGGTCGTCAAAAAGGAGGTGATAAAGCTTCTCTCCGCGGGCATCATCTATGCTATTTTAGACTCTACATTGGTGAGCCCAACATAGGTAGTCCCTAAAAAGGGGGGAATCATGGTAACTCAAAATCTTTGAATGAACCTATCACCACCCGATTGGTAACTAGGTGGTGTGTTTGCATTGATTACCATCGGTTGAATTCCGCCACTTTAAAAGATCATTTTCCTCTCCCATTCATTGATCAGATTTTAGAGCGGCTGGCTGGCCACTCTCAGTTTTGCTTCTTAGATGGCTATTCCAGTTATAATCATATTTCCATAGACCCCAAGGACCAAGAGAAGTCTACTTTCACTTGTCCTTATGGGACTTTTGCGTATCGTCGGATGTCGTTCGGTTTGTGCAACGCACCAGCTACTTTTTAGTGCCGCATGCTTGCTATCTTTTTGGATATGGTGTAGCATTGTCTAGAGGTTTTTATGGAAGACTTTTCCATCTATGGTGCATCTTTTGATGAGTGCTTGTATAATCTAGACAAGGTGCTACAAAGATGTGAGGACACACATTTAGTCCTCAATTGGGAAAAATGCCATATGATGGTTAGTGAAGGCATAGTGCTTGGACACAAGGTGTCTAGCAAGGGACTGGAGGTAGATCCAGTGAAGATTGAGGTTATTTCTAAACTACCTCCACCAAATTCGATGAAAGGGGTGAGGAGTTTCCTTGGTCATGCGGGGTTTTATCACCGATTTATCAAGGATTTTTCTAAAATCGCTAAGCCATTATTAGAATTGCTTGAGAAGGATGTTGTTTTTTATTTCAATGATAAATGTATGCATGCCTTCGAGGTTCTCAAGAAAAATTTGATCTCCGTGTAGATTGTTCAAACATCGGATTGGACTAAGCCCTTTGAGCTTATGTGTGATGTGTCGGATTTTTCCGTGGGGGCCGTTCTTGGGCAGCACCTTGAGAACAAACCCACAGTTATTTTCTATGTGTCTAAGAATTTGAATGATGCCCAACTCAATTACACCACCACTGAAAAAGAATTGCTTGTCGTGGTTTTTGCATTCAAAAAATTTAGGCAATATTTGGTGGGGTCTAAAGTTGTGGTATGGACAGACCATGCTGCCATAAAATACTTAATGGAAAAGAAAGATGCCAAGCCTAGACTCATTAGGTGGATCTTACTCTTGCAAGAATTTGACATTGAGATTAAGGACAAGGCGGGCATTGAGAATGTGGTTGCAGACCACTTGTCTCGGTTAGAGAGGGTAGATGAGAGAGATACCAACATACCCATTATCGAGACCTTTCTAGATGAGAAAATCTTTTCCATTCAATCTAAGGACCCTTGGTTTTCACATATCGTGAATTATCTCGCATGTAAAGAAATTCCGGATGATTAGACTTATCAAGAGCGAAAAAGGTTTTTCCATTCTTTGAGATATAATTTTTGGGATGACCCTATTTTGTTGAAACATTGCAGGGATGGAATTTTGTGTATGTGTGTACCTGAGAGTGAATATGATAGTGTGCTCAGTCACTGTGATACATTGCCCATCGGCGGTCATCATGCGAGTATGAGGACTATGGTGAAGGTGTTAGAGAGTGGCCTTTATTGGCCTACACTTTTCCGAGATGCCTATGATTATGTGAGGAGGTGTGATTCATATCAAAGGGCAGGAAACATCTCAAAATGGCAAGAGATGCCCCTCAATGTATTTCAAGAAGTTGAGGTATTTGATTTGTGGGGCATTGATTTCATGGGACCCTGCGGTAGTGGGCAGGTTCGTGAAGGAGCATATTTTTTGTAGGTTTGGTGTGCCACGGATGATCATTAGCGATGGAGGCACCCACTTCACGAATAGGAAATTTGCTACACTATTGAGCAAATACGGGGTCAAGCATAATGTAGGTACCCCATATCACCTGCAGACGCAGGGCCAAGTGGAGGTGTCCAATAGGGAGATTAAGAAGATATTGGAGTGCACAGTGGCCTCTTCAAGGAAGCATTGGAGTGCATTACTACCGGACGCACTATGGGCATATAGAACTGCATTCAAGACACCTATAGGCACCATGCCTTTTAGGTTGGCTTACGGGCGGGCTTGTCACTTTTTGGTGGAATTAGAGCACAAGGCGCACTGGGCACTAAGGAAGTTGAACTTGAGTATGGATGATGCAGGGAGAAAGTGAATGTTAGAGCTCAATGAGTTGGATGAGCTAAGAATGAATGCATACGAGAACTCAAGGATCTACAAGGAGCGGACAAAGCAAATACACGATCGCCACATTCAATTGCGAGTGTTCAAGAAGAGTGAGAGTGTCCTATTGTTCAATTCGAGGTTAAAGTTGCATCCCGGGAAATTGAAATCCCGATGAAGTGGACCTTTGTTATAGAGGAGGTGCGACCCCATGGTGCTATCATGGTGAGAGATGGTGAAAGAATATTCTTGGTGAATGGTCAAAGGTTGAAGCACTATTATGAGGAAGACTACACAAGGAAAGTGCATGAGATCAAATTCATGGCACTAAATGAGGAATGAGGAGCATGCATGTGTATAGCCCAAGATGTTAAATGAGGTGCTTCTTGGGAGGCAACCCAACCTTGGTAGTGTACATGTTTGTTTCTTTAAATTTTTCGCATTGCTAGGTAGTTTTCATTAATTTAGCACTTAGTCTCTAAAAATGATACACTGATGTGCTTGTTGAGTGTGTAGGTTGGGGAATAGTCGATACCATCAACATCTAGGTCGATGGTATCGAATTTGGAACAGCGGACAATTCTATCAAAATTTCATTCTTTCGATACCATCGACGGCCTCGTCGATGGTATTGAAACTGGGACAGGCAGAAAAAGGATCGGGCGTCGATTGTATCGACTCATCGTCGATGGTAGTGAGTTTTCTGGAGATTTTTAGACGAATTGTCTCAGTGATTTCGATACCATCGACACACTAGTCGATGGTATCGACATGTCTACCGCAACATTTAATTGCTCAAACTTCACAGGGATCGAAGGAACGTACAGATGTCGATACTATCGACACATGGGACGATAGTATCAACAAAACATCAGCGATCCAAGGTCTTCATCGAGCGGTCCACAACGCCTATCCATGGACTGTGTTGATGGTATCGACACCCTATCACTACCATCAACACGAAGCCGATTCAGGTCCCCACATCGAGCCGTCAACAGTCGTCGATTGCAGTGAGGGGAGAATTCCAACAGCTGTCGATACCATCGACAGGATTGTCGATGGTATCGACGCACTGACAGCAGACTCGGTCATCCCTTATAAAAAGGAGGGCAAATCTTCATTCTAATCACACAATCTCATCGCCTACCCTCCACATCTGAGGCTTATCATCCCTGAGCACCCAAGAGCAACCAAGATCACCACCGACGATCATCTCTAAGAATCTTCTTTGGTTTTGCGGATCTCAATCTTCTCTGAGTGCCCCGATCGTCTTCTCTGAGCTCTATTCTCCTTTCTTTCTCCCTCACTTGTTGCTACTCCTACAACAATGGTGAGATCCAGAGCCTCATCATCTAGAGCTGCCCTAGCTGCCCCACCTGCCCCACAACAAGGACTGGTTCCTCACCCGAGGCTAGTCCATCCATCACCGGAGGTCAAAAAGGTGTATGAGGAGCTATGGAAGTGCTCCATCGAGCCGACCCGGTATGGAGACCGACAGTTGATCAAGGATCTGGGTTTTGAGGCCAATATGGCCTATGTGCTGCAGAGACAATTGGGTGAGTCCCCTGAGTATTATCGTGACCACGCCGACGGTCATCCATTCTTCAGCGGGTGGCCCACTTACAAGGAGATCGTCATTGAGTTCATGGCCTCTCTGGATATTTGTGTCATTCCCAATGAATTAGTACTAGTGTGCACAGAGTGGAAAGAGGGGTGTGTTTCTTTCCGCCTCTACAACAAGGACTATATGATGACCCTTCGTGAGTTCAACGTGATTTATGGGTGGGCCCATAACGACTTCCGCCAGCCAGCGCACAATGCGGATTATGACGCCACGGTTGCCAAGCTAGTTACTGTACTGGAGGGATACTCGATCAGCTGGCACAATGCCTCCATAGCTGATTTTGAGCATCCATTTGTCAAGATCCTACACTGAATTCTCTCTAACACCTTCTTTGCAAGATCAAAGTTGTCTCAAAGTAAATTTTAGGAGACAGACATGTTCTTCCTCTATAGTCTGCTGGAGCGGACACCTATCAACTTTGGAGCTTTCTTCCTCATGCGTGTAATGGCGGTTAAGAGGAATGTTTCTCACAGGGCTCCTATTTATTTTGGGGGTCTAATTATGCTGATTGCAATGTACTTGGGCCTGGATTTGTCTGGGCTACCAAAGCTGGAGTGCAAGAACACGCTCAATTTGAGCCATTTTGTGAACGTAGGCCTCGTTGAAGCTCGTCATGGCACTATTTATGCCACCTGCCACGTGGCAGGAGTCTTTCAGAGGAGGAAACTACCAGACCCTACTTTCAACATCAGACCAGGCCAAAGCTACAAGTGGCCGATCATTGATGTTGATGATGAGGAGGAAGAAGAAGCTCAAGAGGCAGAGGCTCTAGAGGGCGATGATGATGAAGAAGGGGAGGAGGAAGCCACTATTCCTATTCGACGACGAGTTGCTCTGAGAAAGCATCCACGAAACTATGGTGCATCCTCTTCTTCCCAGCCACAACCACCACAGCCCTCCTATGATGGAGATGACCCCTATTCTATGTAGGGGATGTATACCATGCTACAGTCGATCCAGGAGTCCCAGCAGACAATGATGCAGTCACATCATACAGCTTTTGCAGGGATCCAGGATACATATAATAGGCTCTATGAAAATCAACAGGCGATCTTTGAGAATGAGCGCCAGCTCTTTTCCAACCAGCAGCAGGTCTATGACAAGTTCGGAAGGATAGAGCAACAGCAGCAGCCTTTCTACGATCATTACTGGAGTAGAGACTACTTTGGGGGATATCCACAGCCACCGCCCATGCCACCCTATGATCCCAACTTTCAGGGGCAGTATCCAGAGTGGAACCCCCATCCCCACCAGTACCCGTCGCACCCACCACCTCAGCAGTAGCAGGGTATCACTGTTCCACCTTCTGAGTTTGTTCTTGACTATGAGGCCACATTCGAAATCAAGCTTGGGGTGAGATGGAACAGTTTCTATCTTAGTTTTATTTCATTTTCTTTTGTTGTGGCATTTTTCTTAGCTTTTTGCAATTTTTCTTTTAGTTGTGTAATTTGGTTTATTTATGGCTTTCTAGGATCTACTTTATATCTAGTGTAACCAGTGGAGTTTAAATGTAATTGCATGTCATGTCAATGTTTTCATGTGGGCTTTGGGAGAAAATGAATCTGAATAAAAAAATCTTTAAGAAATTGTAAGTTGACTTGTTTGAAATTGAGCACATAACTTATGAAAATAATTGGGTAGGTCAACATTAAAACATATGGTCATAATTGTATATCCTTATGGTTCAAGAAATGAGGACGGATATGGATGTTGAGCTTAAACTGACCAAACGGTAATGGGACTTTAATTTGAAGTGAGAAAGAGAAACCTCTTAGTTACCCTATGCACATGTCAGTAAGGAGAGACATATAATCTTTTCTAGTGGTTCTGTCATTTAGTCTTGTGATCTATCCACCTTACTTCATTCACACTCCACAATAAGAACTGGGAGCACCTTACAGTTTTCATCTCTTGATTGCATGTCATTTAGATAGGATTGCATTGTAGCTAGATTTTGCATAAAAAAATGAAAAACAAAATTGTAGATCAGTTATGCATGCACACATTTTAGAGTGCAAGCCATTGTAGTTGCATAATTACTTTCATGTAGTTGCACTTTGCATATTTTTGAGCATATAGGACATTATGTGCCTTACTTTTTTATGCAAAATAAGAAAAGCGGGTAACTTTCTCTATACTCTTTGAAAAGTAGATTGTAATGCATCAATTATTGTAGTTATGTGAAAATAAGCCCCAAAAAAATTATTATGTTTTGTAAATATTTTCGTAATCAATTGAGAAAATTGGGGCTTGAAAAAGATTAAAAAAAACAAAAAAGAAAGAAAAAGATAAGTAGAAATCAGAGGGAGAAAGGAACTTGTTTCACCTACATAATAGGAAGAATAAGCACATGATGTAGTTTCATAGACATTCTATCTCACATTGAGACGGAATAGTAGAGCATGCATCATTCCACCTAAAATGTAGGCATTAGGTCATTTTCATATGCATATGCATCATTTAGGTATTTTTTGTTGTTTTTGCATGTTAACTTGTATTGTGCTTTCTGTTCTTTCATAGCCGCCCATTCCATCCACCCGTTGCTCAAAACGGTAGGCCACCCATGATTATCTCCTCATTCTTGTATAATCAAGAGATCTGCTTCCATTGTAGATGGTAGTTAGGATTTGAGCAACGTAGATAGGAGATCACAAGATGCACCACGCATGAACCGGAGGAATTTATTATATTATATACTTTATTTGATTGTGTTCATTGATTACAGGGTGGACATCACTCATGGATGATCATTGTCACCTTTAGGGTAGTTATCGTTTTATGGTTAGTGAGAGATGGTATGTGCCTTGCAGGTGGGAATCATACTATGATGTCTTTTATGTGATTATGTTCTTTAGTTGACCCTCACAATTTTATTCTATAGTTTTGTTGCTCGAGGACGAACAAAGTTCAAGCTTGGGGGAGTTTGATGCAGGGGTTTTGAGTCACTTTTATAGGCTAGTTTTACACTCGTTTTATGTGCTTATTTGTCATATTTTTGGTTAATATCACATGATTCAATTCATTTAGCCTATTATCCTTGTATGCATCAAATTTATCTTGTTTTACATTGTTTTGTATAGATTATCATATTTCTCGAATTTGATTTGTGTTTTTCTCTCATTTTCAGGAAATTTGCAATTTTGGACCTATCGATACCATCGATGGTCTGTCGATAGCATCAATAGTGATAGAGCCAGAGAGGAAGCAGATAGTTTGATAAGTCTCGAAAGTCCAACAGCAAGCCAAATATCATCCCGTCGATACCATCGACAGGAACGATCGATGGTATCGAGATGCCATCAGACGGCTTCCAGAAATTGAAGAAAGCATCGGTACCCTAACCCATCGATGGTATCGACACCGTCAGATCATAGTTTTGTCTAGCACGACTTCAATCGGAAAGTTGCGTTCTTTTGGCGGCCGTAAGTGGTACCTATACCTAGGAAAAGATGGCCCAAAGCCGGGAGGCACGTTCTATTCCATTGCACAAGTCTCGAAGGAGGAAAGAGCAAAGAACGGAGCCGAGAGCTATGCCCCGTGAGATTCCATAGATGCAGAAGAAGTTTTTCACCGTCAGAAGGCTGCAAAATGCTCATCCCACACCGAGAATCACCCGGTTCTTCTCTGTTTAGGGGTTACACCATCTCCATCCACATTTTCTCCATGTTTTCTCATTCCCTCATGGTGTTTTGCATTGAGATGAACACGCGGGGCTAATCTCCTTTGTCTCTAGGACCGGGAGTAGCCCGGGCAATCGTTGTATGACTCTTCTTACATAGTTTATCATAATTTACCCCTCAAAATCGTGGTATGATATCATTTTCTCCATTGTTATCATTGTGCTTGATCACCATAATGGTAATCTAATACCTTTAATTGCTTTTGATGAAGAGTTAACGATAGAAAAGAGGCGGTAATCACATTAACTAATAAATCCTTTGGAAAAGGCAATGTACAGTTAATGGTGGGAACCCAGAGACATATTTTTCATGCACCTAGTCTAGGGCATAGGTTACTACTAGCATAGAATCGACCTAGATTAAGATAGTGAATTGTATCACGGAAGCGAGCAATTCTAGCTACAGGCCACTATCCGAAAAGGGAGATGAGTTGTGATAATTGTGAAGGAATTTGTACAATGAGAACCCGCGGTGAAACCGCAATCCTAGAGATTTCTTTTGAATTGATTAAACCAACCATTTAATCGATTGCTTTATTTTCTTTTGTTTTTATTTTTCTTTTTCAAATCAATTCCAAACTTTTATAATCGGTTTAGCTGATCGCGAGTAGTTAGTAGTAGTCTACTGATAATTATGTTTCCCTATGTTTGACTCGGGCCTCATAAGGCCTATATTACATTGACGTGTACACTTACGTTATACGCACGGTAAAGTTGTGTCAACTATGTCATTATTTTGTTTCTTAGTTTGTTTTTATTTTTTTAGGATTCACATCTATCTAGTGTAACAATAGATCTTAATGCATGATTTTTGTCATTTTATGTGTTTTCATACTCTTGCAATGGAAATTATAATGAACAAAAATTTTGGCTTAGTTGCAAAATTCTTAAGTTTTACCACCTAGCGGAAGTGTATGGGCCAGTCATCTTAAGGACATTTAATATGAATGGACATCTTAAATTTTCATGTAACGTAAATGAAGATGGGATTTGACCCTAAATTTATCAAACAATTAATAAGATCTAAAATTGAAGTTTAAAAAATAAACCCTAAGGTTACCCTGTCACAAGTTATTAGAGATGGACATATTACAATTCATGAAAGGCATTGTCTATTAATTATGCCATCCTTTTTCCATTCATTTTGACCCACCACCATAAGATGATCAAGTAATCTAAATTATTTCATCTTGTTTGCATTCAAGGCATGATAGGTGACATGATAGTTAGTTTCTCTTTGTTTGCATTAGCTACAAAATGAAGAAAAAAAATGTACATCAACAACTTTGTGCATATCATTCTAGTTGCATAGTAATTACATGTAGATTTCACACATCTTTCATCATTCATTTTTTACTATCATATAAAAAATGTTGTTTTCCTATGAAATACGAGTGTAGGGATACACGTCCATACCCTCAGAAGGAAAAAAAAGAGAAAAGAATTTTTTAATGATATGTTAGTAAAGCCCAAGCGTAATGTTCCATTATGCTAGAATAATGGCCCAATAAAAAAGAAGAAGAAGATAAGTATGTTAATGTTTTAAAGTTAAGAGGGAGAAAGATGCCCTTAACTCTTCATAAAAAGATGAAAACATTCACGTGATGCATTTTTCTTTTTAGTTTATTCTCATTTATTTGATAAGATTGTATCTAGGGATGGAAATTTTACCCACTGACCCAGTCCCACCCAGAACCAAGCCCAACTAAACCCAATTTATCGTGAGGTAGTTGGGGCCGAATGGGGATGGAGCGTTCTGATCCATTTATTTACCTAACCCCCCATTGAGACCCATCAGGACCCATTCGTTCTTTTATTTAGTTTGCCAGTGTACATCGCCCAAACTCTTCCTCTTAAGAGAGTTCTCTTCCTCCCTCCATCTGATGCCATCAGACTTTGCGGCGTGTTGTTCTCTAGGCTCCACGATGTTGCCCGTCTCACGTGCTTGGTTCCTGGTGAAGTAGCAATTTCTGTCGGGTCACCACCGTGAAGATGGTTCCTCTACAAGGCACCGCCGTGAAGGCAATTACTCTTCGTCATCGTTGTCTACAGTGATCGTCTCTTCTCAAAACTTGAGCGGTACACTAAAAACCTACATTTGATCCTCTCTACCTCAGTCGCAACCAAACAAACATGAAGAGGAAGCATTGCTAGGCTACCATTGCCTTTTTCCCTGACACGTCCATCTCTTCCATCATCTCCCACTATGCTACCACTACTTTCCAGTCTCAAGGACACTCTCACGGTACACTGCTTCCATAGACACAAGCGTTGCACGGCTGGCATATGAACTTATAGAAGGGACCACAACCAAGGAAATTCCATCTCACACATTTGGTTGTCGAGCAAGCTGTCAGCTGTCGCAGGTCACTGCTCAATGGTTGATCGTCCAGTTGCATGTCGTCGGTGTGAAGGCACCTAAAAAAATCAAACAACACCTGGAATCTACTACAGAAGTAGGTTTTCTGCAAGCACCCCCGTTATGTCTCAAGACCTACAGGTGGAGTCAATGTTTGGTATCTTCGGTAAGTTAAAATATGATATGTGAACCATTTGATCCTTCTTCAGTTGTCTGTCTCAGATCCTCTTGCTTACTACATCGAGTGTATGACCCATCATCAAGACATTTTTGTCACTTTGATAAGATCGTTGTATGTTTGCTGAAATGTCTGAATGACATTCCTGTAGAAGCAACGATTCTTTTGTGATCATTTTAGTTTCACTTTGGTCATTAAGATATTAAAGTTTTAATCCCACTTTTTGTTCTGTATTTCACGTGGATATTGTTGGATGTATCGAATATAAAAACATGAATTTTTGTTTGCAAAAACTTGACGCAAGTTGTAAGTACTAATCAATGGTTACTTAAATTGACCACGGTGCAATCTATCCTCTACTGTGTGTCGATCAAAAACAATACATGCATATAGTTAATCGATCTAGTAGTCTACCACATCACTGGGTAGTACTGGGGACCCATTTACAAATGGGTTGGGTATGAGGCGGAGGTTCCTCCCTTCATATCTATATGGGTTTATTGGGGCATGGGTCCTATGGTAAATGGGTTATAATGGGTTGGGTATGGGTTGGCAAAACCCACCCCATTGTCATCCCTAATTGTATCATTCCACCCAATAACATTGGGCATTAGAATTCATGAATTTTCCATTATCTTCATCATATAGGTTCATCATGTTTTATTTTTGCATAAATATTTTGGACGTTACTTGTGATTCTTCATAAGCTACCCATTTTGTTCCATCCATTTCTCATATTGGTAGGCCACTTTAATGATTATTTTTTAGTATGTATGCCCATAGAGCAAGTCATGTGATGATTTTAGTGGGATACTTTGTAAATGATTTGAATAATAATAAAGGCAATTTCCGATCTATATGTTTTAACTGTTTCTGAGATGATAGTGTAACATGATAGATGTCTAAAGAATTGTTTTACTCGATGACGTATGCTTTTAGGTTCAGGACCTAAACGATGAGATCATATGGATGTTAAGAGTATACATTCTTTTTTAGTCCCTAGTTGGTTGTTATTGTGGAAATAACCATAGACATCAATAACACTAAAGACTAGATTGTGTGTTGGTTGATGACATAATCTCATTAGTCATGATATAGAGATATCAAACCAAGCACATATGTACTTGTTAGAGAACAAGTGTACCGGACAGACCCACCATGAGAGTGACACATGGAACCATGATTTGGTACTCACAGTCAGCTCTCACAATGATGGTGGTGAGTGTGATTCTTCGACCTAAAATCACTACACTCAACGCATGTCGTTGGGTACACTTTGACATCATCAAACGTAGTCCTGAAACATGGGTTGTTATAAAGGTGATGATTGGGTGACTTCGACACATGGGGCTTTTGAGGGGTGAGTGATAGATATGGGATTTGTCCCTCCTAAGGGATTTTAATGTATATGGCCACTTGATGAGTAGGATTGAGAAAGGCATGCGCATGCATGTGTGAATCAATATGTGATATTGATGTCACACACATCTCACCCAGTCTGCTCTGAGATCAAGGAAATGAATGAACGTTGAAAGGATGACTGTACCATGCCTTGAGTTCATTCAGGACATTAGTGACAAAGGATTTGCACATTTACTGTAACACCATTCACGGATTGTATGATTGAAAGTTGTTCTCCAACTTTCTATTTCACTTGGGCAGCACTGATGTGGGACTAGGCATCGCTCTTTGCTTGTGAAGTCATAAGTGTTATGGACTTTCACTGCCAATGTGAAATGGTCCTGTAGGGTCACACACATAGGATTTAACCTGGAAGAGGAGTTTGTCCACAAACAATGTTTGGATTGATTACTAAAGGAGTTTAGTAGTTCAATTAAACACTCAATCAATTGATATCTCAATATCATAGTGTTCAAGGTGTTGGACCGATTGATTAGAGTATCAGATTGATTGAAACTGTAATTGACTGATTTTGCACAGTCTGCACTCCCAATCGATCGGCTCATGTGATGAACCGATCGGCTCAGGACTGGATGAACCGATCGGTTCAAGGGTTGAACCGATTGGCTCAACTGGTCCAACCGAGCGAGTTGGGAAAGTCAGGTTGGCAAGAAATTTCTCTTCATTTCACTTGTACAATTTGATTGGAACAAAGGTTGGTATTTGGATCAATTTAAAATAAAAGAGGAAAAGTCAATCAAGAACTTACCAAGGCAGTGAACCGATCATTTCAGAAGTGAACCGATCGGCTCAAGTGCCCCAACCGATCGGTTCAGGTGTGAACCAATCGGCCCAGGTCCTCAACCGATCGGTTCATGCTTGAAACGATCGGTTCAGCTATCGCAGTTGGTTGTTTTGTGGAAAATCTCAAACCCTTCTACTCCTGTTTTAATCCCACATTGTCCGGGGTAGAGAACCCTATCCCATGACCCTCCTATATATATAGGGGTATTGGGGGCTTCTCAATGTACAACTCAGAACACTAATTTCTCTACAAAGTTGTCGTTCTCTCTGGTTGTGGTAACCAGGAGAGCCTGAGCAAGTACTACCCGATAAGGGAGGTACAATAAGGAAAAGACAACTGTAGAAAAGTAACTGGTTGTAGGAGAGTGTGTCAGTGACTAGTACGTCGACAGGAGGGTGCATCTCCTTCTGATTCCTTGTGGGACAAGGAGATCGGAGTTCCAGGTGGTCCGTGTAGACTACTTCAGAGGCGGGAGACTTATGCTACTCAGAAGATAGTTGTCAATCCCGACAGTCCCAGTGAGACCAGGAGCTGCACAGACACCATCCAAGACAGGAGGTGAAGACCACACAAGCCGCGAGGTAACGTCGCCAAGCAAGCCTCGGGACAAGGTACGCCTCCACAAACCATCCTTCCTATTGTATAGACGTTGACACGATTCCTTTATTCTGGGTTTGGGAGAAGAAAATTTTTGTTTCTTCTACCTTCTCTATCTCCTCTAAAACCCAACATTATTCTCCTCAATCGTTCTTATAAGAAGAACTACTTCCATTTAGTTGATAGTTAGGAAAAGAGCAATGTAGATAGGGAATCACATGATGCACCAAGTGAATGTTTGATTGTCTATGATATTAACTACTCTCTTGATAGTGTTCAATTAACTAAGGATGGAGGTCTTTTATGGAAATTTTTATCGTTTAAGAGAAGATGATTGTTGGTCAATGAAGGCCAGTTTTAGGACCGCCAGGTGGGGATGGTTGAGAAATGAAATTAATAATTTATATCCTTTTGCTGACTTATCTCAAACAGATCCCAGGGTGTGTTTCTTGAGGACGAGCAACATTTAAGCTTAGGGGAGTTTGGTGCACTGATAATTTGTCATTTTCACATGCTATTTTATATTGATTTTTGTATACTTTTTGGTTAATTCTCATATTAATTGAGCATGATTTACTTTTAGTAGCATGTGATACTTATTTGCATCAAATAAATATAATTTCAATGTTTCTAAATGATTTAGTATATTTCCAGAGCTTATGTTCAGATTTTATGCAATTTCAGATAATTTTACAAGAATCTATATAGCTCGATACTACTGACTTCATTGTTTGTGGTACCGACAACATCACATGGATGAACCAAAATTGATCGAGAAAAATTGATGCTATCGACTCTTTGTTCGATAGTACTGACAGAAGCATAGTGAGCATAATTAATCGAGGGAGTCAGTAGTATTGAAACCCGGTCGGTAGTACCGACACGACGGGACCAAATAGATCTGAAAATCAAGTCTAATTTGATGGCTGACAAATAATGTCACCCTAGACTTCTAGGACTTAAGGGGATTTTGGCCAGACCTAAAGATCTTGTTCTATTCCATTGTACGATGGCCAAGGCACAACATAAGAGAATGAGGAGGAGAACTTTACATTAGGGAGGTTTCGGGCACATTCGGTGGGCAGAATTCATGGATTGCAGATTTGTTCCTTGGCGTGGAGCATCCTAGTCACATTTCTCCAGGGGTTTCATTGGTTTTTCTATGTTCTCCATGTTTTTCATTCTTCCTAGCATGTTTTTGGCCATGGAAACCATGAGGGACTAATCTTCGTATTCTCTAGAACCCAGGAGTAGCCTGATTGTACATTGTATATGGATCTTTTGCATTAGTATTTTGTTTTCTCCTTGTTTTTGGATATGTTGCTATGAAATCATATTAAATTATCTATGTTGCACACTATAGGTGATTAATTAGATCCTTAATAGCTTTGAGAGGTAGATTAAGGATTGGAAATCCATAGTAACACACGTTTTACACAGCTATTCGAGATAAAGACTACGAGCGTGAAGGGAATAACCCAGAGTAGCTCATTAAAACACATGTCTAATAATGCAATCGATGTGAGAGTGGGACTGGTATTAGGATAGGTAGTGCATTATTCCGTGAGAGTGGGTAATTCTAGCTACAGGTCTCTTTGTCCAGAATCAAGAAAAAAATATTAATCCTAGTGTAAAATTACAATGTCAATCGTGGTGAAACCACAGTCTTAGGGAATTTCTTCTCATTGTGATCACAAACCAATAAATTGGTTTTCTTTTTGTACAATCAGTTTAATAACTCTCAAATCAAAGTTTTCTTTGACTTAGTAGTAGTTTCTTGAATTACATTTCCCCGTGTTCGATATTCGACATCATTGGTGTGTATAACTTCAACGTGTACACTTGCATTTTATATGTATAGTTTAGTCGCTTCACTATTACCCATTCCAATAAAACTATCCACATGTATGGTTGTGTATGTCTACTGCAGATGTGGTGTTGGGAGAGGTTAGGAATTGGACGCCCAGGATCGTTGGTTATGAACTGGGTATAGTGGCTAGAAGATGTTCCCTGGGGTTACATGTAAATATTTACACAACTTCTACTTCTAAAAAATCAATTATTTTGTAAGTTTAAATAACTTTATTTTGTTAATTTAATATGTAGCCTAATTTTATTCAAAGGACTGATACTATGGAAGGATCGGTCTAGTTTTATGATTTTGCCTTTGACCAGATTTTACCATCTCAAGTATAATTTACTTCTGAAAAATATTCTTTCTTTTTATAAGATATATATTATATTTCCAAAAGATATTCTTTCTTTTTATATGATATATATTATATATTTCTGAATAATATATACAATTAATTCCTTACACTGAGGATATTCTACATAGACTTCCAACATTGTGTCAAGAAGGTTGTGATATTTGGTTGGCATGAGTGCCTCTAGTGTGCTACCCAGTAATAGAGTGGCACCTTCCAGACAGAGTGCTTAGACAATTCGGCTTTGTTCAAGTACAACCTACTCTTGACTTGCCACGACTTAGTAGGATAGATGGGAGGGGTCAGGTTGTTGATGATTGATTGCTTCACTCTAGGCAGGAGGTGCAACTGTAACACAACATATGTGAGAGCTTAGTTCCCCCTCCACCAGCAAAGATAGTCTTCAGTCCACAAATGCACTATGCATGGTATCATCCACAGTATGTAGTGGTCCCTCTAGCTCAGCTTCCGACCACATACTACCCAAACAGTTACTGACAACAATAATTTGTGAGTATCATGACAATTTTTTTACAAACTGTTATTATTCAATATTATATATAATTGGTCTTTATTATTTCTACGTACTTTGTTTTAATAGGTAGAATCACATGTGCAGATCTGAGCGGCTTCATTGCATGTCCCTACATAGATCAAAGATGATATCTAGAGCATCTAAGGGAGCTACTTTTTGAGTCTTCCTGACTATACTCACCCATATGATCCCATCCTCACTCCTACTCATACCAATTGTCCTAAACCCATGCCCACTCCTACTCCTAGATGTACCACTCAGTCTGAGCCCATTCCCACTGTTATTGAACTCATTCCCACTTCTCATTTCATGGGATGGAGACCTACAGGACCGTACTTTTCGAGAGTTGGTACATCTGTTTCACACATCACCCCACCTCCTCCACCCGCAGCTTACTATGGAGCAGGATCTTATTCTGTTCTATATACTCCAGTCTCACCATCAGTTATTCATGAGAGTCGACCACTATCTCATGTTACATATTCACTGAGTTTGTTTGATTTCTCATTTTGTAACCCACCTCAGGCCCCACATCTTAGTTTTCAGATACCCCTCACCCCACCTCCACCTTTCCATTTCTATCATGGACCTCATTAGCCTACTGCTACACAGTTGTTCCCCATTAAGGCATCTCCAGATGAGATCCCTACTCAGGAGTCAGAGGTACAGGTGAAAAAACACTAGAGGGGGGTGAATAGAGTTTTAAAATAATTTTAACAATTTATTGAACTCAAACAACCACAATTGAAATTGGAAGAAGGAGACAGGTGTTTAGAGTGGTTCCAACTTTAGCAAATACTAAAGTTGTCAGTCCACTATCCGGTTGCTTACCCAACCGGGATTTTGAAAGTATTTATTTTATTACCTTCTCAAGGATTTATACAAAATACAATACTTTCCTTTACACCCCTTGAACAGCCTTCCCTTGAAGTAGGTGCACCAACTTGAGGTAGCCTTCTTGAAGTAACTCCAAGCTCCCCCTTGAAGTAGCCTTCCTCTCTATAAGTAACCTCCCGTTGCACCAGCCTTCTGAAGTAGCTCAAGGTCGCCTTCTTCACCAAGAAGATCTCCACCCTCTCCAATCCGCAGCCTCCAACCTAGAAGTAGCAAGGAGAGTACAAACAGTAATAGAGAACAAGAAAGGAAAAAGGAAATTACAACTTATCCTTTGTAGCCCAAGGCTTGATTTGCCTAGATCAAGCGTATAGATCTCCTAACCAAGTGTATGGACTTGTGATTGCAGTGGGTAGGAGATACTAGCCTATAGGACACGAATTTTGAGCTAAGGAAGGAAGTGTCCAATTGTCACAATGCTCAAATTGCTCACAAACAGATTGCTCAAAGTATACTCAAGGATTTCTCAAGTGTAACAAGTGAGTTTGAGTGTCCTATGGCTTGTCCTATTTATAGGAATGGTCTAAGGATGCTTAAGGACGTTCTAGACAACTTCTAGGGGTTTCTAAGTGCTTAACTAGCCGTTAGGTACAAGTTTGTTGCTTTAGCAACGGCTAATTAATTTTACTCTGCAGTTGCTGTCAGAGTTCATCTCGGTCGAGGAATGGTCGACCGAGATACCTACTCGGTCAAAGTTTTGTCGACCGACAGGCTCTCTGGATCAAGTGATTTGCAACGTCTATCTCCAACTGCCAACTACCTTGTCAGTTGTGTCTAACAGCTACTTTGGATCTTTCTCGGTCGAGAAGATTGTCGACCGAGAGTGTCTCGGTCGAGGAGTTGGTCGACCGAGATTGATCCTGTTTCAATGTTTCAATTTAGGCACTAATTATATGTATGAGTGTGCAGATGTGATCCTATTTGAAGGGGATGACTTATCTAAATGTGGTGTTTAGCTAGGGAGAATCTAACGCTTGATTTACATGAAATCTAAGTACTTGTACATTATATATTTGTACAAGTTTTTACAAGGCGATTACATTTCATGAAAACATAAACATGTAAGCATATGGATTTCCCTAGTTGCTTTGTCATCCACCTTAATCCTGCACACTCAAGTAGCTCGTTAGATCAATAAGAATGAAATGTTTGTCATAATCAAAACAAAGGGATTTATAGATGTCCATTTAGCCAACAACAGGGAGGTGGGCGAGGGTGACGTGGGCATGGAGGATGTGCTTAGTTTATTACATTTGTATTATTTTGTATATATGCCTTAGTGAAGGCAATTATCTAGCTTCTATTTGGATCTATCATATATGTCCATCACCTATAGTTTATATATGTGGTTCTTGATTGATGGTTGTTCTGGTTTATGATATAGTCTAGATCTAGACATTAAATGTATTATTTTCTCTTCATGTTGGTTAATGTTGTAACCTTAGTTTTAATTGATATATCATGATTTTGGATTAATTTCTTCTTATCTAATCAGGTAACAATCATGAATTGTTGGTTGCAATAACATTTCTATAATCCGTAAGTATTTTTAGAGCTATTTAAATTAACAAATTTATAATAATTGAACATATTGTATACTAAAAATACAAGTGATCTAATTGTAAATGTACAAATATAATATATATTATTATTATACAAATCAATAAGCAACAAATAATAATTACAAGAACAAAAAATATCGATACAAAAGTAATACATCTTGCATGGGGACGTATTTGTTTGCTTTATAGAAAATATGTCTTGCATGTAGACATATTGATCTGATGTGACAGCAATACGTCCTGGCCCTGGACGCATTGCCCTCCTGTGGGGTCAATACGCCCGCTCTCTGGACGTTTTACTCTACGAGAGAACAATGCATCACAGACGACGATGTATTGGTCCAACTAACAGGCAATACGTCATGCATGGGGATGCATTGTTCTATGGTGGGGTCAATGCGTCCAATCCCGAGACGCCTTGTTCTCTTGCAGAGCACACAACAGGGCAATGTGTCCCTGTTGGAGACGTATTGCTCTGTCAGAGGGCAATGCGTCACCTGAGCGAACGTATTGTCTTCAGATAGAGCAATATGTCTCCAGTTGGGACATATTGATCTGTAAACATGTCATTTTGGGAACTAAATTCAAGAACATGTCATTTTGATAATTTTGGGAACTAAGTTCAAGAACATGTCATTTTCATAATTAAAATAGTTGAGCATGATATTTTAGTTTTTTGGCTTTTTTACCTAGTCTTCTACAAGAATTTTCCACGACGACCCAACCGACTTCCCAATATGCCGTGGAGACCACCCTATGTAAATCCAGACTGCAATTTTAAAGCTTGTAAACTATCTACAAATTTCTAGCTAATATAGTTTGACATTTACTAGTTTAGAGCAGCCACTGACAGAGGATCAAACGACAGACATTGGGAACAAATTCAACTCCTATTAAACTTTGTTCACATAGTTGATGCAGATATAAGGCACCCTCTGAGACTACAACGAGTTTCAACCAGGCACATGGCACATGCATGCACCATAGTTGTGTTACTCCAAAATAGGATAATACTTACTATCCAGTTCCATCTTCTCTTATGGTATTCCTTCAATCAAAAGGAAAGACAAATCACTTGATTAAAGTATTGCGACATATACATATTTTTTTAAGAAAGATGAGAGGCACTCCTATTCACCTCGCCCTCTCCATGCGAGCACAAAACAGACTCAATTACATTTTACTTCTATGCCTAGATTTCAGTCCCTGCTTATCAAACGCAAGGACATCCTTACACCATTCTGGAGCAACATCCAAAATGTGTCTTCCCAAACCCCAGACCCTTTTCGGATGTGCTAGACAATCTGCAGCTTGATTACCTTCTCAAAACACATGTTTAAAATTTAACACACCATCCCTAGTACATAGTTTTCTGATATAAAGGACAAGTGGTTTGCCGTCGTCCTCCATCTTCAGCCTGTCATTTATGGCCTCAATTGCCCCCCATCGAATCAGATTCAACTATAAGTCTTCTATGTCCTTTTCTCCAGGCAACTTCCAACCCTTCAATTATTGCCCAGAATTTTGTTTTAATAGCAGAGCAATATCCAATATTGAGAATGTAACCCCCACATCAATCTCCTTTCTCATCCCTGATGATGCCACCTGCAATAGCCATGCCATTGTTCCTGTTCACCGCGCCATCCGTATTCAGTTTTTCCCAATTTTCAGGTGGACACTCCCAGCCAATCATAAAATTTGTTTGTTGGATCCTAACCCTTTTTCCTTTCTCTCTCAAAATACCTCTCTTAACATCTTTTACTCTAGCCGTAATAGCCTGGATGGAGAGAAGTTCATTAGGGACTTTCTCTCTAAATATAGCATGATTCCTATTCGTCCAAATATGCCACAGAGTAGTCCCAAAAGTAAGATCCCAGTCCTCAACATTCTGTCTAATATTCATTAGGATCCAATTCTCGAGGTTGAGGTCAAAGAATGGGTCACAGTAGCGTTGTGCTTTAAGCTCTTGCCATATTACCTTCACCGCATTAGTCTCTTAAAACATGAATAACGCTTTCTGTGTCCCTGGAAAACAAGGAACACATATCACAATCAGTAATCCCTCTTTTCTTTTTCTTTTTTTGTAACCCGGGAGACTCGTAAGGCTTGCGCCGAGCCCAACCTGGGGAGCTCAGCCCCATCCCGTAAGGAGCATAGCCCATTAAGTCGCGCAGAGGCTGGCTGCGCTATGGGCATGGTTGTCAAGGCGTCTAGGCGGTGGGTTTAATCTAAGGGGCGCCTGGCTTTTCTGGGCGTTTTTGTTTTTACTTTTTTTTTCAGTTACATATTTAAATGTTCATACACATGATACTATATGTGATAATGTATTATTTATTCATTAAATGTTATTGTAAGTCTAATTTGAATCGATAACTATAGGAGAATCAGGGACAACATAATTAACATGAAGACAATGAAACAACAGTAAGAGGAAGACAAGTACGAATTGGTGAGAGAAAATGGGATAAAAAGAGCATGCAAATGGTAGAAGTTCTGTAGGAAGAAGTCAGAATAAGACAAACCAAGGGCAGTAGAAGGAGATTGAAAGAGGAAGAATCAACAAAACAAAATAAAAAACAGCAGTAGCAGGTGCTGAATTAGAAAATATAGAGGAAGGAATAGGTCAGTGAAAATAAATGGAAACATGCAAACAACAGTGGCTAAGAGAGGAGATTTAGGAGGAAGAAATCAGAAAAAGAAAATTAGATATGTAAATCGTAGTAGTAGATTTCGTAGCAGGATGTATAGGACAAATTTGAAAAAGAAAATATGCACATGCTTGCATAGTAGTAGGAGGGAATATAGGATGAATAACTCAGAAAAAACATAGCAGCAGGACTCAGGAATAAGATGCAGGAGAATGGATAAAAAAAAGAAAAGAGAAAGAAGCAAGAACAATAAACATATGAAAAAGTAGAAAAAACTTAACAAACAACGCTATGAGGACATACCAATTTGGCCCAAATCAATCCTCATTTCCCCAAATCAGACCTGATTTTCCTCAGACCAGACCTAATTTGCCAAAATGTGACCTGATTTACTCTAAATCAAACCTATATCAACCATACAATGACTGAAGATGATCTAATTTGACCAAATCTAGACTCGATTCATGCTAGTTTAGCCTTTAAATTGCATAATTTGGGCCTAAAACGCCTTAGACGCCCACTTAATGCATTTAATAGGCTGGGCGCCTAGTTTGAGGCGCCTGGCCTAACGCCTAGGGCGCCTAGGCACGCCTAGGCGGCGCCTTGATAACTAAGGCTATGGGAGAAACAATTCTGAATAGCACCACCAGGGAGATTCGAACCTGGGACCCTTCATGAGGGGCCCCGTGCTGCGACCACCTGAGCTACTGCTCGCCGGCTCTCTTCTCTTTCTTTCCTTGTTAGTAAGAAGTTTTTCGTACATCACTACCCACAGGAACAACTTGATACATTCTTGACCATACAAATGCCATATTGCATTCCATACCGAGTTACATCGGATGTGATCAGTATTTCTTATGAAACTCTTAAAAGTAGCGGCCACCGTAAAGCATCCATTCCTACCATGGGCCCAGAACAGCTCGTCCTCTATGCTTCCCATCACAGGAGCTGTAATCCCTGCAATCTTCATTAAAACACTCGTAGGTAACATATTCTAAAAGTTATCCCACTTCCAACTCCCTTCCTCATTAACATATTCATTAACCCCTCTGCAATAATCCTCACCTGTCAAACTTCCCTGACAGCAATCAGTAAGCTTTAATCCTTCTTTCACCCACGGATCTAACCAGAACTTTATAGTTTTACCATTGCCCACATTCCACCTAAGGCCTTTCCTCATAAGGTCCCTAACACTAAGAAGTGCCTTCCAAAAGGATGATCCATTAGTGTTCCCCGAATCCATCCAAGCACACTCATCCCTGCAATACTTGCTTCTAAGGACTCGAGCCCATAGGGATTGATCTTTAGAAAGTAACTTCCATCCCACCTTCATGATAAAGGCAAGATTCATCTCAGCAGCTGGTCTGAACCCCAAGCCTCCCTTATCCTTGGGGAGACAAACCGTGTTCCAAGGAATAAGGTGCAGGCATCTTTTCCCTGGTTTTCCTCCCCAGATGAATGATCGAACAAGAGAGTCAATTTTGTCACAAATACCGGTAGGAAGTTTGGTCATTTGCATAAAGTAATACGGAATTGAGCAAAGAACACTCTTGGCTAAGGTCACTCTTCCCGCCAAAGAAAGGCATCTACCTTTCCAAGCAGATAGTTTAGATTTTATTTTATACACAATAAAAGTGTAGGTGTCCCTGTTAACTCTACTACGAACAATAGGGGTACCCAGATGTCTTCCGAGGTTTTCAGTGCTACTGAGGCCAACCTCCTAACATATTCTCCTTTTGGTGTCGAGAGAGACATTAGATGAGAAGAAAATACGAGATTTATCCTTAGACATAACTTGTCCAGAGCTTCCCTCAAAAATCTGCAAGCACTCCTTAATAATCTTGATCTGAGATACAGAAGCTTCAGCAAATAACACCATATCATCAGCAAAGAACATTTGAGAAATCTTAGGTCCCCCCTCGACAAGGAAATGGGCTTCCATAACCCTCTCTCCACATAAGAGTTAATCAACTGGGTTAATCTCTCCATACATAGAATAAAAATTTATGGTGAGATAGGATCACCCTGTCTTACTCCCTTATTCGGTGTCACCTTCCTAGATTGTGCATCATTCTACAAGATATTAAAAGAACCTTGTCTTAAGGTGGACATGATTAAATTTATCATCTTATCTGGGATCATAGCATATCTTAGTGTGTCTTCAATAAAATCCCAGCTAAGCTTATCATAAGCCTTCTCAAGGTCTACTTTTATGGCCATGAGTCCCCTGCCTTTTTTTCCTTTTCCTCATAGTATCCACCACTTCCTGAACCACCAAGATGTTGTCCACAATCTGTCTTCCTTTAACAAAAGCAGACTGAACTTCAGAGATCATCTTTGGCATGATGACTCCCCATCTATTAGCAATAACTTTCGTGATCGTCTTGTACATGATATTACATAGACTAATAGGACGCAGTTAACTACAAGATTCCGGATTCTCAACCTTTGGAATAACCACCATCAGGGCCTGAGCCATAACATTAGAAACTCTCTCTTCTTGAAAGGTATTCCTTACGTACCTATTCACAGATTCCCCAACAATGTCCCATTGATCCTGATAAAAAGCAGCCAACATTCCATCGGGGCCAGGGGCCTTCAACCTTCCCAACTCAAATAACGCTTCCTTCACTTCATCTTCAGATGGGCTAGCAGCCAGAGTCCTAATCTCTTCATTAGATAAGTGATTGAATTGATTAGATATAGGAAATTCAGAAACAGTCACCTGGCCACAAAATATGCTCTCAAAATGGGAGGCAATCATCTCTCTCAGCTCCTCACAATCATCAACCCAATTCCCATTACGGTCCTTCAACATTCTAATTCGCTTCCTTTTCTTAGCCATAGCTACAGCATGAAAATACGAAGTGTTACCATCACCCAAACTGATCCAATCAACTTTAGACTTCTGTGCCCAGAAAACTTCCTCTTGACTCAAAAGAGACTCCAACTCATTATACAATTGAGATTCGTACCCTTCAAGTTCAAAAGAGTAGTTCACTTCTTGTTCTTTTTGAACTTTGCCAATCTCATCCATGATCCACTTCTTTCTATAAAAGATATTACCAAAACTCTCCCTATTCCATCTTTTCAGAAGTAAGCATAACTCATTAGTAGCCTCTTCGAGATCCAGATTTTGATTCCAGTTCCTACTAATCAGCTCCTTAAAACTATTGTGCTCCAACCAAGCAGCCTGAAACAGAAAATGAGGGACTTTTACCTGATCTCTCTTCTTAGAACATAATAAAACGGGGGAATGATCTGAACCAACCCTTTGAATGTGTCTAATGAAACACTCTGGGTACAAGATATTCCACTCATTATTACACAAAGCCCTATCCAATCTCGCAAAAAAACTATTTCTTCCTCCAAGTGAACTTAGTACCCACAAAATTCCGATCCATGAGGTTACAATTAGTCATCATAGAAGAAAAGTTGTTGCAATCTGGGGAGTTGAAGGTCTTACACCCTTTTCTTTCATCTCTACTTATAACAGAATTAAAATCTCCTATAAGTGCCCAAGGCCCATTGACACCTTTTTCAAGTTGTTCCAATCTCTTCCACTTGAATCTCCTGGCCACCGGATTAGGACTACCATAGACAAGGGTCAAGAGCCATTTGTTTTGTCCCGTTTCAACCAGAAGATGCATAAACTGCCTGTGATTAATCAAAATATTAATATTACACTCAGCGTTATTCCACAGGATCCAAAGACCCCCCGACTTACCAATAGCCTCGATACGATGAGAATTAGAATATCCTAAACTTCTAATAATCTTGTCAGCTACCTCTCCATTAACTTGGGGCTCGACTAAACCCATAATCATAGGTTTAAATTCCAATCTCAATTCCTTCAGAATCTGTCTCCTGCTCTTTTTAGTGATCCCTCTACAGTTCCACATCAGACAAGAACAATCCATAAACAACATTAATAAATAATTGGCTCAACCTGTCCACTTCCACCTTGTGAGGCCTCCAAATCCTCCACAATCTTCTACTTTCTCTTGCTATTGATCTCATCCAAAGTAATAATATGTCTACGCTTCAAATTGAGACTCTCCTCTTCCAACGTAGAAGGGGGTTCACATGCCGAAAAACTAAAACTTCTTGGATTTTCAGTCCATGCCTCCTAAGTTTCTGGATGATTCTGCTTATCACTGAACTCCTTGAAAGGGTTTATCCACTCTGACCATTTTCCCAGATTATCGACCACTATGTTATCTCCTTCCATATTAACCACTCTGTGACTTTCCTCATTTCCGTTCAGACCCTCCTTTGGACCAGTCTTACTAGTAATATTGCCTTCAGACCTCGCCATATTTAGTGTCCTCATGTTATTCTGGTGAGAGTTAGAGATATCTTTGAGCGGTACTCTAGAGGTATTCACAGTAGCCCGACTCTTCATCCATATATTTTTCGGAGTATGCTGATGTACGAAAAGTGATTCCTCCGCTCCCCTTCCTTCCCACCATTCTCTCCTCCTCCATTTCTTAAAACATCAAATGGATTCGAGTTTTCATTACTATTGAACCCCGTTACCTTACTAGTGTTTCCCCTGTTCCTATTTCTTCTAGTCGACACAAGCATCCAGTCCCCATAATCGTTCTTGTTCACATACTCCTTCTGCAGATTCTCCCTGTGCAGCTCTTCATCAGTAGCTTTGGTTGGGCACATTGAGTCGTCATGATTAATCATCCCGCAATTGGTACAGATCCGTGGAAGATTTTCATAGACTAAATCATAGTCTTTACCCTCCACACCAATCTTCGCAAGAAGAGGCTTATTGAGATTAATATCCACTGCGAGTCTCGCAAACTTACCTCGTTGCTGCTCCTTAGTATTAACATCCACTTTCATAGTACGGCCAATCACATTTCCCACCGCAATAAGAACCCTCTCATCATAATACTCCACTGGCATCTTCGGTATCCTAATCCAAACAACAGTCGAGTTGTACAGAGGTCGTAAGGATCAAATTCTGGGCACCACAGCTTCGCCGTGAGATAGGCTCCAAACACCGTCAAAGGCCCTCCAGTCAGCGCAATGTCAAAATCTGCTCTGCAAGAAAACTGAACAATGTAGTATCCCCCCTCCAGATCAGTAATATTGAATGGCCCTGATCCTGATGGTTTCCAGAGAGACTTGATCCTCGACCTTAAAACAGCGTAAGAGATTTGCGTCTCCATCAGCTTCACAATAACGGCACATTTCCACGGTCTTGCCAGAACCTCTTTCGCCTTGCTGGAAAGCATCACCGAAGGAAACCTTCCCGAGCTGTCAACGTTGAAATCTTCATCGTTCAACGCAGACCTTCCTCCATTTGATTCATCATTCACACCTAACCTTTCAAGCAGCATTTCTCTGAACGTCTTCCTTCTTGTTACAGGCGGAGCACCAGGGGTCTCCTTCTGCGACCTCTCCTGATGAGGATCTCCATCTGGATCCAACATCCTCACGTCCTCATCACCCCGTGAATGGGGATTGCTCGCCGGCGGCTCCAGATCGACGAAAACCGCATCTCACGTCGCCTGTCAGATCGGCAGAGCCTGAGTCTAAACGGGTCGGATCCTTGTACTCGAGACTCACTTGGATCTGTTATTGCGACTTATGCAGTTCATAACTTTTAGAAAATATAACTTTTAGAAATGAAGGAGTGCTGGAAATCTGGGTCTGAATAAGACATTTCTCGTCTGTATTATGAGTCCTGCATGCATATATATTTACTCATTCACCCGTTAATTTATGCAAAATAATCTAAACCATGAAATTGCTGCACTTAACCATTTAGAAATTCTTAAATAGTCAACCAACAGATTTTTCTGCCAAGCAAGGAAGAAAATATCGTCTGATCAATATCGAACTCTTATCTTCGTATATTCAGACTGTTTTACGGTTGCTGCTCTTATCATGTAGAGCTAATTAATGAGAAAAATTTAGATTACATATATAACTGGCTGCCTGCAACTTAATTTAGATTCATGAAATATCAAGTATGCCTGGGGGATTTGCAATGTTGTTTACCGCCACAGACAACTAATTACGGTTGCACTACAGGTTACGCATCGAGAATTTGTAGCTGACATAGTTTTTTTTTTCCTCATCCATCATCCATACTTTTCCTTCTTGAGAAAGTGAAGGTCAACATCAAGAAGAAAAGAAATTAAAAACTGAGTACTAGAACATGTAGGCAGTTCGCGATGCAAAGGATAGCCATGGTGTATGCAAACCATCAAGGCATCACCATTCACCAGATTGGAATAGACATACCCTCATGGTTGCAAAAATATTACAGTGTTTGAGATGACGTCCTCATAGTTGATGGCATTGCAACAAAGGTTTAGAACCCGTCGTACTATATTAACTAATTCGAAAATGAGTCCCTCAGGCGCCCAGGTTGATACGCGCGTTTCAAGTGTCCCCTGAGGCTAATTTTGCGGGCACGGGGCTCCGAAGAGGGTGGTTTTGGGTGGGGGCGGGTGGTTTTGGGGGTGAGGTGGCATGGGATAGTTTCACGGAGAGAGAATGGAGACACATTACAAATAGGACACAATACATGCAAAACATGGTCCATTACAAAAATAGAAGGGTGTTGATACAACACTAATTTGGCGCAATCACGTCCAATCTAGGCGCATTCAAGTTGAAACTATGCGCATTCAAGTTTAAAATGGGCACAATCAAGTTTGAATACTAGGTGCATCGGCACAACACTAACTGGTTGCAATGAAGGTCAAACTAGTGCATTCAAGTTGGAACCGGACACATTTAAGTCTAAACATGACACAATCAAGTCTGAACTGGGCATTCAAGTCCAAACATGCGCAATCATGTCCAAAGTGGACGCATTCAAGTCCAAATTTGGCACATTCAAGTCCAAACTAAGTGTAATCAAGTCTAAACATGGCATTCAAGTCTAAATAGGGTGCAATGACGATGATGATGATGATGATGATGATGGTGATGTACTCACAAGTAGGTGCATTACAACACTAAGCGCAATCATGTTCAAACTGGGCACATTCAAGTTCGAATTAAACTCAAGACTGAATCGAGCACATTCAAAACCAAATTAGACGCATTAGATTGATATTGGTTACAATACATGTCAAACTCCATCTATTTTTATTATATTTTCAAAATATGCTAATATGAGTCTTTTTGGAAAGTATTTTTTGTAAGAATTATGACGATTTTTATTTTGTGAAAAAACTCATTACAGGTTAAAAGTTATAAGCAAAATAAAAAATAAATTAAAAAAAATAAAAAATATTTGTTTGATGAGAGAGAGTGAATGGGGAAGAGGAAGGAGGAGGTGGGGACCACGGCTGAAGGGGGTGGTTTTTCCGCGCGTGACCCCCCCACCCGATGCGCGTGGGGAAAATTATACTCAAATTAATCCCTATCCTCTTGTCCTTGGAGCAGCATGTTCTGAATGAAAAAAAACTGACGAGGTTGCATGTACATCGTGATAGGGAAAAAAGGGATTTGCTACGTGAACAAGAAATGGGACCATGTATAGTTCAAATAGAATGGTAAATACGACTTCTAGTACTCTTGACTTCTGTCAACTTTGTCCAGCCAGTTTTCTTCCTTTATTTCCTGGGCGTCTTCATTATCTACGTATTTTGCTTCATGGTCAATTTTCGAGTAGTGATGTCCAACAAATTTTTAATTCATCTCTCGTACTCTTGGCTTCCGCCAACTTTGTCTAGCCAGTTTTCTTCCTTTATTTCTTGGTCGTCGGCATTACCTACGTATTTTCCTTCAACACTAATTTTTGGATAGTGATTTCGAATCAACTTTAAATTCAACTAAAAAACACCACATACGACCTCTCTTGCTCCCGGCTTCAGCCAACTTTGTCTTGTAGTTTTCTTCCCTTATTTCATGGCCATCTTCATTACTTACTTATTTCTTTTCGTGATAATTTAAAATAGAACTTCAAATATGTTTACACGGCATCAACTTTTTTTATTTTTCTTAATGTTATTGTATACATTTTTAAATCTTTATTTTAGGGGATTGCGTGACAACAGAAAATTGTATAATCCTAGTTCAACAACATCTTTTGAAACTTACATTGTGTTGTACGGTAAGATGATTTTTGGTTCTATACTGTGCAATTCCAAGTTGAGGACATGTTTATGTATGAAAAATTCTCAGACCAAATGAAAAAGTGGTTACTTCATACTTGAAAAAAATCACACTGTAATTTTGTGATTTAGTTCAATTTGGTATGTTCTCAAACTGATATTGTTTGTTATCGAATGATTATATGATTAGTTAAGTATTGTAAGTGGAGACCATGAAACAAAATTTACCTTGATATATTTCAGATTTAAACAACTAACATGGGGCTATTTATGAAAAAAAAGAAAACAAGAGAACAAATTTACAAAATCATAGAGTAAATCAAAGGTACATGTGTATGGATGTAAAAAATGCATACTATTAAGATAAAAGTTGTTTACCTAAAAGTATCTACAGAACTGCACCAAGGCATGTCGTGCAACAAGTAATAGCATATTCACATTGTGCTTAAAATAGTGGAAAAATAACCAACTTTCTTTTAGATTAGATTAGCTTTATTGAGTTTAGTTTTAATGATTACATTAAATTTTTATTATGTTTACTATATAGTGTTGTGTTGTTTATTGACTTATAAACAACATATAATAAATCTGCAAGTGCCTCAATGATGTTATATATCTATGTTATACCATTATACTTATGTTATTATTATATATAAGTAGATATATAATTTAATGATATTATTGATATTGGTTTGGATTGGTCTGGATGTTTGAAATGATCACTCAAAGTAAGACTAAACTAGTAAGACATTGTATTTAGAGTTTGGGACCGAACCAGAGCAATAAACTCCCCAAACCAAACCAGACTAGTCGATTAGGTCCGGTCTAATCTTGTCTTTCCAATTGGTGTGGTCCTCTTCTCATCCCTACAAATGTCCTTACATGTTTGCTTGAATACTCTCTATAAGTGCAATCAATGTATGATTTTCTAGTCATCATACTAAATACAAAAATCCATACTAAGGTCCATGTTTATAATAAATTGGGAGAAAAGATATATAAGAGCAACATAGTTGAAAAATGACAGTAGTAAATATCTTAAATCTGATAACATCAACAATATCATGATTGTTGCAATTTTGCTTTTCTTTTCTGATAATCTTTGAGTTGAGGGAAATCTAATCTTAGTTTACATCTTTGCTAGTCATCTTTCATGCTTTGTAGCATTACTACTCGAATATAGTTGATAATTTAATTTTTCCGAATCAATATCATGCTTCAATTTATATCAAAACCAAGCATAAAAGAAGGTATAATGATATAGAGAAATTTTTGTACATAAATATTTAAAAATCTTAACGCTCATATAAGTGATACACGGTCGCATACAAGTGGTAGATAGTTGTATACTAAATATTTTGTTAAACATGCATATAGTTGAGCAATTCATTTTGTAATGATAACAAATCAAGAATAGCTCATAAGTCTTGATCTTGCCACAACACAATCGTGCATGGTTGATCTACATGCTCTTATTTAGTACTTGTGGAACACAAGTCCACTAAACTTCCCATATATAAGGTTTGCCCCAACACAGAGGCGCAAGAAGTGGGACTAAAAGTATCATGTTATAGCATGACATACATCACTGAGCTACAAATGACAACTGTTATAAGACTTCATATATCATTTAGATCTAATAATACATTATTAGAAAATGTTAGCTCGAGTTTCCTTGCATACCAAGTTACTAACCAAATTATGTGTAAGGTAATTTTATTTACCAGAATTCACTATATGCAAGTATTTCAGTCATGAATAATACCTAAATGCTTGAATGATATCCATGATAGAACTAGGATTACAAACCTTTTTCTAAAATCTTGACAAATTTTATTAAATAATAATAAGTAAAAATATTAAATAGAACAGAAATAATGAAAAGGTCAAGCGGGAAATGGTTTGGCGTCTCCATACATTTTACAATTTTAATAAGTCAAAAGTTGATGAAGAGAAAGAGGGAGTTAGCGACAGAAGAAGCAGAAAAGAAACCAAAGAACGAAACAATACAAATAGTTTAGAATGAACATAAAATATAAAGAAATCATAGTAGGCTGATGCTTAAGCAAAAGATTGTATGTAGCACATGTCAACTAAAAAAGAGTCCAATGTGCTCAAATGAAAGAAAACACGATAATTTGAATATTGTGTGTTGAATATCTTAGTAAATTGGTAGCCTGTAATAGTTGCATGTAAATACATATTTTATTTGTTATAAAATAAACATGTGGTGGAGAATGAGTGGAGTTTCATTTCGGGTTCCAAAATAGTGTCCACCTAGAATATTTAGTGCATAAAACCATATGCAATCGGTTGCCAGCAATTGATACTCGCAACCTCGCACCAATAGTTTCCTCGTACCAGATCATAATCATATATATATATATATATATATATATATATATATATATATATATATATATATATGTGTGTGTGTGTGTGTGTGTGTGAGAGAGAGAGAGAGAGAGAGAGAGAGAGAGAGAGAGATGCTCCTTAATCTCCCAAGAAGTGATTGTAAGTTGTAATATAGATGTCCGTTGATGACCTGGAGCTCTTTTTCTTGATACTCCTCTATTTGAATCCATGGTCGTTTGTGAGGTGTGTCCTTTATGTGTTCTTTTCTTCTCTGAGCTCAACATCCAAGTGGACTTGATACCAATTGAAATGCACGGATTCAATGTCATCTTAGGAATGGACATGATAGAGAAGTATAGAGTGGTGTTGGATTGCATGTCTAAGGTTGTTGAGTTCTAAGAGGAAGATGTATCTTGGACCTTCCCAGGAGACCAGAAGATTCTTCCTTCATGTCTTGTGTCTACCCCCATAGTTGAAAAGACAATGAGGTGAGGTTGGGAGGCTTTTCTAGATCATGTGGTAGATACTACGGTAGTTAATCCTAGTATTTGTGATGTACCAATAAACAAGGAGTTTGAGGATGTCCTTCCTAGTGAGTTTCCTAGCATACCACCCCCTCGAGAGATTAATTTTGAGATCAATCATGTTCCCATATCATAGCCCACAACACAAGCATGCTATAGAATCACACCAGTAGAGATGAAGGAGCTGAAGAAATAGTTGTAAGAATTGTTAGGAAAGGATTTTACTCATCCTAGTATATCACTTGGGAATACACCTATTTTATTCATTAAAAAGAAGGATGATTTGATGAGATTATGCATATACTATAGATACTTAAACAAATTCACCATAAATAATAAGTATCTATTCCATGGTTTGATGATATGTTTGATCAACTAAAAAGGGATATTCTGTTTTCTAAAATAGACATACGGTCAGGATACCACCAGTTGAGGATTAAGACTATAGACATACATTAGATAGCCTTTAGGATCCAGTACAAACACTATGATTTTGTGCTTATGTCATTTGGGCTAATCAGTGCACCTGTAGCTTTTATGTACTTGATTAATATGGTGTTCATGCAGTACTTGGACAAGCTTTTAATGGTCTTCATCGATGATATTCTGATCTAGTTTGAGGAAGGAGAAGCATGAGTAGAATCTATGTATAACTTTGGAAACTTTTAAGACAACATTAGGTAGATGTCAAGTTTAGAAAATGTGATTTCTAGTTAACTAAAGTATCTTTCCAGGGCCATATCATCTCTAGTCAAGGTATCTATGTAAACCCTAAGAAAGTGGAGTCAGTCTTGTCTTGGGAGAAGCCGAAGACTCCCACCGAAGCGTGAAGCTATTTGGGATTGGTAGGATACTACATGAGGTTCATTAAGGATTTTAACATGATATCCTTATATCTGACTAGGTTGACAAAGAAGGATGTGTTATTCATTTGGACATATTGATGTCAACAGAGCTTTCAACTATTAAAGGAGAAGTTAACATATGTTCCAATACAACTTTCTAGAACATGGAAGGGGTTATATATTTTTTTGTGGTGCTTCTAAGGAAGGTCTTGGGTGTATATTTGATACAAGGCAAACATGGTTTGCTTCCAAATAGTTGAAGAAAGCAAACATGTGATTTGTTTGCTTCCAGATAGTTGAAGAAGAATTACCAAACTTATGATCTAGAGTTGGCAATCTTTAAGTTGACACTAAAGATTTGGAGGCATTATCTCTATGGGGAGAAGTGACAGATTTACATCATCCACAAGAATTTCCAATATATCTTTCCAAATAGGATCTGAATATGAGGCAACACATGTGGCTATATATGATAAAGGACTATGATTGTATCATTGAGTATCATCTAATGAAGATCAACATAGTAGTAGATGATTTGAGCATGAGACCATCTTTGTCAACATCAGTAGTAACAACATAGTTGCATTTTATAGTATGTGCAAAAATGGACAAGTTAATGTATCTACACCAAATGAACGTAAAAATGGATATCTTCATGCTACGGGGACTATTAGACTAGATGTATATAAAACCCAAACTGATACACCAAATAGTAGATGTTAAATAGGGTGATATTGTGATATAGAATATCATGGCAGATTTAGACATTGACAAATGTGAGGGATTTCATGAGTCTGACCAAGGGGTCCTTTGCTGTCATAACAGAATAGTGGTACCTGACTTATATAGGTTGAGTCATACCAAGATGTATCATAATCTCAAAGATCTATATTGGTCTCCTGGCTTGAAGAAAAAATGTGGTGGAGTTTATGCCAAATGTTTAGTATGTCAACAAGTAAGGTCAGAACACCAAAAACATGTAGGAACTCTACAACCCCTACCTATTCTTGAGTGGAAGTGGGATCAAGTAATTATGGAGTTTGTGGTCATCCTACCTAGGATGTGCAAGGGGCATGATTCTTTTTGATAGTGGTGGACATTCTAACCAAGGTGGTACATTTTCTGCCTATAAAGATCACCTTTTTGGTTTAGAGGATGGCACATGTTACATCTAAGAAATTGTGTGGCTACATGAGGTACCAGTGATGATCATATCCGGTCAGGTTTTGTGCTTCACCAGTATATTATGGGACCTCCTATGCATAGCCTTAGGCATGCAACTAAAGTTCATTATAGCTTTCCATCCATATGAATGTGGCCAATCCAAGAGGGATACAAACTTTAGAAGACCTATTGAGATCTTGTGTTTTGAAGTTCAAAGGAAGTTGGGATGATCATCTTAGTCTAATAAAGTATGTATATAATAGCAGTTATCACATAATCTTAGACATGGAAGCCTATGAGGCCTTGTACATAAGACATTATAGATCACCCTTATGATAGAATGAAGCTGAAGCATATTAGTTGGTGCAGCCATAACTGGTACAACACATTATCAAAAAGAACAAGATGATCATACAAAGGTTAAAGAAAGATCAATATATATAGAAGTCTTATGTAGACAATAGAAACCTATCATTGGAGTTTTAAGTAGGTGGTATCATATATCTTAAGGTGTCATTCTGGAAAGGAATGCTAAGTTTTTCCAAACGAGTAAAGCTAGAACCCAGATTTATGGAACCATATCCAATCTTTGAGAGGGTAGAGAAAGTGGCATACAAGTTAGAGCTACCACCCAAAATACAAAAATTGCACAACTAATTCCATGTATCTATGCTGAGGAAATGTCATCCAGGGACCAATCAAATAATTCCTCTGATAGAGGTGGAATTTTATGATGACATCTTATGGGAAGGTCTGGTATTGATCCTAGACAATTAGATACAAAGACATAGTGTTATTGGATGTGTTATGGCACCACCACGGAGTAGATCAAGCTACATGGGAACTCGAGGAGGAGTGTGTAGAAAGTATCTGACCCTTTTTTCTTAGGATTTTGGGGGCAAATTCCCTTCTAGGGGTTTATGTCTGTAAGACCCTTGACCTAGCTTAACCCTGTTGCTAACCTTACCCTCCATTTTGGTGCTTACTAAGTTGGTTCTTAGAATTCTTTTCCCTTTCTTAAAATAATGTGCAAAAATATCCCTTGGTTAAGGGCTTCCTGGTAATTTGTGCACCGTAAGTGGGTTGCCTTCTCTTTTTCCTATGTGGCTGAGGGTAGACACTTCAATGGCTTAATCTAGCATTGTTGTCTTTCCATCCGTTGAGAACCAATGGAAGCATCCAAACCTTCCATCAATTAAAGATTCATGGAAGTATGTCTGCCCCTCCATTGGTAGAGGAGTGATGAGGTCCCTCTACTTGGTTGTCAGTTTTTTTTATGCTTAGTCTTTCCTCTATTTTGTATATGTGTCATGTTTCTTCCTTTACTTTAGTAGACAATAGATGGAAATAGGTTCATCGAGACCTCTAGGTTTTTCATCAGTTGGTGAGGTGACAAAATGGTGAGCTGTGTGGAGGTAGGTTTCTATTGGCAGCATACTGATGGAAGGCTTGCATCATATGTCCTAATAGTTTTAGCGAGCTGCCTACTGATTCTGTTCATAGTGTGCCTTCCAATGGCTTCCATGTGACCTTAAACTGAAAAATTATATTGATGGGATGTGGCGATGGAGTTTCTACTTATATTTACTAAAACTTTTTCTGGCTGCATGTATCGATGGAAAGTTGGGGTTTTTTTTCAATAGCATGACTTATCAACAAAGGTATATCTCTAATAGATGATGTGATAGTTTTACAAACCTTTCTCTCTCCTCTAGAGATATAGATACTCCCTCAGCTTCCTATCTCATTCACTTGTACATCTAAGCCATGAAGTGATCTACGGAGTGAATCATCATCATTTGATGACAATCGATAGGATTTCTGGTTTCATTGGTTCTTGCTTTCTGTGGGTTTTGCTTTTGTTATCTCCTCTTCTGATTAAAGGCAAGCTAGTTGGTGTATCTTAAGAGTTTATTAAGCTAATTTGAACCTTGATCGTGCTTTTTCCTAGTGATCCTTATATCCTCATTGATCTTGGACATTCTCTAGGTGGTTTTTATTTAAGGGTTTTAACAAAAAAGCCAACGCCATTCTCCTACCTTTTCTCTCAATTATTTCGATGTTCTCAGTCATAGATCGACGGTGTTAGTGTGCAGTTGAAGGAGAAGAACACAAACATTTGGAGAGTTACCTTCAACATCTTCATGGTATTTGTTTGTACTAAACTTGTTTCTGCCTTGCAATGCAAGTGATATAGCATATGCTCCATTTATAACCTATCTTGTGCTTTCATGTGCTAGATCTCACTGCTATACACCTTGAAAATATTAAAAGTGATCGTTTCATGGCCTTTAGGCCTTAGCTGATGAGTTTATGTGCTTGCATGTGGTGAGTACTATGAGTGCCCTATTGAGGCATAAATGTCTATTATCTAGCATTCTTGGACAAGAATATGACTTTAAATGTTAGGAAAAGTTTAGTGTTTCCTCCCTAATGTTGAAAATGGCATGCATACTTAAAAGATGTTATCTTGTGGCTTTTTCACGATTGTTATATGTCAATATGTATGCCTTGATTTATCCTTGTAATACTATTCTATTAGAATATGAAAAGGTGACTCCTTTAGAGGAAAATGGAGGGTTTGTATGTGTTTTCCACCTGCTTGATCCTAAGCGCCTAAGGTGTGACAACTGGAAACCGCTTTTTTTCTGGCAAACATGCTATCCTTGTCATTTTACAAGTTAGATCTAGTTGTCAGACATTTACATCTTCTAAAGCTATTACTGCTTTATTTCTTATTTGTCTGTTGATAGGTTCCCTTATTCTTTAGTTGATGTAATCTTAGGACAACGAACGTAAACAATTAGATAAATCTAAGGTCAAGCTTTGAGCGTGTAAAAACATCCCTTTGGGGCATTAGGGGGGATGATAAAATGAGTTAATATTGTAGTAGCTTGAAAATATGAGAAGATACTTGTAGGCATATATATATTATTGAATATATGGGGATGCTTAGGAGTAGAAATCCAATTATCTTTAAGTAGTTTTTTAAAGGAGGAGGTGTGTGGGAATTTTGAAATATTGTGGAGGTTGGCTACCTTGTTTCACTCATGGGATGCAGATCCACAGTGGGCCTATTGTTGTGTATTAGCTTGAAAGCAAATATCCATAATAGGTTGGTCAACATTATCTCTACCTTTATCATACCTCAGTTTGACTTGAGGTTGTGAGAAGAGGTTGAGAGAATCTAGAATTTCCTTGGATTTTATATGGATGGGTTGTGTGGTTTAATAGCATCTAGCTAGATGCTTAGGTGGTATGTCCCACACAGTCCATGAAACTAAAATATATAGCACTCATGTAGTATAACTATTTAGGTCTAATTGATGTTAAACATGGTGGTTTAAGTATTATTATTTGAGGTGTATATGAGATATTTAATAATTTTTTTAGATAGTTAGGGCACCAGATAAGATGGGTAAGAGTGTACTTTTAGTGTACCAAGGATCCTTATGTTATCACTTTGTCTATTTGCTATGATATCTTCTCTAGCAAGTTGTAACATACTCAATCTTAGGCATATAGGTTGATCCTCCGTTCTTCTAAGCCCCAACTTGACTATGTTGTTATCATGTTTCCTTCTTCCCTTTTCTTGACCATTTTCAATTAGACACCTCTTAACCCATAATTCCCTAATTTATGCTACAATAGACCTTGTTGGGATCTTTTAACCATAATGGACTCATTATTAGCCCATGGACATGAAATCTTCAGATGTGGTAACCCTAATATTTGAATTATGGATATAATAATAAACTATGGTCTCACTTATAATTGAATAGACTAGTATAACCTTAGGATCTTAAAGTTAGTAATTGGCATTAATTCAAATCGTCATGCTTAATCATTAGGGTAAGCCTAATACCCTTGTTAAAACATTAATGTATAACGGTAAAATACAAAACAAATAATCTCAATATACAAAAATGAGTCCAAATCCATATTCATTACACCCTGATTAGCCAATATACCAATTTTGTGCTTAATTGGATATTGAATACACCCCTAATTGCAAATTAGAAGATAGGATATAAGTTTGAGTGCTTTTATGTGATTTATCTTGATGCCACGCTCCTCTTTCATAAGTTCTGGTTTATTTATATGTCGTGTTGCATTGCACTCAATTCATGCTTAATTTTGTCACATGGATCTTTCTCAAGTCCGGTAGAGAGGGAGTCAGACTTTGTCTCCCCCCCACCCGAGTTCCCCACGTGCGAGACTGCCTTGCACGGTTGGTTCCCCTACAACTCATTCCTCCCCACCTTTCTCCCTCTATGCTTCACCATTTATTGTGATTTCTTTACCATCTGACTCAATGTTCCCTGCTGAACCCATTGATCTATAACTCACACTGACTTGGACCTTAACAAAAAAGATCCCAGTACCACATGCTACCCTCACATCACCTTGATTTCATGAAGCTCTAACCAGGAGACCTCACTGCCGCATTTTGAGGTCTCTGACATCTATATATCCATACAGAGGCTCGTATACATTCTATTTTATCTATCGTGTTATGAGCCACCATCACCAACTTAAGCTTTCTTCTCTGGCAAATGGTAGGTCTTCTTGCTAGTGTCATCCCCAACACCAAATCAACTAATTGGTAAGCAACTCTCGACCCCACCCCTTTTTCTTTATCGAATGCTAGAATTGAGTAAATCATATCCTAGCTATGTAACCCTGAATGAGCTTCTGCATCGACACAAGCCTTAATTTTCAGTCCTATGTGGTCATCTTTAAGTCATGGGAGAGATTGCAATGCCTTCAATTTACCTCTTTGATTCTCTTCCCACCTTCTTTTCCCTTGTTCGTATTTGATTTCACCAGTTCATGTTGTTTGAACCCCTTGTTGGTTAAGTGGCATCTGCAATGCTCCTTGGGCTGTTTTTAGTGTTGTCATATTAGGGATTGTCCCCCTATACTCACCATAACCTACAAAGTCAAGGAATGTATTTGCCTCAACTGCATTGCTCCCTTTCTAGCTTTGTTCATTGACAGACCTCCAACCATGGCAGAGTCAAAGAAGGTGACATCTTGCTCCCCTGACCTCATTGAACGGGCTAATAGTTTGTCTGAACATGTAGAGTTCTCCTAGGATTTTCCCTAGTGTCGTTGCCATGGAATTTTGCAGTTGATCTCTACCTAGGTAAGCTCTGATGAGCTTCAATGACCATGGTGTGCAAGCACAAATGGGATTCAATCGTTGGAATGAAAACCCAATCTTACTCATATTGTATGTTTTTGTCTGAGTTTCCCACAAAGGGTATTTTAAACTTCTCACCTTCTTTTATTGTAGATGTGTTATTCATGTCTCAATACTATAGTCTCAAGTTTATGCAAACATTTAATCATCACAATTCCATAAGGGCCACGTTGGTCATTCACAAATTATTTTCTTTTTCTTTTTCAGAAATAGATTTAACTTGTAGAATCCATAAGTAATTATTCTTTTATCCAAATAATGCATATAATTACATTTTCAAAATCAAAAAAATATGACAGATTTAATGGATAGGCTTTGAGTTCGGATTTCCAACTTACAATATGGTCATTTTCTAAGTAAGTGAATCAATATACTTTTAAATAATTGATAGCACAAATATTATGATTAGGTTGTCAAAGCCTTGACCCTGAGCCTAGGGAGTGCTATCGAATACTTAAGTTTGGTCATAATGTATGTACATCCTCTATTTTATTTTGGGAATTATTTGACCTAAACCTCATTCATTTAATGAGGCATCTATTGAACTATCAACTTCACTTCAAACTCAATTGCTTTGAATTTCATATTTTCTAACATTAATTCATAATATCCATGTGGTTTTTTAACTACTTTGTTTATATGGGTCCTTGAACCCCTCCTGCTATGATTTCCATTTAATGTGAAATTGAATAAAATCCTAGTCTTGCCACTCTACTTATGCATGCTATATGTTTGACTAGAATATCTAGAATAGTGGTGTTTATGTACAACCATACTTATATAGGTCGCATGTATTCCGTCAGGGCGTGCGTTTCCACCCTTATTTTTTTACGCCATGATCCTATTTTGGCATGGCCTTGTTTTAGGTATATTTATTCTACATTGTTATGCATGTAAAATTTATTGTTTTATATTGATATTGTAGATAGTTATTATGGTAAGGCACTTTTATTCTCATATTTGTAATCTGGTTTTTAATATGATGTATTTTTCTTATTATAATTCTTTTGAACTTATCTAAATACAAATAGTCCTCTTCTTATAGGAACATCTCTTTTTACCCTTTTGACCCAATATAATGCCCAAAGTGTTTATTAAATATACATACTCAGCTCTTTGTTGACATCTATGTTGTCTCTTCAGTTCTGTGTGATGTTCCCTTCCACCTAGGTGTACGTACATTAGGAGATAAGCATGTACGGTGATCGTACATAGGATGTTGGAACTAAGGATATCTTGGAAAGGCCAGGTTTCCCTCTGCAATAAGTCTTACATGAGATTAGATTTATTAGATGTGTGATGTTCACTCTCTTTTTTTATACCACCTTTTATGGTGAGAACACTTATAAATGAATCATCTTGTAATTTTCTAATAGTTTTTGTTTGTGTTTCTTAGTTATTATCTTTCTCAGTATTATATACCATTGAGAATTTAATGAAATCCATAATGTCCTTTATAAATGGAATGGGATAGTTTGATATTTCACTATTAAGTGAAGAGTTGATCCTCTCTCGGGTCCCACTCTTTACAAAATGGTATCAGAGCCTAAGCAGTTGGTAACTTTACTATTTCAAGTTAACCTTGGTTGAACCTTAATTAGGTTGGTGACCCATAGAGGTTGTTGATACACCTATTTCCTAGTAGTGGAAAACCAATTAGGGTTTTTTTAACTCGTGATTTACTTGATCATTTTCACTCCCCAAACCATTATGTGGTCGAGACTTAGATTTTGGGAGCCCTTATTAACATCTAAACCCTATATGAATAAATAAACTTCCCTTCATAGGGGTCGACTCTTATGGTCATTAGACTTAATGCCCCTCCTTAGGGAAAGATAGTTCATAGCTGAAATGTAAGTTGACTTGAACACTCACATATAGGCTTAACCCTAATTCTCGTAGGTGCCATCTCCTTGTTGTTTTTCTAGCATGCCACATATACATCCACTAGGAGGACTGAGAATGTGTGAGGGATAAGCATGGTACTCAAACATAAGTTGAAGAATGGTGATTATTCCCTTGTTTCTAGGTGGTTGAATTAATTATCTAAGTTATGGTAGGCATGCCTTGCCTTCAAAATGGAGTATCTCCACGTAGCTTAGTCTACTAAATCAATCTAAGAGTTGGACTCCATATTCATTGAGCTTACATTCCTCCTATATGATAATTTGTTGAAGAAAGATATAAGTAAGTAGATATCCTAAAGTATTCATCTCTCTCATCTCATATAGTGTGCTTGGTTTCTTTGTTATTCAAGATGAGAAGGTTGACTATATAGGTTACATTGCCTTGTGGAAGTACTATGGATGTAAACTAGCTAGTGATGGAAAAGTCCTGAACATCTACCTATAACATGGGGTAATATCATGACTTTCTTAGGCCTTGAGATGAGGCATTGCAAATTATGCTTGAGAGTGACACAAAGAATGGTGGATGTTGTGCTTATTAGGATTGATAGAAATTGACCATGTGTAATAAGAAAGTCTTCTTCCTCTTATGCTTACATATTAGAAAGGTAGTCGTATGCCATTAAGGTGTTGGACGAATTAGACCCTTTTGTAGAACTATGTGATGTTGGAATAATAATATGTGTTGTGTTGTCAAAGGTGGTTGACTTGGCTCTCAGATTGATTTTGGCACCAATTTTTCATCTTCATCTTAAAGATTTTTTTGCTATACTTATTTTCATTCCTAAATTATATGTACAAAAGAAACTTTTTTTATTTCATTGATGATTTTTAGAACCAAGTCACCACCACAAATAAGTTAAGTATTAGAGAAGCTCGTTAGTGAATTACCCTTTGATTTCTATGTTCAACCCTAATACCTTAGGCCTCAGACTGAGATAGTTAGTTTTCAATATATATCAGACCTACTGGATCCACCTTTTTTTGCCCCTTAAGATTATTCACTAAGTTATAGTTAAGACTTTTAAGGGGTGGAGTCTCTTATAGTTTATTCATTATGAATCAATCTAACATACAAATAATCAAGAATTAATAATACTTACAATGAGGAAAACTTGGATAACTCTGAGTAATAATGTCAAACAAATGTAGATGCCACCTAACCAGGATTTTCAAATGTGCCTTGCTAACTATACCACCACAAATGCTACTTTGAGAATTAAAATAGATTCTAAAATATTATCTTGATTTATCCTTAAAGGATAAGCTTAAGTCAAATGTAGGTAAAAATAAAATTTCACTTAAAAGCTCAAATTAATGTTATGTACCTCAAATTGCTAATAGTTAAATGATAAGGATGACTTACACACACTAAGTATGTTGGAAATTCTAAACATTTTCCCATGTGATCATAATACACTAAAGTGAAATTAAACTGATTACACATTAATCAAAGCATGTGTAATGCAATGTGTAAGGTTAAAACATGAATGACAAATTCAATATGTTGCATACAATACACTATTATCCTCAAATACTAATAGTAAACAAGTTTGCAGAACAAAATCCTAATCTTATATATTTACCCTAATTGGCCTTATAGTTTATAATAATGGTTTTGTAATCAAACAAAAACTAAATCATTTTTTTGGAAAACAAATTGTAAATATATTCAACTTAAGAGAACCCTAATATTGGAGGGGGAAAAATATATATAGCATGTTATACCCTAGTTTATATAGGCACCTAATATTTAATAGACATGGTAATCACAAAGGAAAATTTAATTAATAGCAACAATAATAGGAATCATGATGATAATGTTTGAGGATTGATGTATGTAAACAAGTTTAGTCCACCAACTTAGTGGTAGCAATTTGAATGATTCTGTTGGGAGATATATTAATGAAGATTGTTAGTTCATGATTAAGTGATGGAAAATAAGGAACTACGGTAAAACCTAGTGACATCGTGTGTGTAGAAACCTACTTCATCTAAGAGGGCAATGAAATTTCATAACAATCTAGGTATCCTTGGTGTATGTAGCACCTCTAATATAATCTATGTCTTGGTGTAGAAGTTTCCTAGCTCAACCGAGAATATGAGAAGACTATACTTTAATCATGACATAATGTAGGTTCTCCATGGGGTTTTTATATATGTATGATATGGAGTGTTGTACAATAACCCACTACATTAAGTGTGTTAGAAATCTTAGATTGGTTTAGATGTATGACTTAGTGTGGTTATCTAGTGATGGATAGATTTTGAGGATGAAATCCTCTTTAAGGGGTGGAATGTTGTAACATACTCAATCCTAGTCATATAGGTTGATCCTTCATTCTTCTAGATCCCAATTCGACTATGTTGTTATCCAACTTCCTTCTTCCCATTTCTTGACTATTTTTTATTAGAAACCTCTTAATACCCATAATTACCTCATTTATGGTACAATCGACCAGGTCGGGATCTTTTGACCCTAATGGACTCATTATTAGTCTATGGACATGAAATCTTAGAATGTGATAACCCTAATATTTGAATTATGGATATAATAATAAACTAAGGTCTCACTTATAATTGAATAGATTAGTATGACGGTAGGATCTTAGAGTTAGACAATTACAATTAACTCAAAATAATTCACCCTATTTAATCATAAGGGTAAGCCTAATAACCTAATTTAAACATTAATGTAATGGGAAAATATTAAAAAATCTCAAAATACAAAAATGAGCACAAATTCATATTCATCACGCCCTAATTAGCCAACATACCAATTTTGGGCTTCATTGGATATTGAATACGCCCCTAATTGAAAATTAGAAGATAGGATATAAGTTTGAGTGATTTATCTTGATGACATGCTCCTTTTTCCTAAGTTCTGATTTATTTACATGCCACAATGCATTGCACTTGGTTCATGCTATTTTGTCACATGGGTTTTTATCGAGTTGGGTAGATGGGGAGATGGACTTCGTCTCCCTCCCCTGACTTCCCCATGTGCGAGTCTACTTTGTGCGATTGGTTCCCCTACAACTCTTTCCTTCCACCTTTCTCCCTCTAGGGTTCACCATTTATTGTGATTTCTTCACCATCTGACTTGTCATTCCCTACCGAGTCAATTGATGTATAACTCACTCTCACTAGAACCATAATGAAAAAAAAATCCCAATACCGCCAACCACCCTCTCATCACATTGATCTCATGGAGCTCTATCACATCTATATATCCATATGGAGGCTCGTCAACAATCAATTTTGTCGATCATGTTCTGAGCCACCATCACCAACTCAGTTGTTCTTCTTCGATGTCTGTGTGGGATCCGATCTCCAAACCATGACATAAACACGATTAAAACTTAGCGGAAGTGAATCGGTAATCAGCGGAAGACAAAAATCACGGGAAATTAAAACTTTTCGTGACAAGAGCTTGAATCCATAAAAGCTTCTTTCATAAAGTGAGATAAACTGTTTACATCTCAAGATAATTACTTCTTGAGTAATTATACACATCAAGATACAAAATCTCAAGATCACTATACAAAAGACTCCAAGACCTGAGAGTACAGAGGACACATAGGACTGACTCTAACTACACCATATGGCAGGACAATCTCCACCTGAGATTACTGCTGCCCCTGATGCTGCTGTTGAGACTGATCACCTATAGGCTGGTTCCTTCATCTCCGACGTCCACCTAAAAAGTTGAAGCCTACGGGGTGAGACAATTATACATAATTGTCCCAACGAGAGTTATAACTCTTTGCCAGAAGCTTTATTATAACATCAAAGAATATTTTAAGCAGTAAAGCCTTCAAAGTATTCTATAACAGTTGCAGGTATAACAAGATCTCTATAATTTAGGAGATATGGAGAATATAAACATTATTTCAATGTAACATCAATCAACTAACTTGGAGTCATCTCTAACAAGTTATACTGCATGGTTGATTATGTTTTACAAACAACATTATGCCCTGTGGAGATGAGGCTTACCACTCATACTCCAACTGATCGCTGAGAAGTCACATCAGTATCATACATAGGTCATTAAGAGAGCCGGATTCTCATGACCTTCACCTTCCTCAGTCAGTAAGAGGATCACTTGTAGGACATCTCGTGTCTCTACTACTATATCTCACCAGGGTAAACTGGTCCTTCGCTATTTTAGAGTCACAGTGGCGTTCTGTACTCTCTTTGTCATCAGGAGGTTTCATATTTACCTACCACTAATATGGATATCTATGCTTTCTTCGTCATCAGGAGGTTTCATGTTTACCTACCACTGATACGGTATGAAAATATAGTGAAGGATGGATGGATTCCACATCTACATCACTTTCCTACACTAGGATGTAAGGTTCTACACATCCATGTACCCCACATACTCAAAAGTATGTGCTCCAGGAGTTCCCTAAGGAAAACCTGTTTCACCATCACTTAATCTCTGACAATGATGGATCTATGATCAGGGCTCTACATTATACTTGATTAGTTAGGTACATTCAGTATTCTTTAACAGCATACATTGTTCTTCAAACAATAACAGTAGCATAGCAGCTATAAAAGAAGAATACTAAATGTAACAGGCCTAACTCATATCAATCATCATTTCTCATTATCCTCATCACAAGTCATCTCTAAGGCATGACCTTGATGGTATTCATGGCTCTCATAGCCCATTATCAGCATAGGATGCCACTGGCAAGGCATCAGATTACTTTACTTATTCATAAGGCTAACAACATGTCTTTAATGAATATAACATCAACATCCATACCTGGATATGATTACCTTCATATCAGAACCTGCATGGTTAATACATCTGATAAAGGTAATACAACAATAAGGAATGTACTTCCTACTCTTGGCATAAGAGTTAAATCTCTAATTCACATCAAATAGAGTTTAATACTCAAAAGCATGCCATTTCCCTTGAATTAGGGTTTACTATTCACATCACATGTCATCACCCTTGAATTAGGGTTTACTATTCACATCATATGTCATCACCCTTGAATTAGGGTTTACTATTCACATCATATGTCATCACCCTTGAATTAGGGTTTACTATTCACATCAAGGTGAATTAAACTCATAACATCATCATGTATGAGTAACATCTTCATTGATGCTCTTGGATTAGTTAAAGGTTCATCATTTATCATAATAAGGGTTTCTATGATCTCACACAGGTGGATCATACCCTAATTATGCTCATTCCTGTGCATTGGAGATGCTTCAATTGAGTTTCCACTTAAAAAGGGTACTTTCTCTCTCTAGAAGTACTTTCTCTCTCATCATAAGGTTAGGTGATGTCAACATCACCCTAGATCAGGTCGGATTAAGTCATCATAGGCTAACATGGCTAAAACATCATCATCATGTGATTAGGGTTTGAATTGAGCAAGATATAACTTAATTGGCCCTTCAGGGGTATTTTGGTAATTCACCCCATTGATCATCATCATGGTCCAAACCTTAGTCAATTAACCCCTTAATATCCTAGGTTGTCATTAGGGTTCGATTAGGGCAACATTGGACCATTTATGTCATCAATTGATTGAATGAAGTCAACCTTGAATCACATTGATTGATTTCAATTATCAACCTTCAATCGAATTGAGATCGTTTGAAAGTGTTGACCGTTTGTCCACTTTGACTTTCCAAGACCGCGATCCCTCTTCTATCTTCAAGACCGTGAGCCTCCTTAGGCTTCAAGACCGCGAGCCTCCTTAGGCTTCAAGACCGCGAGCCTCTTCAAGTGGTTCAAGACCGCAGAGATCAAATTGAAGTTGAGACCGTGAAGAGATGTTGACCGTTTGCCCATCTTGACCTCAGGACCGCGAGGCCCTTCGCGGTCTTGAGACCGTGAGCCTCCTCTCGGTCTTGAGACCGTGAGCCCCCTCACGGTCTTGAGACCGCGAGCCCCCTCTTGGTCTTGAGACCGCGAGGCTCTCAAGGTCTCAACCGTTTGGTCCATCACGTTATCAATAATGCAATTGATGATGTCAACCGATGTTGAAGCCCTCAAAAGGTCAAAAATATGTTTACCACCTATGGATTGGGTCAATTAAGGTTATTATTAACCAATTTTTCATTCAATTGACCCTCAATCGTTGACCAATTAGGATTGGAATCGATTCAATTAGGGTCTATCAATGTTCACCCATCAACACTCAACAATGTGCATCAACACAAGGTTGAACCCTTCAATTGAGCTCCAATTGGGCCCAAACTTGGCCCAAACGGTTTTGAGGTCATGTGGGTGGACCCCACATGGTCTTGAGACCTTTTGCCCAAGATTTCATCAAAATATAAGGTGATATGATAGAGGTTGAACCATGATTGATCCCCAAACAGAATTTTGATTAAATTGACAACTTATTTGCAATTAGGTCCTCAATTGGTCAAATTACTTAGCCCTAGACCTTCAAACGGTCTTGGGTGATTGTCCTCTCGGTCTTGAGACCGTTTGGATGAGTTCCAAACGGTCTTGAGACCGTTTTCCCATCCAATTTTGGATTCTAGTGCAAATTCATCAAGGTCTGACCTATTGAGTTGATGATCATATCAATATTTAATTGCAAAGTAATTTGGTGTAATTATACCTTCAATTGGTCAACTATTCTTGACACCAGACCTACAAACGGTCATGGTTGATTGCCCTCGCGGTCTTGAGACCGTTTGGGTGACCCCTAAACGGTCTTGAGACCGTTTAGGTCAATCAACCCTAAAAACCCTAATTAGGTCACCATAATTTCAGTAATGATTTCATCTAGGGTTAGCCCTAGTATTCACCATTCAACTCTTAGCCCGTTTGGAATTAGACCATCAAACTTGGTGAGTTGTTAATTAACATAATTTTAAACAGTAATCTCATACGGTCAATGCCTAGTCAACGACCTTACACGGTCTTGAGAGCGTTTGCCCAAAAAGGCAATTTCAGACCGTTTGAAAATCAGGAATAAATTCAAATAAAGTTGTTACTTAAAAAGGTCATATCTCCCGATTCCTTTGGAATTAGCCTCCCAAAATTTTAAGGTAATTAGCCTATATAATTAGGAACAGATTTCTTATACGTTCCACGCTCGGTCAACGGGGCCAAATGGTCTTGGAGACCGTTTTCCCTGTCGCGGTCTCGAGACCGTTTGCTCACCTCGCGGTCTTGAGACTGAGAGAGCAAACTGTTGAGACCGTTTAAGGAAGTGAAAAGCGGTGGGTTTTTCTTGGAAATCACGCCTTCATCTCCTAGCTCAAGAACAGTACGAATATCCCATGGGTTTTGCTTGCAAAATAGTAGGGAAAAGTAGGGAAACACTAAGAGCTATCATCAAAACGCATATAAAGATGCACATAGTAAAGCATGGGTTTAGAGTTATAAAACCCGCCTAAAGCTTGCTCCTTGAGCTCCAAGCTCTAATGGCGTCCTTGAGTTCCCACAGGTTGGCCAAGGTGAAAACTCCAAGGAAGGTCAAGGAAAGATGGCTAGAAAGATAGAATTTCGAGAGTTAGCCATGAAGCTGACCTTGAATTCGAGTTCTAACCATAGAATTAGGCAAGAATAGGGGTTTAAACCTACCTTGCACCCCTTGGTCGTCCTCCTTAACTCCAAGGCAGTCCTTGGTCGTCTTTGGTGAAATGAAACAGTAAGGGAACGAAGGGTAAGTTCCCTTGCAACTAAGGGAAGGAGAGCTTATATACATGGGGTAGGATTTTCAACATTAGTTCATAAGTTGTCCATAATTCCAACTAGGTCCCTCCTTCTTTACTTGATCGTCCCTTCCTCTTTATTATAAGGACAAACCTTCTCTTAAGGTCTTAGGAAAAGAAGGTAAAGGAGAGCAAGCTAATAATGAGGTACATACATAAAGAGTTATTGCACATGTACCCTGATTATTCAATCACAAGGTATATTTCATAACCTGATAATTCAATTGAGGTGACTTCCTCATCATTTCTTCTCTAAATGATGGAAAGAGTATAAAAAGATACTTTAGATGACATATTTTACAATTTGCGTCCCTTAATTTGGGTAAATTGCATTTTACCCCAAATTAGGGTTTCAAGCACCGGGATTGCTTCCACAGCTGCACCTTGGTGCCCTAGCTTGGGAAATCCCTCATGCTTTGCCAAAAAGATTCTCATGATGTCTCAACATTAGAGGAACCTCTCATCATGTGCAAATTGCAAGCTAACCCTTTTAACTGGGTAAATTGCACATGGGTCCCTGTATATCAAAACAATGCTACAACTTTAAATAAAAGGAGCAAATACTGAAATATACGTTTCTGAGAAACTTAATTACATGCTCAGAGTTAATCACAAAGATTTAATTACATATTTAGGCAAAACACCTAGGGTTGACTCATAACCCAGGTCAGGGATGTTACAGTCTGGTAGGTCGTTTGTGCTAGCTTCACCTTCAACACCAAACTGGCCCATCGGTAAGAAAATTTGGACCCTCCTTTTTCATTTTCAAATGTCAGAGTTGTGTAAATTGTATCCTAGCTATGTGACCTTGAATGAGCTTTTGCATCGACAAAAGCATTCATCATTGATCCTTCATATTTGTCTGCAAGTTGTGGGAGGGATTTTGATGCCTTTGATTTACCTCCCTGATCTCGTCCCACTTTATTTTCCCTTATTCATATTTGGTTTCACCAGTTCATATTATTTGAACCCCTTTTCGATTAAGTGGCACCTGCTATGCTCCTTGGGGGTATTTTTGGTGTTGTCGAATTGGGGATTATCCATGTATATTCACTATAACATGTGAATTCAATGAATGTATTTTTCTCAATTGCATTGCTCCCTTTATATTTTTGTTTATTGACAAACCTCCAACCATGGCAGAGCCACAGAAGGTGACTTATTGCTCTCTTAACCTCACTGAAAGGGCTAATAGTTTGTTTGAACACGTAGAGTTCTCCTAATATTTTTCTGAGTGTTGATGTGCATAGAATTTTTCAGTTGATCTCTACCCATGTAAGCTTCAGTGAGCTTCAGCGACCATGGCACACAAGCAGGAAGAGGATTCAATCTCTGGGATGAAAACCCAATCTTAACCATACTGATTGTTTTTGTCTGTGATACCCACAAAGGGTATTTCAAACTTCTCGCCTTCTTTGACCTACCTTTGACCATGGATGTGTTATCCGTGTATAACTACTATATTTTCAATGTCATGTGCACATTTAATCATCACAATTTCATTAGGGGAATGTTGGTCATTCACAAATTATTTACTTTTTCTTTTCCAAAAATGGATATAACTTGTAGAATCCACAAGTAATTGTTGTTTTATCTAAATAATGCATATATATACATTTTTAAATAAGAAAAATATGTTGGATTTAATGGGGTACGTTTTGAGCCTGTATTACCAACTTAGAATAGGGTCAATTTCTAAGTAAGAGAATCAATAGATTTTTTATTAATTGATAGCAAAAATATTGTGATTAGGTTGTGAAAGTCCTAACCCTGAGCCTAGGGAGTGGTACTGAATACTTAGATCTGGTCATAAGGTATGTACATCCTCCATTTTATTTTTGTCATTATTTGACTAAATCTAATTCATTTAATAATGAGGCATCTCTTGAATTATCAATTTTACTTGAAACTCAATTGCTCGCACTTTCATATTTTTCTACCTCAATTCATTATATCCATGTGGTTGTTGAACTACTTTGTTCAAATGGGTTCTTGGACCCCTCCTGTTGTGGTTTCCATTTTATCTAAAATTAACTAAAATGCTAGCATTGCCACTTTACTTATGCATTCTACATGTTTGACTAGAATATCTAAAATAAGAGTACTTATGTACAATCATAGTTACACAGGATTCGTGTTTTTTGTCGAGGTGTGTATTTCAACCCTTATTTCTTTTTACGCCATGATCCTATGGTGTTTTGGCCCTATTTTAGGTATATTTTGTAACATACTGAATCTCATATTCATTTGCAATTTTACCCATTTTCAATCCTTTCATTTCCTTCTTATCCTTTGGACCTTTCCCTAATTTTTCATATCTTTTCTACCCTCTTTGTCCTTAATATTACAATTGAGGAATACTTGATGGCTTTGAGTTATATTCGCCCACATTCATTTCAATGAATGGGTTATTGCACAAATATCTCAAATAATGTGTTAATTAGAGTTTAATAGTGCAAAATGGCCATTTATGAGAGACAATTAGTATATTATATTAATTTAGAGATTTTATGGCTTTGTGGGATAAGAAATGAGAAATAAGAAATTTTATATCAAAATTTATTAAGAAAGGTGCTAAATATATTTATTAGGCACTTAGCATACAATTAAATACAAAAATGCATTCAAGGGGAGAAGTTAATGTAAATTTATACTCCTCACGTTTTAATTAGCAAACCCATGAATTTTCATTGAAATTTCTCTACCCTCTTAATTAATTAAATGAATAAGTAACTCTAATGTATATAAATGCCTATTTCATGGAAAAAGGAAACCCCCTTGACTCCTATTTAGTCTGCCTTTTAATTTGTTTGACCATTGAATAGCAATTGCTTTCATAATTAAATTGGTATCTAAAATCCTAATTACCATAGGTTTTAATAATAGTATTTGATTACAGAAAATATATTAAATATGAAAATAAATGCCACAAATAACTACCAAAAAGCAATTGGTACATTAAGTGAATACTTAACAAAATAACATATAAACAATTTATGAAGGGATGTATTGAATGATTAATCAAGACACCGAATATATTAATGGAGAAATAAACATACAAGCAACCAAATAAAATATCAAACATTTTCTAAAAATAAAACTCATATCAAAATCTGATTCTTGTGTCCTAATCAGTCTACCTAGCTATTTAGAAAGTAATCAAACATTAAATACTCGCCTGATGAATTAGGAAAGAAGTGTATCAAAATATACTAGTTTAATATGTAGTTTGACCACAAAGATAAATATTTCATTTATTTTATGGAGGTAACGTCGGGTGTTACCATCTATTTTCCCTAGTCTTGCGATCGTCTCCCTCAATGCACAAAGTGTGCCACAAAATACTGGCGCACCTTGCATTTCCCCTCTTCCGAACCGGGTGACGCCCATCACCCACTTCCTCTCCTCTCCATCCCCTATTTATCCTCCGTCATTCCTTCCTTTTCCCCACACATCAAACCCTAGCCGCCCTCCTCCTTCTCTTCTCCTTCAGCCAAGACACTTCAATGCCGACAAACCACCAAGAAACGCCTTCAACCTCCACGTCTGCCCAGCCTGGGCCATGATGCTACATCGGTGTCACTAACACCTACACAAAATGGGCCACGACGCTGTGTCGGCATCGCTAACACCTGCCCAGTATGGACACGAACCTACGTCGACATCGCTAACACCTTCCCATCTGACCCTCAATGACCAGCAACCCCTCTGTGTCGGTCACGATGTTGTGACGTCGTCAGCTTATGCACGCCATCCTCCTCCTTTTCTCCTACAGCAACACCACGATGATGTGACGCCCCAATGCCCCAATCTCCTCTTGTTGTCGACGTCCATCTGAGCTTGTTGTGGGTTGCAACTATTGCCTACCTACACTACAATGCCAGAGGAGAACACCAAGTTGGGTAGCTTCTAGGGAGTCTAGATGATCAACCACCAAATCACAAAAGGCATGGGAGCTCCTATATCACCTACTGTGGTCGCCGTTGAGACCCACTCACATGTTGGTTCCACATTGTCCTCTCCTCTCTATTTCAAACTAATCGAATAGTGTATAAATTATATGAAACTATGGTTCATGTGAAAAATAAAATCAACACTTAAAATAATAGAGTATTAATATGATGACCAAAATACAATATTAAACCAAGGGAAATAAGATCAAGAACTTAGGTCTATGATACCTCTAGTCCTTTTCTTTACATTGGGTATCAAGAGAAATCATTACTAATCCAATACCTTATTATATAGTATTTTAATGTGGGAAACCTAATAGAGTATAGTGATGATCATTAACATGGGATGGGTACATATGTGACATATAATCATCAATTCATATAAGTAACACCAATAATTTCTAATTATAATGTTAAATGCTTAGAACTCCTTTATTTAACCAATATGTTTGGAAGATGGAACATCTAATTACAAGCTAGGAAAAACATGAAGTTATTCGTAGAAGATATTGTATATAAAATATTTAACCCTTTTTACTTAATTAGTCATGTCTTGGGCCTGAGGGATCATATGTAGATGCATATATGAATTTATGCATTATATGGATACATATATCTATATTTGGGTAACAACTATTATATCATATTGATTTACTTGTATACATCCTATTAGTTTATACATGTATCAATTTAGTACTACATATCAAACGATGGATGTAAGATGAACATATTACTTTATTGTAATCTTGATTGTCATGGCTCACTTAATAATGAAAGATTATATATATGATGAGTTACATTTTATACTTCACATAGATTACCAAGAATTATGATAACCATGTTTCAACAAAACCTAGATACACAAATACATATTTATATAATATATGGTAATTATAAATACAAATATAATTCTGGAATGCATCTAAATGTATTGTCTTCCTATGAATTAAATGGTAAAAAAGATAATAATGTGTAAAAGGATATACCTTTATAAACATATATCTAAATGACATGTTAGTTGGATCAAAGTGTGTGTATATTAGTGAACCTAATAGATATTCATGTGGAATACACTTATACCAATATACATGGTAAGCATGAAATCAGGAATAATATGGATTCACATTATAGAGAACTAAATGACCATTAAACCTAAATTGGAAGAAAATATATTATTATTAACCACATATATATGAGTTACATAGACTTACGTGACTAAAGATGGATAGCTAGAACTAAGATAGATATATATAAAGCATCACATATTTTATCAACAAAGATTAAAATCATAAACCCTAACATGATATTAAATGATGAGAATTGGGTAAAGTATAATATGAAAATATAATAGGAATTGATATGTTCACTTTGACTTGGCTAACATACATCCTGTGTTTATAGGATGAAATGTTGACTTTGTGGACCAAAGTATATTATTCAAGTTAACCTTTATGTGTGAAAAGAGGTATGTGCATCTAACGCCTTAGTTGGGAAATTTTATGCCTTAACCTACTCTTTCCCTAATTAGGCTTAATTTAACCTAATTATCTATTCTTGCAACCTAATGTTCTTATGCCTCAAATCATATTATTGTTTCATATTGTTTGGGTCTTATACCCCACTGCCAAGCTTATTGAATATTTTAATTACTCTTGCCATGACTACTTTTATAGAATGTAGATTTATGTTCTATTTAATTTAAAGTAGTGGTACTTATGTAAAACCACCCACAGAGGGCATGTATTTAACCGCCCTGAGGAATATTTTATTCTCCCCATATTATTGTGTAGGTGACTGGGAATGTCTTATTCTTCCCTCACCTATAGGTTAGAGGTCCGGCAGGTGCCTCAACCCTACTTAGTTAGGTAGACATAATTATCTTACATACAAATCCTTTTTGATATATTTGTTAATGGCAAGCTTCTTGTATATATAGCCTCATTTTCTTGTTATCTTCATCATATGATGAACCCTAGCCTGTTTTTACTTTCTTTACTTATCTTGTTATCCTATACTAGTTTTGTGACACATACTTTATGTTTCCTTTTCCTTTTGCTGGGTGCCTTCCCAACCACCCAGGTGTTGAGCAAGATGATGGATTAGACAAGTAGAACTTAGGTTTTAGCTTGGACCTAGCTCTTGGAGGTTTTGTTTTGGAGATAAAATTGTACTAGTCTAGACTTCCCTCTACTTAGATCATTTCTTTGTATAAAGCATGTACACCCATATTGGGGAAATTTTTATGTACACTTTATTGAAATTGAATATAATCAAAAATTTAACTTTCGTTGCTATCCAATTGGATTTTGCTTACCATTGTTATTAGTAAAGAGGTGGTGATTTCACTTCTTTACAACATGATATCAGAGCCAATGGTAGTCGGATCTTGACTATTTTAATTTGTCTCCTTAGTTAGAAACTCTTACCTCATATAGTTTCCCTTTAGTTGACCTTAGAATTGACCTATGGTGAAAGGTTGATTTAGGACCATAATAGTTTCATATTAAATACATCTTTAATCAAATTTTAGGTGAATTGCCTATGAAGTAGCTACTAGGGCACGAAGTTGAAAGTGATGGTGTCTATAATGGGTCAGAACTTGGGGGCTAGCAATATTTTCCTCTGTGCCACTAGCTTGGTTTATGGGGACTCCCGAGTTCATATGGCACCAGCCTAGCCTGATCTGATACGGAATGCTCAAAATAGCATACCTTTAGGCATATTACCGCAATGTTGAGTACCCTTGGAAAACATAATATGATGATTTTATTACCCAAATAAAATCATCATGTGCCTTATATGAGTCTTATATTTCAATGTTTAGGGTTTGTATACCCTATACTTTACTTCTAAGTTTGGTAATAGTGATTAGTAAGACAATTAAGTGTTGGGTCTTATACATGTTTAGACTCACACTTTTACCAATAAATTAGTTTAACTTAGTTGGTCAACCATTTTAAGTGGAGAAGTAGTAGTAGAAGTACCTTAATAGATTTTAGAATTGCTGATTTCAAGGACAAAATCCTTTTAAAGGGATGGAGTCCTACAATACATTGAAATCTAGCTACTCTGAAACTGGAAACCCTAACTCCATTGACAAGAGATTAGTGAGCTTATATGATTAGAATTGACCAAGCAAACTATAATTATAATTGAACTTTTTTGTTTGTATACTAATGGATGTATAATAAGTCATATATTAAATAGTTCATATGCTTGAACCCCAACAAATACTTAAGGACATAATATGAGAATTTCACTCATTGTGAATACACATAATGTTGACCATGTCACCCTAATGATATGATAAATAGAATTAATGCATACTAAGAATGCATAACATATAATGGTCATGTTGACCTAAACCCTAAGATGTAATTATCTAACCTTAACATATATACATAGATATATCCTTAATGCCTTCATAATACGTTAGTGACATTAGGTGTCTTAACCTAATAATATACTTGATACATCAAAATGGAATATAATCACCTAATCATAATTTAATCAAGTTATCAATATATATAAGGCATATCACCTTGTTCTCTAAATACACACCTCATTAATCACCTTATCTTAATTTGGTATATGCATCAATTTATTAGCAAAGTGTTTCACCTTATTCAAATCAAATACATATAATGACTCAAATGGAACAAGGAGCAATTGGTTTCACATAAGCATGATTCTTAAGTCTATACTAATTCCAAATGCCTAATGTAATGTTAAATGTATAATTTATAATATGAAGTGTAACTAGGAGAAAATTATTAATGATGACATTAATACGAGTATGAAAGGTGATGTGACAATGTGAAATATAGGTGTAAGAAATTAATGTGACATTATTTAGACTTAATAACTAGTTGGAAAATATTACCTATTCCTTGCAAATTAATATGTTATAAAATATTGTAATATAAGAATAATGGAGAATAACTCAAGTTATTAATGTTTTGTGATCTATCATATTAAAAAATATTGAGATGACTTAGTAAGCCCTATTTGTGCTTAAAACTCTTAATTAGTAAATGAGAAATGCATATGATTGAGACATAATTCTTCTTACAAACAATATGAATATAACATGACACAAGTGATTGAATATTAAAGATGATGTAATTTCATTATAAAGATAATGCTAATAACCCAAAATGTCTATTGTGTTACATTTAATAAAAAGTAATGTGAATAGTGAAAACCTTAATGAATCATGAAAACATGACTTATGTGTAGAGTATGTGAAGTACCCTAGATTAGGGTTTATCACCTAGTTTCTTAAGGTTGGGTTGTTACGTACTCACCTTTCCCTCTTATTGTGATTTCGGGGTTGAGTTCCTCTTTAAGGGGTGGAGTGTTGTAACATATTGAATCTCATATTCTTTTGCAATTTTACCCATTTTTAATCCTTTCATTTCCTTCTTATCCTTTTGGACTTTTCCCTAATTTTTCCTATCTTTTCTACCCTCTTTATCCTCAATATTACAATTGAGGAATACTTGATGGCTTTGAATTATATTTGCCCACATTCATTTCATGAATGGTTTATTGCACAAATATCTCAAATAATGTGTTAATTAGAGTTTAATAATGCAAAATGGCCATTTATGAGGTACAATTAGTAGATTTTATTAATTTAGAGATTTTATGGCTTTGTGGGATAAGAAATGAGAAATAAGAAATTTTATGCTAAAATTTATTAAGAAAGGTGCTGAATATATTTATTAGGCACTTAGCATAAAATTAAATACAAAAATGCATTCAAGGGGAGAAGTTAATGTAAATTTAAACTCCTCACACTTTAATTAGCAAACTCGTGAATTTTCATTGAAATTTCTCTACCTTCTTAATTAATTGAATGAATAAGCAACTCTAATGTATATAAATTCCTATTGCATGGATAAAGGAAACCCCCTTCACTCCTATTTAGTCTGCCCTTTAATTTGTTTGACCATTGAATAACAATTGCTTTCTTAATTAAATTGGTATCTAAAATCCTAATTACCTTAGGTTTTAATAATAGTATTTGATTAAAGAATATATATTAAATATGAAAATAAATGCCACAAATACGTACCAAAAAGCAATTGGTACATTACGTGAATACTTAAAAAATAACGTATAAATGATTTATGAAGGGATGTATTGAATGATTAATCAAGACACTAGATATATTAATGGAATAATAAACATACAAGAAACCAAATAAAATATCAAATGTTTCCCAAAAATAAAACTCATATCAAAATTTGATTCCTTGTGTCATAATCAGTCTATCTATTTAGAAAGTAAATCAAACATTAAATACTCTCATATTAAAATTAGGACAGAAGTGTATCAAAATGTACTAGTTTAATATGTAGTTTGACCACAATGATAAATATTTCATTCATTTTATGGAGGTAATGTCGGCCATTACCATCTCTTTCCCCTAGTCTTGCGATCGTCTCCCTCAATGCACAAAGTGTTCTGCAAAATACTGACACACCTCGTGTTTCCCCTCTTCCGAACTGGGAGACACCCATCACCCACCTTCCTCTCCTCTCCATCCCCTATTTATCCTCCCCCATTCCTTCCTTTTCCCCACACAGCAAACCCTAGCCTCCCTCATCCTTCTCTTCTACTTCAGCCATGACACTGCAATGCCGACAAACCACCAAGAAATGCCTTCAACCTCCACGTCTGCCCAACCTGGGCCACGATCCTGCTTCGCGTCACTAACACCTTCCCAACATGGGCCATGACTCTGCGTCGACGTCACTAACACCTGTCCATCATGGTCCACAATGTTGCGTCGACATCGCTAACACATGTCCATCCAACCCTCGATGCCCAACAACCCCTCTATGTCAGTCATGATGTTGCGACGTTGTCGAATTCTACACGCCATCCTCCTCCTTTTCTCCTAAAGCAAAACTATGACATTGTGACGACCTGACGCCCCAATCTCCTCCTATTGTCGATGTCTATCCAAGCCTGCTATGGGTTGCAACTGTTGCCTACCTGCATTACAACGCCAAAGGAGAACACCAAGTTGGGAAGCTTCTAGGGAATCTAGATGATCAGCCACCAAAGCACGAAAGGGCCACGAGCTCCAACCTCACCTGTTGTGGTCACCTTCGAGACCCACTCATAGGTTGGTTCCACATTGTCCTCTCCTCACTATTTCAAACTAATCGAATAGTGTATAAATTATATGAAACTATGTGCATGTGAAAAATAAAATCAACATTTAAAATAATAGAGTATCAATATGATGACCTAAATATAATATTAAACCAAGGGAAATAAGATCAAGAACTTAGGTCTACCTCTAATCCTTTTCTTTACATTGGGTATCAAGAGAAATCATGTACTAATCCAATACCTTATTAGATATTATTTTAATGTGGAAAACCTAATAGAGTATACTAATCATCAATAACATGGGATGGGTACACATGTGACATATAATCATCAATTCATATAAGTAACACCAATAATTTATAATTATAATGTTAAATGCTTAGAACTCCTTTATTTAACCAATATGTTTGGAAGATGGAACATCTAATTACAAGCTAGGAAAAACATGAAGTTGTTCGTAGAAGATATTGTACATAAAATACTTAACTCTTTTTACTTAATTAGTCATGTCTTGGACCTGAGGGATCATATGTAGATGCATATATGAATTTATGCATTATATGGATACATATATCTATATTTGGGTAATAATGATTATATCATATTGATTTACTTGTATACATCCTATTAGTTTATACATGTATCAATGTAGTACTACATATCAAACGATGGATGTAAGATGATCATATTGCTTTATTGTAATCTTGATTGTCATGGGTATATTAATAATGAAAGATTATATATATGATGAGTTACATTTTATACTTCACATAGATTACCAAGAATTATGATAACCATGTTTCAACAAAACCTAGATACACAAATACATATTTATACAATATATGTTAATTACAAATACAAATATAATTCTGGAATGCATCTAACTGTATTATCTTCTTATGAATTAAATGGTAAAAAAGATAATAATGTGTAAAAGGATATACCTTTATAAACATATATCTAAATGAAGTGTTAGTTGGATCAAAGCATGTGTATATTAGTGATCCTAATAGATATTCATGTGGAATATACTTACACCAATATACATGGTAAGCATGATATTAGGAATAATATGGATTCACATTATAGAGAAGAAAATGACATCATTAAACCTAAATTGGAAGAAAATATATTATTATTATCCACATATATATGAGTTACATAGACTTATGTGACTAAAGATGGATAACTAGAACTAAGATAGATATATATAAAGCATCACATATTCTATCAACAAAGACTAAAATAATAAACCCTAACATGACATTAAATGATGAGAATTGGGTAAAGAATAATATAAAAATATAATAGGAATGTATATGTTCACTTTGACTTGGCTAACATACATAATGTGTTTATAGGATGAAATGTTGACTTTGTGGACCAAAGTATATTATTCAAGTTAACATTTATGTGTGAAAAGAGGTATGTGCATCTAACACCTTAGTTGGGAAATTTTATATCTTAACCTACTCTTTCCCTAATGAGGCTTAATTGAACTAATTCTCTATTCTTGCAACCTAATGTTCTTATGCCTCAAATCAGATTATCATTTCATATTATTTGGGTTTTATACCCCACTGCCATGCTTATTGAATATTTTGATTACTCTTGACATAACTACTTTTCTAGCATGTAGATTTATGTTCAATTTAATTTAAAGTAGTGGTACTTATGTACAACCACCGATAGAGGGAATGTATTTAATCACCCTGGGGAATGCTTTATTTTCCCCATATTATTTTGTAGGTGACTGGGAATGTCTTATTCTCCCCTCACCTATAGGTTAAGGTCTGGTAGGTGCTATCTTACATGCAAATCCTTTTTGATATATTTGTTAATGGCAAGCTTCTTATATATATAGCCTCATTCCCTTTTTATTTTCATCATATGATGAACCCTTGCCTATTTTTACTTGTTTTACTTATCTTGTTATCCTAGACTGGTTTTGTGACACATACTTTCTATTTCCTTTTCCTTTTCCTTTTGTTGGGTGCCTTCCACCCAGGTGTTTAGCAAGATGATGGAATAGACAAGGAGAACTTAGGTTTTGGCTTGGATCTAGCTCTTGGAGGTTTTTCTTTGGAGATAAAATTGTAGTAGTCTAGACTTCCCTCTACTTAGATCCTTTCTTTGTATAAAGCATGTACACCCATATTGGGGAAATTTTTATGTACACTTTATTGAAATTGAATATATTCAAAAATTGAACTTTTGTTGCTATGCAATTGGATTTTGCTAACCATTTTTATTAGTAAAGAGGTTGTGATTTCACTTCTTTACATATTTAGTCTACATTATTATGCATGCAAAGTTACTATTTTGTATTGATATTGTTGATAAATGTTATGGCAAGGCACTTTTATTCTCATACTTGTAATCCAGATTTTAATATGTCTCATTTCTCTTGTTATACTTCTTTGGAACTTACCAAAATACAAATAGCCCTCTTATTTTAGGAACATTTATTTTTGCCCTTTTTACCAATATAATGCCCAAAGTTTTTATTATATGCACATACCTAGCTCTTTGTTGACCTCTGTGTTGTTTCCTATGTTCTGGGTGATGTTCCCTTCCATGTGTGTGTAGGTTCATTAGGAGACAAGCATGCACGACGATCGTATACAGGTGTTGGAACTAAGGATAGCTTGGAATGGATGGGTTTCCCTCTCCAACAGGTCTTACGTGAGAATAGATTTCTTAGATGTGTACCTTTTACTCTTTTCCTATACCACCTTTAATGGTGAGAACACATGTAAATGAACTGTCTTGTAACATTGTAATAGTTTTCATTTCTAGTGCTTATTTATTATCTTTCTCTATATGATATACCATTTAGAATTAATTAAATATATCCTTTCCTTCATAAATGGAATGAGAAAGTTTTATATTTCTGTATAAAGTGAAGAGTGGATGCCCTCCCAGTCCCTTACTCTTTTCAAAATGGTATCAGAGCCTAAGTAGTCGGTGACTTGACTATTTCAAGTTATCCTAGGTTGACCCTAAGTAGGTTGGTGACCCTTAGAGGTTGTTCATACACCTATTTCCTAGAAGTAGAATACCAATTAGGGTTTTTAACCCATGATTAACTTGGTCATTTTCACTCCCCAAACACTATGTTGTCAAGACTCAGATTTTGGGAATCCTTTTTAATACCTACACCCTATAATAATAAATAAATTTCCGTACATGGGGGCTGACTCTTCTGGTCATTAGACTTAATCCCCCACCTTAGGGAAATATAGTTCATAACTAAAATGTAGGTTTACTTGAACACTCACATATAGGATTAAAACCTAATTCCCGTATGGGCCATCTTCTAGTTGTTTTTCTAGCATGCCCCATATACATCCACTAGGAGGATTGAGCATGTGTGAGAGATAAGCATAGTACTCAAACATAAGTTGAAGAATGGTGATGATTCCCTTGATGCTAGGTGGTTGATTTAATTATCTTTTGTATGGTAGGCATGCATTTCCTTCAAAATGGAGTATGTTCATATTGCTCTTTCTATATCTATCTAATGGTTGGACACCATATTCATTGAGCTTACATTCCTCATATATAATAATTTGTTGAAGAAATATATTAGTTAGTAGATATCTTAAAGTGTTCATCTGTCTCATATCATATAGTGTGCTTGGTTTATTCGGTGATCAAGATGAGTAGGTCACAAGGAATGGTGGATGTTGTGCTTCATTAGAATTGATAGAAATTGGCCATGCATAATAAGAAAATCTTCTTCCTCTTATGCTTACGTATTAGAAAGGTGGTTGTATGCCATTTAGATGTTAGACAAACTAGACCCTTTTGTAGAATTAAGTGATGTTGGAATAAAAATGTATGTGTTGTGTTTTTGAAGGTGGTTGACTTGATTCTTGAATTGATTTTGGTGCCAATTTTGCATCTTCATCGCAAAGTTGTTGTCGCTAAACTTAATTTCATTACTGAATTATATGTACAAAAGAAACTCTTATTTTTATTTCATCGATGGTTTTTAGAACCAAGTCAGCACCACAAATAAGTTTAGTATAAAAGCTCGTTGGTGAAGTACCCTTTGATTGATATGTTCATACCCTAATACCCTAGGCCTTAGACTGATATAGTTTTGAATATATATCAGACCTAGTGGTCCACCTTTTTTTCCTCCATTATCCACTAAGTATAGTTAATCCTTTTAAGTTTTGGAGTCTCATACAACTTATTCATTAGGAATCAACCTAACTGACGGTTAAATCAAGATTATAAATAGTTACAATAAGTAAAACTTGGATAAGTCAGAGTAATAATGTCAAACAGATGCAGATGCTACCTAACTAGAGTTTTGAGTGATCCTTGCTAACTATATCACCATAAATGTTACTTTGAGAACTAAAATAGATTTTAAAATTAAGATATAGGTAAAAATAAAATTTCACTTAAAATCTCGAATAATATCATATACCCCAAATTGCTAACATTTAAATGGTAAGGGTGACTTTACACACACTAAGTATATTGAAAATTTTGAACATTTTCCCATGTGATCATAATACACTAAAGTGAAACTAAACTTATTACACATTAATCAAAGCATGTGTAATGTAATATGTAAAGTTAAACATGAATTATCAATTCAATAAGTTGCATAGAATACACTATAGTCCTCAAATACTAACATAAACAAGGGTGCAAAACAAAATCCTAATCTTATACCTCTATCCTAATCTTCCTTATAGTTTGTAACTAATGGTTTGCTAATCAAACACACTAAATAATTTTCCTAGAAAAAAATTGTAAATATATTCAACTTAAGAGAACATGGAAGGAAAAGAAGACATATATGCATGTTATACCCTACTTTCTATAAGCAACCAATATTTAATAGAAATGGTAATCACAAAGGAAAATTGAGGTGATAGTAACAATTATAGGAATCATGATGATAATGTTTTAGGATTTATGTTTCTAAACAAGTTTAGTCCACCAACTTAGTGGTTGAAATTTGAATGATTCTATTAGGAGATCTATTAATGAATATTGGTCATTCATAATTACATGATGGAAAATAAAGAACTACTGGACAAACTAATGACTTCATGTGTGTAGAAACCTAGTTCATGTAAGAGGGCAATAAAATCATCATAACAATGTAGGTAATCATGATGTATGTAGAACCTCTAATATAATCTATGTCTTGGTGCAAAAGTTTCCTAGCTCAACATGGAATATGAGAAGACTACGGGAACTTTATGCATGACATAATTTAGGTTCACCATGGGGTTTTTAATATAAACATGAGATGGAGTGTTGTACAAAAACCCACTACATTAAGTGTATTAGAAATCTTAGATTGGTTTAGATATATGACTTAGTGCATGTAATGGAGTGGATTTTTTTTGCTTAATTTTGAGGACGGGATTTCTTTTAAGGTGTGTAGGATGTGATAGAGTGCTCTTTTGGAAACCTTTAAATCTCCAATAACATGTTAGAATTCATATGTTGAGTAATCTTGAAAGTTCCAAGTGTGTTGGTAAAGCTTGAGTGTTTATTGATGTTGATATCATGAGTAAGATCCCTAATTTCATGCCTTCTTGGAGTATTCAATTGGATAATCAAACAATAGAATTTTGATACCTAATTTGTGTATAATGTATCTTGAGATGAAGTAAATCTATGATTAAAATTTGGTGGAAATTGGAGTATCCTAGAGGGAGATATTAAGGTTTGAAATTCGGGAAATAATGTGCATTATTGGTGTTTGATGGACCAAAGTTTAATATGCCTACCCTAGGTTGGCTGTGTCACACATCCCTTTTTAAGTAACGGGCTGTGTATACTCTTATGCACCATGGATGCTTGATCCTATGGTTGCAGGTTGTCCTAAGAGGAGCCACAGATTGCTTTGAGTGGCGGGTGATCTAGGACCCTAGCATTCTAGATTGAGGGTCACCAGGTCATTTCTAACCTTGTAGTTAGAACAAGACGTGGGGAGCAGTTGTCTCCATAGACCTCCCTTTCACCACTCGTAGAGATTGTGGAGACTAGGGGAAGAAGTAGTTGAGTATTTCAAATCGTCTATTCATTACGAACGGTTTGAAAGCTTCGTCGGGGAAAATAACCAACCGAACTAAAAATATGATGTCTACATATATTTTATATGTAGTTGAACATACTTCTCTTTACACATAATACATATGTAAACAAAATAATGTATTGAAAGCGGATTACAAAAAAAATTCCGCATCTATTATTTTTTCCCGCCCCTTTTCTTCCAAAATTTTTCCTAATTTACCACACCCTTCACTTCCCCAAATGTTCTATCACTAACTATAGAACGCTTTCCTCCAGAAACCATGCCACCTTCACTCCCACACATAGATGCAATGCGTTCCCTCCTAATTTTAGACACGACGGTAAAAAGTAGGAACAATGGTTTTAAGAAATCATCTACTAGACTTATTCCCCTCTCTACCACCATCCTATGTGTTTCTAGGTCTCAGAAATCATCTGCCTACCTTATTCCCCAATATGCCCTATTTCCTTTGGATTTGGAATCGAGGTTTATGACTGCCTTGTAGTGAAATCCTCCTCATCCGTGTTTTGAAGTCTCTATTTGAGGGGTAAGACTATTTTCTAACGATAGTTTGGCATTCTTCACATGTCGAAGATCATGATCCGTAGCATCCTACCCCCTTCTCGTGGATGCCTTGAGGTTATATTCAAAAATTTGTAACTTGAGATGTGCTCTCATATTTCTCAGGACCTCCAGATGGATTGCAATACCTTAGGTACTTGGTTTTTTGTTTCCCCTTTTTCTTGTTCAAGATGAAAGCTTTGTTTTTTTACCTTCCATTTGATTAAGAACAATAAAATATATGACCCCATTGTAGTCGTTTAATTGTATATGCATTACACATTGAGAAGGATGTAAAAATTACCAACAAACTGATGTTGGATGTTAACATTATAATACATGCATTTGCACATTTTTCCTTCTAATTATTATTGGATGTTTAGAACTAAGTGAACATTAAAATGCCATTTTAACTATATATATTCTATTTGTAAAAGGACATAGCCATTAATTCCTAATTACTAGTAGTCAATTCACACAACACAATACTCATAGCCAAATGAAATAATTGATAGGTTTTGGTTCTTAATTGGCTTTAAGTTGTAATTATATAATAGCATATAGTTTCAATACTTGTTTAGATGTAATGAAGTTGATATTGGAGTTGAGTGGGGAAGTAACAATGGGCTCTTGCTTTGTATACCGATGGAAATAAGGATGAGGCTTGTACAGGCACTCAACTTTACTTGTGGTGCTAAATTGACGATGTTGGATTGAAAAACATAGATTATCAAAAGCAAAATATATGTGAACCAGCTCCCAGCTCATGGGATCAAACTACAACAATATTTTGTCATTATGTGTATCTTGAGTTATTAGAAATGAACAAAAAAGAATCAATAGTCCTCTACTTGTCAAGGTTTGAAGCACACAAACAACGCAGCTGCACTCACACACATTAATCGAGTATATTAGAATCAAACTTTATACTTGTATACATTTAAAGAGATAAATGTACTGAAGATAGAGACATCTACAATACATATGAATAATACTAACAATTGAATAAATAAATGTTTTGAGAATAGGTGTTTTGAGGAACTCAGAATTGGACCAAGAAGAACCTTGAATGTTTTGAGGAACTGGGCACTAGGCAGCAACAGATTTTTTCATGTACCACTGTAAAGTCATATATATGAGGGGTGTGAACATGAAGATAACTCGATCTACTTTCCCTCTCCCCACTCCCATTGTATATATGCTAGTAAAATAGATTTAACAGTATTATATGATCAGGTGGCACCACAACCAACAATTAGTGGCCAAGAAGTTAATAAATAAATAATTGAATCATGTGGATGATTGATTATCACAATCTGAGAACCCACTATGATAACTATGGATGGCATGAACCGGGATGGACAATCTCTGAATTGATGACGTTTCATGTAAGACTAAATGCCAGTGAGAGGTTTATGGAAGAAACAATATACTCTGTTTATTTTAGAAGTAACGGTTCCAATATTGTGTGCCTAGCTTACTTTTAATCATGTCTTCTTTTCCTTTTATGCTCCTTGAGATATTAGCCAGTAAAAATGATGTATGAGAATTTATTGTTGGTATTCCCTTAACATCAGCTTCAGTAAATGAAAACAAGTACGTCAGAGAGAGAAAAAATGCATCTCATGCCTTTTATATAACATACTGAAATGGTTCTATTTAAGTTGGAATATACACATTTTGCATCTGACCTCTAGCACTTACATGAACACCATCTAATTATTGGTAATCATGAGAAGAAAATGATAATCTTCTGCCATGGGTAGATTATGACAATCATTCATCATACATTGGGGGGTTGTGCAAGGTATGATTATCGTTTACCATACTAGGCACATTGAACACCCTCAAACTGGAAAAACCTACAGGGTACTCAACATTCATTAGTTTTTGCATCATGCAATATAAATGGACCATAATTATTGTTTCTGGTGAACTTTTCTTATAGTATCAAATAAGACAATGTTGCTTCATATTGCAGGGCAGCTATTAGTATTCTACTTTCTTTGGCAATAAATTATATACAAATAAAATTGTAATTAGATGTTCTCAAGAAACAAAATTGACAGTTTAAAGGTTGTGAATTAGCATCAAATCACCATACAAGATGAATCATTACCTATCTTTGATTTTTAAGTTGTTGAAAGAAGAATTTATTCTCCTACAATCAAGGAAGATTTATATGCTAACAACATTATGTTTTGCCTAACATTCCTAACCATTGGGCAGAACCAACTGAAAACACACCATTATCAAGCCGCAAGATAGACTATCCTTCAATAAATGCCAGCTAACGGGAGTTGCAAATATTTTGCAAGGATTTCTGGTTGGAAAATAGCTAGAAACTCTATTTTAACCTATTACCCAGCTAAAATATATGAAGACTCTCCTTTGGTAAATTCCAACAAACTAGAGTTTCTAAGATTTTATTGGGTTTTCCAATTGGAAATTAGCTTGAAACCTTTTACTTAGCTAAGGTATGTGAAGATTATATAACCCTTTATTTTCCTAGGTGGTACTCGGTTGCATGGTAAATATGGTTTATCAATCATTTTAGAAAGTAGATGAGCTTTGACATATATCTTTTTTTGATCGGATTTCTACTATAGTAGAATATTCAATAAAGGTTTTTGCTAATTTGAAATTTGTACATCTAAACCAGCTTCCTCATCAGAATATCTATTACATATATTTACCACATTGTGACTTGTATCATCTTGGGATCTAGTATCATGATCCTCATCCTGTCTTAAAGTTGAGCAGCTCAATTTTTTCTCAAATAGTTGCAAACCAAGCCTCTTTTATCTCGCATTTGCTGGAACATGTTTATATACATACTCCAATATTTAGATTAGAAAATGTCTTTTGTGATATGCATCAGAGAATGTCTACTGTATATGGCTCACGACTAATGACTAACATGAAAACAAAAATGTTGTTGATCTTGTTCCTACTACAGGAAGGACTGCTTCCCTTAGTACAAAGAGGTGTCTAGAGAAGGAAGAGACCCCCTACTAGTTGTTCATTATGTAGGTAAGCATCTATCTCATATACAAGACAAGGCTCTACTCTATGTTCTATGCATTTCCAATGAGTTATCTCACTCATGAATCATACATTAAAGATAGTATGGTCTTTGAATCTAGGTGCAGAAATAATATTAGCATTGACTCTTAAATCATGCAAAATAATTACTATTGAGATTGATTTGTCTTTGATAAGGAGTGTTTCCCTAAGGATATGGAGGATCTCTAGAGAATGAAGTAGCCAACTACAATTTATCCATTATGCAGGTAGGCATCCTATATCAAGTACAAGACAGCACTGCTATTTATGTTTGAGGCATTTCTTGTGAGCGTACATCTTCACCAACCATTGAAAAGATTGTGACTTTGTTAAGAATTTAAATGTTTGTTGGGTCCATGGTGATTCCAGGCCGCATAGTTCACTGATTTGGTGTTACTATTGGACACCTTTTTAAAATGTTGATAACTTGTATCTTGGTGCATCATAAGTGTTTGTTCTATCTGACACCTTTATAAGTTGTGGTTGTAGAAGGCTAAGTGCTATCTCCATCCCTAGAATTTCTCTCTGTTTGTCACTTGGAAATGATCACATAATCAGGAGGTGTCTCTTGCATCAAAATTTGGGTTTTAATCATGCTTCCATCTGGGTCCCCGACGGAGTCATAGGTATGTGTTTCCCCCTCCATGTCATATATAAAGTTAGCCTTACTAGACACACAATCTTGATGTCAACAGGTATATACTACTATCCTTCCATTTGATTTGGGTTTACTAACATGTGGATGCATGTGTGGCCTCTTATATTGGCTATGCCTTGGTGATTCACAACTCTCAATAATTTAGCAGTTGCATTCTTTTAGTTAGTGTTTTTTTGTAAGCCTATAATTTTCATATAATTTTGCATTTAGAAATAACCTCAATGGTTAGTTGTACATAGTGTATAAAGAATTGCTAGTTGAACATTCACCTTTAATAAAAGTCTCAAAACGTGTATGTTGCTTGATCAAGTACCCTTGGTGGTTTGAACAAAGCCTAAGTCTACAATCACCTTACTGGCACTTGAACCCATAACATAAGAAAGTGCAGTAGGCATATATTATGATAGAAATAGGATTATATCTCTGACCCAAAGGATCCTCCAGCCAAAACTAACCATGGTGTTTATCACATGATAGAGGGATGACTTGCGTGTACCTTCATAATTAGGATAGTATGCCCCCAACTACTAATTGCATGACAGATATTGCAAAATGGCTAGGTACTTATTCCAGTAGCATCAGTACAACACCTATATATTGCAAAAAAAGGAAAAGTTACACAAAAAATCTATAGTTAAGAATTAAACCTATATATCTAGTTTAATACTCAATTATTCTAGCTAGTATATTGTTAGAAACTTTTCATCAAAAGAGTGAATCAGAATTGTTCAAAGTCATAGGAAATGAGAATCAGTAGTCTGCCTCATAACTAGAGCAACCTTTCAGTCTAAAACATGTAACATTGCTTCATTGATACTTTGCATTTCATACATCATCTACGATACTATATGCTCCATTCATTCAGGTCTGATGCCTCGTTATGCTTCCCTGTACACAAGAAAGAATGCTTGGAAATATGCTTACATGCCATATCTAGATTTATTAATATCAAAGTCAATCATGAAATGCTTTTTGGATATGGTCTAAAAGTTAGAATATGCATCCACTTTTGTTTACATTGTTGAGTATTTTCTAGGTGGTTGTCATTGTTGATGCTTCTGGTGATGAAGAGCATTCGTCAATTCTGAGATAGTGAGATTTGATCCTACAGGATAGCTTCAGCAATAAGGTTTCTTTTTACCAATATTAAAATTGAGTTGTATAGATCCCAAATCCTTTAATAATTCACCCATGCATGTTATCCTTGTTTTGAGCAAGTATCCAATGGAAGATGATAATGATTTCTTCATGATGTTGTAACCTAGTATTCTAAACTCTTTTCCTTGACATTTCTTTGCTTTGGGTGCACGAAATTTTAGGCGTGTGTTTGAATTGCATGTTCTTTAGAGGTGCGACATGATATTCCTGGGATGTTAGCATATTGGTCTTGATTTGATGAAATTTCTTGAAATTATATTCACTTTGAATCTTATTACTAATAGGTTGACCCATCTGCTGGAGAAGCAGAGGTTGATGGCATGGAGGATGAGTATCAATTGAAAGATTTAGAGGTTATTGCATAAGATTATATGCAAAAGTGGGGGGCCTCCAATTTCAACAATGCATGGGAGAACATGGGCGTAGACTATGAAAGGGTGGTTGGGAATGGTCTTGGTGCAAGGGAGAGCTTGACTGAGGTAGTGAGTGTTTTGATCAACATCCTAGGCATGCAACCCTGCGAGGTTAGATTGTCAATCATACTGAAATGGTTGGGCTTGCATTTTCATTTCTTTGGGATTGGTTGGGCGAGGTTTCTCTTTTACAATTGACCTCTGAGGGATTGTTATACTTTATTTGTCTTAAACCATGTACCCTTGTGTGTAATTAACACCAAATTAAATAGGTAAGTCATCTCTGTGTGCACTTGTCCTTCTTTCTTCCTACCATACTTACATGTGGTTTGTTACTTGAAAGGATAACTATGTTATATAAACACTTAAAATCTATACAGGTGGTGATGACACATCCATCTGCCTACCCCATATCCCATCATTCATGACCTGATGATTGATGAAATATTAATTGTAGGTCCCATCCAATGAGTCGTTTCATATTTATTCAGTACCAAAGGAGGTGAAATATCAACCGCTTGCTGAGAAAAAGGCCCTTGGTAAAAAGCAAACTGGTTTGGGGACCACACCTGCTTCGACATCAGCTATTGTTTCAGATGCTACAAAGTTTTATTCTGATCTGACTACCACACTACCCCAACAATTGTTGGTAAACAACGATGCCATTATAACTCATATATAGCTATGTTTTGTATAAATTCTGATATGTATAACTTTTAGCAAGGCAACTTGATCATTCACGATGACCTTTTTTGCAGGTCAGGTTATTTGATGTCAATAATGATTGTAGAGAAGGCTTTCGTATCACATCTTCATCCTAGACAAAATGACCCATTGCATAACCTTGATTGGAGTACCATAAACTAGTGTTCATGTACATGTCAAAGGTAAACTATGTAATATTTCATTGGTTAGTTCCAGTACACGTCATTTTCTCAAAATTAGTGCCACACTCTCTTACTTTCACCTGCATAACACAAATTATGTTACCACAGGTTAAGTTGTAGTTGGCTGCCATATCTCTTGTACAGGAACAACTGCCACAACAAAAGGGAGAGAGTGTTGACCTAGAGGTTATACATTGCCTATATTTTGATAATGACTTAACCATTCCATTCATATGTATCTAATATGTGTATTAAAGATTTATTTTAGGTATTAGGTACATGAAAAGGATCCCAAATCCAAAACCCTAGATTGACTCAAGTTCAAGTCAAAGACTTACAAGTGTTCTTTTGTGGAAATCTATGTAAATGACCCTAGAACATATTTGTAATCACTTGTAATGATGAATTGACTTGTAACTAAGGTGAGAAAATTGATTGGGACATAAAACACCAATGTTAGATCACTTTAGATGCATATTCAAAGATTGACATCAGGTTTTCAATCGGTCGAGTTTCTCCCCAGGACACCTTGATACAATCTCTGAAGATTGCATCAGTCGAGTTGTGTCTTCACAGAAGTCGACCGATGGAGTACCTGACCAAAACAATCATTCATTGATCGGTCGAGTTTCTTCAAAACAAACTCGACCGATACTTTGAAAATCGGTTTGTCGTTTACTCTATCAGTCAAGTTAACTTTATTGAAACTCGACCGATTGCACTATATGGAATTTGTAGAAAAAAGTGATGTGACCATTGGTGGGTTATTTGATAAAAAATAGAGATGTTTTCTTGAAGTAAAATCGCTATATTTCGGCTCAAGAGTTCACCTAACTCAAAGCAACGCCCTCAGCTATATATAGAACACTTGGAGTTCATTCCAAGGATGATCATTCATTGCAAACTTAGTCATAGCATAGCTGAGAGTGTTCTAATCCTTTAATCCCCTTTCTCTCTCTACCTTCAAGTCAAATTTGTGAGTATGAGTGAGATAGGTTCCTGTGTAAGAGAGCTACTCCTTGTATTGTTGTAAAGCTCTCCTCCTCCATCTTCCAACCTCAATTCCTATTAAAGTCAAGTTGAAGATCCCTCTCCAAGTGAAGGAGAAGGAGGTGATGTTCTTCAAGATTAAAGAAGGAAAGTTGCTCTAGGTCTCCAAGTGAAGGAGATAGGTGCTCCAGATCTCTGAGTGAAGGAGAGAAGAAAGGTAATGCTCAAGGAAGATAGGTAATCCCTTAAAGGCATAAGACTTGAAGAAAGGAGTGGGTAAGTCCATGTTGATGGCTGAAGACTCCATGGTTCAAGTGGGTAAGCTCCTTCTATAGGTTGAAGATCTTTGCTTGAGGTACTAAGCCCTTGGATGTGTGCTTGTTGTGTCTTGTAATCTTATTGTGGAATATAAGAGTACCAAGATGGCAAATCCTAGAGACTAACCCACTCTATGTAGTGGACTGACATTGCTCCTAAGTTTAGGACATGAAACCACTCTAAACCAGCTGTCCAAGTGCTTGCTTTTCACTATCTCTCATCCTTGCTATGTATGTTAGATTAGGACATCAAATTGCTACTTGTTTAAGTTTTTCAAATATATAATTTGGTGGGCTAATTCATCTTGTGGGAATTTGTGAAGCTCTATTCAACACCCCTCCCTTCTAGAGCCCATTGATCCAACAAGTGGTATTAGAGCGGGTCTTCTCCAAGCTACTTCAACAAGTAGGAGAAGATGGGTGATTCAACACTTGGTTCGCTTAACCTAGAAGGAAGCTTCTCCATTAGACCTCTGGTCTTTGACGACACCAACTTCCTCTATTGGAAGAGAAGGATGCAGTTCTACCTGCAAGGTGTGAGCTATGAAATGTGGAAGATAGTCCACCTCAAATATGAAGATCCAAAGGGGGACATCACCACATGGACTGAAGCTGAAATGAAGCATGGTCAACTCAATGCCAAAGCTATGATCATCATCTACGCTTCCCTCACTCCATCCGAGTTCAACCAGATCTCCTCATGGGACACCGCACATGAGATGTGGTACAAATTGTGTGTCACCTATGAAGGAACCGAGCAAGTGAAGGAAGCCAAGATCTACATGATTGTTGGTTTTCTAGAGAACTTCAAGATGGGTAAGAATGAGAGAGTGGTTGATATGTACACTAGGCTCAATGTCATCATAAATGGATTGACAGTCCTTGGGAGTGTGCTAGACAAAGGCACCATCAAATACAAGATTTTGAGATATCTTCCAAGGAGATGGGAGCCCAAGGTGACATCCATTGAAGAGGTGTACAAGCTCAGTGAGCTATCAACTGAGGAGCTGGTTGGTAATCTTCAAGCCCATGAGCCTAGGCTTGACAAGCAAGAACAGGAAGAGAAGAGAGAAGAAAAAGAGTCCAAGAAGATAAAGGGCACAACCTTCAAAGAACAAATTGAAGAAATGGTGTGGCAACAACAACTTGCTTTGAAGTCCCCCAGCCCTTCCTCAAGTGAAGATGAAGGCCCTAATGAGCATGAGGCAAACTACTCAAAGGGCAAACACTTCAAGAGCAAGCCCTCCTCTTCAACTCCAAGGTGCTATGAGTGTGGTCAAAAAGGACACTACAAGAGTGACTGCCCTAAGGCCAAGAAGAGCCACCACAAGAGCAGCCACAAGAAAGATAAGGAGTACAAGAGAGAAGGAAAGTACAAGAGGAAGGACAAGAAAGAAAGAAGATCAAGAGATGCAGCCCATGCAGCTTGGGAGGAGTCTTCTTCAAGCTCCTCAAGCTCCAAAGATGGAGAATGCCATCTTGCTCTCATGGCCTCTACTAGTGAAGATGTATGTGAGGTAAGTGTTGGGTTTTAGGGGAGACAGAGAAGGCAGTGGAAACAAAAATTTTCTTCTCCCAAACCCAGAACAAAGGAAACGCATCAACGTCTATACAATAGGAAGGAAGGTTTGTAAAGGCGTACCTTGTCTCGAGGCTTGCTCAGCGACGTTACCTCAAAGATTGTGCGGTCTTCACCTCTGGTCTAGGACGGTGTCTGTGCAGCTCCTGGTCTCACTGGGACTATCGAGATTGACAGATGTACTTCGAGCGGCAGAAGTCTCCCGCCTCTGAAGTAGTCCACACAGACCACCTGGAACTCCGATCTCCTTGTCCTATACGGAATAGGAAGGAGTCGCACCCTCCTGCCGGCGTACTAGTCACCGACACCCTCTCCCACCACCAGTCACTTTTTGTAGTTGTCTTTCCCTTGATGTGCCTCCCTTATCGGGTAGTACTTGCTCGGGCTCTCTCTCGGTTATCAAAACTAGAAAGAATGACAACTTTACAGAGCAACTGGTGCACTGAGTTGTGTACCTAAAAAGCCCCCACTACCCCTATATATAGGATGGTCATGGGACATGGTTATCTATCCCGGGAAATGCGGGATTAAAGTAGGAGTAGAAGGGTTTGAGATTTTCCATAAAATGACCAATTTGCGCCAGCTGAACCGATCATTTCAACCCTGAAACGATCATTTGGTGACCTCAACCAATCGTTTCAATCTGAACCGATCGTTTGGGACACCTGAGCTGATCGGTTCATCACTTGAGCCAATCGGTTCGTGGTCCTAGTCCAACTCAAATTGACTTTCAAATTTGTCTCTGATTAATCAAATATTAATCCTTGTCCAAATCAAATTTGTACAAGTGAAACAAATTGTGTTTGCAAAATAGTCTTCTCACTTTCCCAACGATCTCGGTTAGACCAGTTGAGTCGATCGGTTCAACTCTTAAACCGGTCATCTCAGCCTATCTTGAGCCGATCGGTTTATCACATGAGCCGATCAGTTGGGGTAGCAGACTTGTGCAAATCAGTCAATTGTAGTTTCAATCAATCTGATACTCTAATCAATTGGTCTAACACCTTAAACACTATGATATTGAGCTATCAATCGATTGAGTGTTTAATTGAACTACTAAACTCCTTTAGTAATCAATCTAAACATCATTATGTGGATAAACTCCTCTTCCAGGTTAAATCCTATGTGTGTGACCCTGTAGGTCCATTTCACGTTGGTAGTGAAAGTCCATAACACTTATGACTTCACAAGCAAAGAGCAGTGCCTAGTCGCACATCAATGCTACCCAAGTTAAATAGAAAGTTGGAGAACAACTTTCAATCCTACAATCCATGAATGGTGTTACAACGAATGTATAATTCCTTTGTCACTGATATCCCGAATGAACTCAAGGCATGGAACAGTCATCCTGTCAACGTTCATTCACTTTCTTGATCTCAGAATAGATTGGAGGAGATATGTATGACATCAATATCACATACTGATTCACACATGCATGTGCACGCCTATATCAATCCTACTCATCAAGTTTCCATGGATATCAAACTCCCTCAGGAGGGACAAATCCCATATCTATCACTCACCCCTCAAAAGCCCCCATGTGTCAAAGCCACCCAATCATCACCTTTATAACAACCCATGTTTCAAGACTGCGTTTGATGATGTCAAAGTGCGCTCAACGACATGTGTTGTGTGTAGTGATTTCAGGTCAAAGAATCACACTCACCACCATCACTGTGAGAACTGACTGTGACTACCATGTCATGGTTCCATGTGTCAAACTCACGATGGGTCTGTCTGGTACACTTGTTCTCTAACAAGTACCTATGTGTTTGGTTTGATATCTCCATATCATGACTAATGAGATTCTATCATCAACCAACACCACAATCTAGTCTTGTGTGTCATTGTTGTCTATCTACCTTCCACAATGACATATGACTAGGGACATAACAAGAATGTACAAACTCTTAGCATCCGTATGATCTCATCGTTCAGGTTCTTAACCTGAAAGCATACGTCATTGAGTACTGTCATTCTCTAGACATTCAATCTGTTCTATCATTATCTCATATGACTGAACCAGAATGAATTGGAAGCTTTCCTTTGATCTTTATCAAATCAATCTTAATATATCCCACCAATCATCCCATAATTGGCTCTCAGGGCATACATACCAACAGACTCCCACTTGCACTACGAGCCAATCACCCTTGAATCACATTCTTAGTGATCTTCAAACATGTCCCACATGTTACTATGCTCTAGTGCTAATGTAGTGAGTTGTGGCAACACCTTTCCAAAGTCAGTATTAATTGCATGTCTCACATCTCTTCGTTGTACGTCACACGTATGAGATGGAGTTGTCGTAATATATGATCTAGTACTCCTTTGCTAACCTTTAGTCACATTGCATGATCAAGCACTCCCAACTTGTCATCAATGATCGGAATAACTATAAGTTCATCTCATGAACTTTCATATCCATATAGTATCCACTGCTCTTCTCTGACACACGGATACTCGGCATTTCCTTTTAAAACAACTTTAATGGAACATTTCCAATTATCAACAAACATTCACTTTTATATATATCCCATATATATTGCGATTAATTTTTCTGTCCTTTTCAGAAGTTCGCATTAGTGTAACCCTTCCATATTTCCATAGAACTAGTACTTCTCAAGTACTTATCAAGTTCTTATGGTATTCCAGTAACCCTTATTGGAACTAGACAGACATCCACTCGTCATGTCCCACATACGAGTTATCAGGATGAGCATATCATATTGTCATGTCCTACATACAAGATGATAAATGCATTTTGTTCTTGCTATGTCCATACATGCAAGATAATGGGATAATTACATACATGATAGATCCATATCTATTCTTAGTGTTCCCATTCTTCATAAGAATTGGACACTTGGCCTTGGGATACTAACTCCATGTAACATGGACAAGTTTTCTCCCACTGAATCTATGCATACTGAACTCTTCAATATAGATTTCCAATGTATGCTCTCTCTTTTTCATGTCAAGAGGTTTTTTTAGAACTATCTCTATAGATCTCTATTCCTATCAAATAGGAAACGTCTCTATCTTCCCTAAAGATAATTTCCACTTTAGATTTCCATTCTAGAACATTTCCATCAACATGTGGAATGTAAATACGCTCCCACTAAATCACAGATCCCTTCTTTATCTTTGACATATCAGTCAAACACTTTGACCATATCATCAAAGTAAAGATCTAGCTTTGAGTTGCTTGTACTTAATCAATCACATTGATTAATCCATTGTAACTTATAGACTTTATTTGCATTAAAGGATTCATAAACCTGATAGGTTGTGTCATGTACACACCCTTATTTTATTCCTTAAAGGGATACGGTTTTAGTATCCATATGTCAAATTTCTTAGTCATTAAGTTGCAATCAACAAGCATCAACCTTCTCAAAATGTTATCCATGTGTCTTAACGCTTAAGACTCATTCGCACTTATGGATTTCATCCCAATGGGTGCTACCATCAATGTCATACCTTATGGTTCACATGGAAGTCATTTAGGATGTAATGGCCATAAACCATAACTCAAAATCCAATTCCTCATATTTAACTAGATAGTTGACTCATCATATGACCAACTCATCACATAGATAATCAAGGTGTATCTGTCAAGGATATAAGTACTCATAACTCCTTGTGATTCTTAATGTCTTTTATTAGTGTGGGGTATTCTTTATTTAAGAAGAAATTAGTTCTTTGATAATCATCCTCTAACTCCTTAGAGTATGACTCCTTTTTTATTTAGACATCACCATGCCTTAATCATGAGCTCACTATGATACACTATCATAATCACTCATAAGGATCTCAAACATTTGGTTCAAGTATTTCATTCATTTATCTCATCAAGAATTAACATTGTACCAAATTCATACTTCATCTATGATATTCTTGAACACTTCAAGATATTCATATTGGTATTTCTCTAAACACCGTTTGAATTATTAGCATTAGGTCCAATAGGTATGTAAATACATCACATGTATTATACCTAATAGGATAATCATTCTCCCACTACCATTAGTGAAGATTGATTTATCATGTCTAAGAGATTCATGTCTCTTACTGGTTCTCTAACCAAAAGAGTCTAGATTATCCATCATATGGAAACTAGAAATGAACTGCTCATGATTTATGCTAATTTGATTGTTTGAGTTATCAATAACTTTTAGGTATCATTTTATCTTATGCATAACAAGTACCACAAGATAAATAAGGCATGGCCATAAAGATCATATCTTTTGAGATTGAAACATCTACTTTATTAATTGTAATCATTGTCATACAATACGTACAAAATAATGTGTTTCTATCCATTGGAAAATATGAAATAGCAGTTCATAACTCTATTACATGCCTTTTAGGCTGAAAATAAACTAAAGTACTCCTATCTATGGTGACAAAACTTGCCCCATTTATTGAGTGATTTACATTTTATATCTTGGTATCATATACCTCAAAAATGTTACAAGTTTATTTTATGACACCTTCAGGTGGAGACGTCTGTCACCTCCTTCTTCTTTAGTTCTTCCAGATAGAGTGGACAATTCCTTTTCCAATGTCCTGGCTTTTGACAATGGTGGCAATTGCCTCTCTTGGTCACGCCTCCCTTGGCCTTGAGAGCTGAAGACGCCTTGGGCTCCTGGCTAGCATCAAAACCCTTCTTAGCTTTGACCTTGCCCTTGCGCTTGGACTTTCCTTTCTTGCTACTGATCATCATCACAGACTTAGGCTTGTCCTTCTTCATCTGTGTCTCAGCTGTCCTCAACATGCCCAACAATTCTGTCAATGGCTTGTTAAAGTTGTTCATGTTGTAGTTCATCACAAACTGACTGTAGGATTCTGGCAACGATTGCAGTCTCACGTCAGTAGCCAACTCTTGGCTCAGGGGAAATCTCAGTCTCGTCAGGTTCTCCACGTACCCAATCATCTTGAGTGTGTGAGGACCAACTGGATCTCCTTCTGTCATGATGCACTTGAACAGCGCCCTGGAGACATCATATCTCTCTTGACGTGCTTGGTCTTCATACATGTTCTTGAGATGCTGAGTCATTTCAATGACACCCATGTTCTCATGTTGTCTCTGCAACTCGTGGTTCATGGAGCACAACATCAAGCACTTTGCATCAATGGCATCATCAGAATGCTTCTTATAAGCATCCCTTTCTACCTTTGGTGTGATAGGAGTAGATTCCTCTGGAATTGGAGTATCCAGGACATAGAGCTTTCGCTCTTGAGTGAGAACAATTCTCAATGTACTAAACCAGTCGTGGAAGTTAGTCCCATTCAGGTTGTCCTTTTCAAGGACCGATCGCAATGAAAAGTGATTGTTGTTTGTTGTCATTTGAACTACAAAAGGAAATATATGCAATTTTAGTCCAAAACTCAATTTTGACTGATTTGATTGATTTGAAAGGTTGACGATATAATTAGGACTTTAATTAATTATCGCTCCCACTATTTTTATTCAAATTGATAGCCCTCACCATCAATTCAGAAGATTGCAGCACACAATCTTCTAGTGGGTCAAGATCCATATTTCATCAAGTCATGAGTCAGCTTTGGCTGATCACCCACAATCTTGACTATTTAGGTAGGCCATCATGCCAATTGCATCATATGCAACTCTTGATGAATGAACATGTGCAACACCTTGCCATGAACATTCCTTGCCTCTAGGCTTAGACGCTCTAAGAATCACCAGTTAAGTCTAACCCAAAAGCTAACATGGTAAACATGCACCCTGATTTTGCAGAACCTACATGTTTAACCTTCACACTTCCATGAGATAGACAGCGCACCACGCTTTGGCGTAACCTACGCTTGGTCGATCAAGTTTTTCATGTGTGCCACTAATGGAAAGCGTAAAAGACTTAATATTAGATAAGGGATTTGGTTTTTATAGGTATATATACATATCTAATCACCACAATATATAGTATGTATCATATACATGCTATATCCCACAAAAAATGTGAAATGATAAAAGCGATGATTATGGCCATCCTAATGTGATTCCTCGAGCCAAGAGGAATCACGGTCAAATAGGTCTACATCACATTCAACATATACAAGATGAACTTCGTGCTATAGTCGTCTGAGTTGATCAACTCATCACATGAATGACCTGCTCACCCTGGCCAGTCGTCCGGGTACCACCAGCCGATCGGTTGGCTCCTCCAACCGATCAGTTTGCCTGGTCATCGTGCATCTCCTCATGGCTGCCACCTAATCATCTCGCTCTGTGAACCGGCCGTTTAGAATGCCAACCAATTGGTTCACGCCTTGAACCGATCATCTCAGTCGTCATTAGGTTGTCTGCCGTTCTTTGATATAACAGGAAATAAAAGATTTATCCTATTTACATTTAAATTGGGAAACCCCGAGTTACATTCGGGGGGAGCAAAGGTAGGAAAAAAATCTCGAGTTATCTCAAGTTACATCAGGAATAGGAGATAGGGAATCGGTGCATAGACCGAGATGCAAGCAACCAAATTCAACCAAGCACACATATAGGGTTTATTGGCCATAACCACGCAATACATCCACCACAAAACTAATTTAAGGGCGAAGCGTATCGAGTGCATTCATATTACATATCATATATGTATATTGGGATTTGTGGATTTAGGATTGGACATGCATAAAGTCAATTTTATTCGCAGCGTATGCAATAAATAATGGCGACAAACCAAAATCGATCACATCGATAATCCTAAAGTATAGAGCAGTTGACGTGGTGTTGATACCACTGTTGGGTTTTAGGGGAGACAGAGAAGGTAGCGGAAACAAAAAATTTCTTCTCCCAAACCCAAAACAAAGGAAACGCGTCAATGTCTATACAATAGGAAAGATGGTTTGTATAGGCGTACCTTGTCCCGAGGCTTGCTCGACGATGTTACCTCACAGCATGTGCGGTCTTCACCTCTGGTCTTGGATGGTGTCTGTGCAGCTCTTGGTCTCACCGGGACTGTCAGGATTGACAGTTGTCCTCTGAGCAGCAGAAGTCTCCCGCCTCTGAAGTAGTCCATATGAACCACGTGGAACTCCGATCTCCTTGTCCCACAAGGAATCGGAAGGAGTCGCACCCTCCTGTCGGCATACTAGTCACCGACACACTCTCCTGCCACCAGTCATTTTCTGCAGTTGTCTTTCCCTTACTGTGTTTCCCTTATCGGGTAGCACTTTCTCAGGCTCTCTCTCGGTTACCAAAACTAGAGAGAACGACAACTTTACAGAGAAACTGGTGCACTGAGTTGTGTACCTGAGAAGCCCCCACCACCCCTATATATATAGGAGGGTCATGGGATAGGGTTCTGTTACAACCCCAATTTTTGGGTTCATTTGGTGAGAAATGTAATTTCTCATATTAAATATATTTGAAAAAAAAATGATATAATTTGTTTCATTTACAGTAGCCTTGATGATTGTGTTGTGGGCTTTATTGGCTATTGGGCCCAATAACAAGAAAATTCAATTAATAAATGAATAATTGAGTTTTTGAGAAAAGAGAGATGTGGAAACCTCTAGAAGACAAATGAATGTAATCTAAAAGTGGATTTTGTGCCTCTTAGGTTCCTTGGATCCCAAGGAGTCCAAAATTGCAAATAAAATACAATAAGAAAAGAAAAGATCAATTAAATATTCCTTTATTATGAAAGAAATTGAAAACAATGAAAACAATGTGGAAAATAAGTGGAAAGAGGTATAATTGAGTTATCCTTGGTGAATTTCATATCCATGAGGTTTCTAATATTAAAAGGAATGCCAATGATGAAAATAAAAAGAAAGATAAAGAGAAATCCTCAAAAAGAGATATTTTAATAACAAGTAAACAAGATAATGAGAGATAATGGATAAAGGATAAGTAAAAGGCTAAGGTATATCCCATGATGGGATTTAAAGCCATTAAGGTTCCTTGAGGTTCAAGGAACTCAGAATAATAATTCAATAGCAAAGGAAGGAGAAAATATGTGAGAAATATATATAATTAAGTGATATCTTGCACCTAAAGAACAAGCACGTTTTCTTTTACATAATGAGCCCAATTTTGGCAGAGAGGTATATTAAGTCATTAATAAGTTTCCCTCAAAATCTGGTATTGATTGGACATGTGGTTTGGGAAATATGATTTTTGCAAGATTCTCTAAAGTGAAAAGGAAATCCTTAAATGTCACACTCATTTTACTAATCTGAAAATTATGTTCTTGGCTCTGGGTTGAGGACCTTTGGATTTAGGATCCAACGACAGTTGTTCTTCACGCTCTTCTTTTGGGAAAGAATAGGGAAATGAGTTTGTAGGATCAGATTTCTCAATTACCTCTATACGAGAGTTTTCGGGGAGAGTCCCATTGAGACCAGGAAGGGAAGGCGCACCCAATGACCCCTAAAATCCTACCTTATCGACTGGGATAGGGAGTTTCCCTGATGGAGCCAGACTCCATGGAACTAGCCTGCTGCCCGCCTGTATATAAGGGGTAGAGTTCCCCTTTGACAACTCCCTCATACTCGCGCGACCCTGTGAGATTCCCAGAACCTATCCCCTACCTTCGTTTTGATGATGATTCCCTGAATTTCCCCTGTTCTACCCCGGTGTCACTGCCAAGGAAGGTCCTTCTCATTCCCAACCTTCTCGTGCACCTACATAGAAATTGGTCCCGCTAGCAGGTTCGGTCGGAGTTGGTGAAGGGAAGCGTGGCTTTTCGTAAGGGATCGAGCGGCTCACAAAGTCAACGTTGGAGTTGACCGGGCGTCGGCGCTCCTGTCTCGCGCTGGGCAACACGGAGTTCAGCTGCGAGGTTGAAGAAGATTAGAGAGAAAAGTCTCTCTTACCCCTGGCGCATGAGAAGGAGAGCATGGACAAAAGGGGTAAATGTCGGATCGCTGGAAAAGGAAATAGTAAGGACACATGGCATTTTTCCATTGGCCTAAAAGGCATATTCTTCACAAATTCATAATTAATTATCTGTAGCTCCGATGATAGAAAGTAATACATGAAAACAAATCAGAAAAATGTGAAGAATCCAATAAAAATATAATTAGAACCTGATATTGCTTGCAATTTAAAAAGTACACCAAGTTATCACCTTTGATGTATTAAATTATGGTAAAACCCTAATTTGATATGGAACTCAGATTTAATGACTCTTTTGGGTTAATTTAGTATGGAACCCTAATTCTGAGCAATATTAACCTATTAAGAGTAAAAGGGAGAGTTGATTTTGGAAAAGGTAGTTTTATGCTTGTTTTAGGGTTTTATGCACATGATTATGTTTAGAAACCCTAATTTGGGAAAATATGGGTTTTAATGAGTTAAATCCGAAAATATAATTATAGAACTAAGTTCCTATGGTTCTAAGCTATTTTGAGGATAAATGAGCATAATGACTTTTTGTCATGGATTAAAAGGATAAAAATGGTAGCTTTAATGAAAAAGAAGCTTAATGGACTTAATTAATGGTTATTTGTGCATTAATCTGGAATTAAGGTTATGTGTTTGGAAAAGGTAACCTTAATAACTTTCGTGAAGGATAGATGAGAAAATTAGGGTTTAAAAAGAGTAAAGGGAAGTAAAACCCTAATTGCAAAGTAAACCCTAAAAAGAGGAAGAAACCCTAAAAAGGAATAGAAACCATAAGTAGTAAGATGGTTTGGATAGATTTTGATAAAAAGGAATTGAATGTGATTTCAGGATTCTTGTTCTTGCTTGATTGGATGTCTTGATTGATTGGACTACTCTGTCTCAAATATGCATGTACAGGTATGTGGTTAATTATGGTTAATCGCATTAGTTTCCCGAGGGTTTTCCTAATGTTTCCTCGCATTGAATGCAATCTAAACAGTTTGGATGTTCATCATCTTGTCACCTCTCACTAGGCAACAACTTATTCACATGGTTCATAAGGCCATTCACATCTTGTCACCTCTCACTAGGCAACAACTTATTCACATGGCTCACAAGGCCATTCACATCTTGTCACCTCTCATTAGGCAACAACTTATTCACATGGTTCATAAGGCCATTCACATCTTGTCACCTCTCACTAGGCAACAACTTATTCACATGGCTCACAAGGCCATTCACATCTTGTCACCTCTCACTAGGCAACAACTTATTCACATGGTTCATAAGGCCATTCACATCTTGTCACCTCTCACTAGGCAACAACTTATTCACATGGCTCACAAGGCCATTCACATCTTGTCACCTCTCACTAGGCAACAACTTATTCACATGGTTCATAAGACCATCACATCTTGTCACCTCTCACTAGACAACAACTTATTCACATGGTTCATAAAATCCGTACACATTGTTACTTTTATTAAGCAACAACAACATTAACGCACAAAAAGCCAATCAACATTTATTATATAAATGTCACAGCCCAAACTTGGCTATATTCATCATCTCATCATACCTGCATGGTTATTAGGCATGATAACAGTCATACAAGATATTCATCACATCATGTGATACAATAGTAACACCATCATTCCTTAACCAGGAATTAGGGTTCACTATCAAACAGGGCTTATCATTCCCTTTTTCCCAAATTAGGGTTAGGTTTCCCCATTTCTCATTAATTCAGACCCTCTTGAGTTAACCAACTTTATCTTGTATTAAGGTATTTCCCCTCTTAATACATTCCATCACAGAATACTCACCCTTAGCATATAATGCATAGGCCACACATTAGAATTGTCCATCTATCTCACATGATATGGACTTATCTTAGTTTAAGGCATAACTTTATTATAAAGTTGCCTATAAACAATCGCAATGATACGCCCTCAACTAGGGTTTCACAAGGATACACCCTTAACCAGGGTTCACAATGATACACCCTCCACTAGGGTTTCACAAGGTTACACCCTCAACCATGATTCACAATGATACACCCTTCACTAGGGTTTCACAAGGATACACTCTCAACCAGGGTTCACAATGATACACCCTCCACTAGGGTTTCACAAGGTTACACCCTCAACCATGATTCACAATGATACACCCTCCACTAGGGTTTCACAAGGATACACTCTCAACCAGGGTTCACAATGATACACCCTCCACTAGGGTTTCACAAGGTTACACCCTCAACCAGGGTTCACAATGATACACCCTCCACTAGGGTTTCACAAGGATACACCCTCAACCAGGGTTTATAAGGATACACCCTCAACTAGGGTTTCACAAGGATACACCCTCAACTAGGGTTTCAACTCAATAACCCTGTCGATTAGGGTTTATGTTCATGTTTAGGGTTTCATGATCTCTTTACTTAAGGATCATAACCCTTAACCACCACATGAATCATATTCATGTATGAATTCATGCTATCCACTTCTCAACTTGATTAGGTCATATCAACCATTCATTCGAGTACATACAACTATGATTAACATAGTGTATCAAGTCATTGATCCTATAAGCAATTAGGGATTCATCCCTTAATTGGCACTAATCTCTTAGGTACTATTAGGGTTTCAACCTTTGTACCTTCATTGATAATTATTACTAATCATAATTGGATCAATGGATCATTCATCATCTTAAATCTCAAGAGATTAAATCACATTGGACCTCCATTACATAAGATACCCAATTGAATTAGGATTTTCAATGTTGATTCCTTCAATCATTGAATTCATGGAACCAATCATCAATTGGACATATACTCATACTTCAATTGAATTAAATAGGTCAACCTTCAGCTGATTTGACCCTCAATTGACCCTCAATTGGTCATCAATTAGGGTTTGATTCAATTGAATTAGGGTTTAGAATCGGTGATTCAACAACACTAATCAATGTAAGACTAGTTACTTTGAAACCATTGAACCATCATCCAAATTGGGTATTACCTGACCCCAAATGGTCTTGAGGTCGTTTGGATGACCTCCAAACGGTCTTGAGACCGTTTTCCCATCAAATCACTCAAAACCAAGCCATCCAAGTAGGGTTTGGATCATTGAAGTGCTCACCAATTCAGCAATTTTTTGCAGATCAACTTGGTACCTTTAGGCCTTCAAACACCTAACCATACTCAACCCTAGACCTCCAAACGGTCTTGGGTGACCACAAAACGGTCTTGATACCGTTTGGATGAGCTCCAAACGGTCTTGAGACCGTTTGGCCCATCCAACCTTTGGATTCTAGTGAAAAATCATCATGGATTCGTCTATCGAGTTGATCAACAAATCAGCACTACATTGCAATATGATTAGTACCTTTGGACCTTCAATTGGTCAACTATACTTGACCCCAGACCTCCAAATGGTCTTGGGGTGACCCCCAAACGGTCTTGAACCCGTTTGGATGATCCCCAAACGGTCTTGAACCCGTTTGGGCTAATAAACCCAAAATCTCAACTTAACTCATTGGAATTTCAGCACTGTTTTCAATTAGGGTTTGCCTAATTTAATAGCCTTCAACTCACGATTCATTTGGATTTAACCCCTCAAATTTGTAGAGTCATTAACCAACATAATTATGAACAGGAATCCCAAACGGTCAACTCTTGGTCAACTCACGCAAATGGTCTTGAACCCGTTTTCCCAAGCAGGTCAAGTTAATCAGGTTGAAAATCAGCACTTAATCCAATTAGGTTTTCCTACTTGATTAGCCTTCAACCTATGATTCATTTTGAGTTCACCCCTCAAATTTGGAGGGTCATTAACCAACATCATTATGAACAGGAATCCCAAACGGTCAACGCTTGGTAAACTCACTCAAACGGTCCTGAACCCGTTTTCCCAAGCAGGTCAAGTTAATCAGGTTGAAAATCAGTACTTAATTCAATTCGATTTGTCTAATTGATTGGCCTTCAACCTATTATTACTTTGGAGTTAACCCCTAAAATCTGGAGGGTCATTAGCCTACATAATTAGGAACGATATTCCAAAACGGTCAACGCTTGGTCAACTCCTTCAAACGGGTTTGAACCCGTTTTCCACCAAACGCTTTGCAACCCGTTTGGTCACCAAACGGTTTTGGTGAAACCGTTTGGTCCCAACCCTTGAGATTGTTTGCTCCCAAGATATTTGGTGAGGTGCTTGCTTATGATGATGTCATCATCAAATTCCTTCGTGCACCCAAGAACAGCAACCGTTCTTGATGGAATTGCAGCAAAGAATCAAATATGTATCAAATTGAAGAAAACAATCAACAAAGCATAGATGATTGATGCAATAGCAATGATTAAGGGTTTGAGTTATAAAACCCGCCTCCAATTGAGATCCAAAGCTCCAAGATCACGCCATAAATGGTGTATGAAGCTCTAGCAACTCCCCCTAGGCTCGTCCTCAAGCTTTTGATTGCAAAAGTTGGCTAGGGTTTAAGAGGAGATCGAAATAAGAAGGAATCCATAATTTATTTTCGATTTCCACCATGAAATCAAGGATAACGAAGGTCAAGGGCTTACCCACAGGTTGGGTACGTGCTCCTTGCTCCTCCCTAGCTCCTTGGTCGGTTTTGCAAGCAAGGGGAAGAAGAAAATCCGAAAAAGGCCTTGGTTTGGGCTTGGAAATGGCACTTTTATAAGGAAATTGAAGAGAGAGAAAATGCCTTATTAAAATGCATTTCATCCCAAAAATAGTACCACCTCTTTCCTCCTTGGTTTGCTTGTGTACAAAGGAAACTCAAAACCACCGAACTCCCTTCCATTATCCATGGATTAAGGGAAAATAAAATAAGCACCTTAATCCATTATAATACTAATATATCTTTTTGAGTGGGAATTCTTTAACTTATAATAAGGTGAGTGGAATTTCACCTCCTTTAGATATTTTCGTTCCTTATCTTGGCAAAGAAACGTCCATACTTATTCAAAATCAACCAATAACATTTTGGTTGAAAGCCTATTAATTAATACATTCATTTTTGCCCTAAATTGAATTAGGGTTTCACTTATGATTAAATCTTGATTATTTTAATATCAAGATTCTCTCTCCTCCAACTTAATTCAAATGAGATGCCCCTCTCATTTTCTTTGCTCTACATGATGTCAAGAAACATTAGGGACCTTAGTGAATTGGTAATTTGCATATTGAACCCTAGGTTTTGGGTAAATTGCACATTACACCAAAACTAGGTTTTAATGCACAAGGATTACTTTACAAGCTTAATCTTGGTGCCCAAGCTTGTGAAAACCATACCACTATATCATAATCATTATTATGGTGTCTCAACATCAGAGGAACATCTTATCATGCAAAAATTGCAAGTTGACCCCTCAACTTGGGTAATTTGCACTTTAGTCCAAAATAAGCAATCATTGCTTCAACATTGTTCAAACAGGACCAAAATTGAAACATAAGTTTCTCATGGGCCCTAATTACTTTTCCCAAGATAAGATTAAGAATCTACTCAAACTTATTAGACAAAAAATCTAGGTTTAACACATAACCCAGGTCAGGGATGTTACACAAATGGTTTGACCAATTGAACCTCAAATGGTCTTGGTCACTTAGACCCCAAACGGTCTTGGTCACTCAGACCTTGAATGGTTTGAAATCGTTTAAGAAAAACAATAATGAAACCATATGAACAATTCACTCGTGAAACCACTTGGGTTTCCAAACGGTTTGAGACCATATGGCCTCAAACGATCTTGAGACCGTTTGGTCCAAACTCTCTCAAAACCGAATGGACCAAAAAGGTCTTCCATCACTTTATCAATTCAGGGTTTCAATCATTAAACCATCTATCAATTGAACTACTAATTTATTCTTCAATTGAACCATTGAATCACCCTTCAATTGGACCTTCAATTAGGGTTTTGAACCCAATTGAACTAGGGTTTATAATCAAGAAACCATCAATTAGGGTTTTGAAATCGAGGAACCATCAATGGTTGACATTGTGGAACTAATTCAATTGAAATCATTGGATCATCATCAAACCATGACATGAACTGACCTCAAACGGTCTTGAGGTCATTTGGATGACCTCCAAACGGTCTTGGTTGACTTCCAAATGGTCTTGAGATCATTTAGGTGACCTCCAAACGGTCTTGAGACTGTTTGGGCTAGTCAACCCAAAAATTGATTCAATTACTTTAGGATTCAACACTCAATCTGATTAGGGTTTTCATTTGAGGGATCATTCACAATTGAAACCATTAAGATCAAACCAATTGAAACCATTGGATCAATATCCAATTACATCAGCATATTTCCTCAAACAGTCAACCATTGCAAATGGTCAACCACTCCAAACAGTTTGATGAAACCATTTGGCCAATTTCATTGAAACTGATTGGTCTCAAATTTTGAAAATGTTTTCCTAGGATATTAATTGAGGTGTGTACTTGTGATGACATCATCATCTTCAAGCTACAAACCCATGAAACTTGCTGTAATTTCCATGGTGATTTCATCAATCATTCAAATAAAATTTCAAGAATAAAGAAGGAATCAACAATTGATAAAGATGTGGAATCAATAACAAAGTTCAAGGGTTCAAGTTATATAACCGGCCTTCAATTGAGCTTCAAAGCTTCAACCTCCACGTCTTTAATGGTGAAAGCAACACCTTCCACTATCCCAAGCTCGTCCTTATGCTTTGAGTGAAAAGGAATGGAAACAGGTTGGGGGTCGTCCTCCTGATCCTCCAAAGATCCCTTGGTTGTTTTGCAAGCAAGAAGTGAAAGTGGATTCGAAATTACCCTTTCAACTCATGGATAAAGGAGCATATATATGAATTTTATTGAAAATTCATTTAAGCGAGAGAAAATAGGGATTATCTCCTTCATTTCCTTACCACTTGCCCCCTTCCCTTCCTTGGTTACGAGGCTATCTCCTTTGCCTCATATTCCTCTCAATTATCCATGTTTTAAAGAAAAGCAAATTAAGCACCTTAACCCTTATAATAATAATATCCATAAGTTAGTGGATATTTCTTTTTGTTTTCTTAATGTGAGTGGGTTCCCCACTCACGTAGATATTTCCATTGCCTTTGCAAGGCACATGCTCGTCCATATATGTAGATTTCAACCTTTACAATTTTGGTTGAAGGGCACTTCAATTAACATATTTATTTTTTGCATTAATTTGAAATAAAGTTCCAATTATGCTTAAATCTTGATTATTTTAATACCAAGATTCTCTCTCTTCCAAAATGATTCAAATGAGGTGACCCTCTCAAATTCCTTTCTCTACATGATGCTAAGAATCATGAGGGACCCTCTTGAAGTGGTTTTTTGCATATTGAACCCTAGATTTTGGGTAAATTGCACATTACACCAAAACTAGGTTTTAATGTACAAACATTGCTCAACAGGCTCTTTCTTGTTATTCAGGCCCCTACAAGCCATACCTCTGCATCATTCTCATTCCTATGATGCTTCAATACTAGAGGAACATTTCACCATGTAACATTTGCAATTTAACCCCTTAACTTGGGTAATTTGCACTTTAGCCCAAAACAAGTAAAACATTATTTCAACATTATTAAAAAAGGACTAAAATTGAAATATAAGTTCCTATTGAGCCTTAATTACTTTTCAATAGATAAGAGAAAGCATATAATCAACTTTATTAAGCAAAACATCTAGGGAAGCAAAACCCAAGTCAGGGATGTTACAAATTATAAACCCCTAACAAGGATTTCGTCCCCGAAATCCCAAGAAAAAGCAGAGACAGATTTTATTCATTTATCATACTATCTAGTCTCCAAATAACATATTAATGTCATGGAGATATCATAGATCCTTAATCCACACAAAGTTCTCCCACACAGGGTTATTCTAAGGAAATATTTTATAGCTTGATAAACTTTTCCACCAATTACAATTGTTCCTTCAATTAGTTCAACCTTATCAATGTTTATGTTTATGCAGAGCATAAACCCCTAACATATGACATCCATATTATTTTATGTAACTAGATTGATTTCACAGTTGGCCAATATAGGTAACCAACATAAATCATCTATTATTTCTCAGGTACCATAATCCTTACTTTGGTGTTCATCATATGTGTTGAGAACACATCTCATTTTTATCATATTCATTTCTCTGTTGTTACCACTGAAGGTATACATGCACAAGGTATTTCTTTTATTTTAGTACATTGCTTGTTCCATATATCATTATCTTGGAACCAAAGTCCAAAGCAAACTGATACTTTTCTAAGTATCCATCAACGGATTATTCCTAATCCATGCACATCAAAGGGGAAACATATATATTTAATAGAGGTAATCCACTTAGTGATAACACCAAATTTTGTGATATTTTAGACTATTTTTCTGTTATCAAAACTGCCCTTTTCTGCTATTTTCTTCTCTTTTATATGCACTTTCGCAATAATTGGCCAATCAATGCTCTTAATCCAAATTTCCTATCTTTTGTAGAATTCTCCTCGTTTTTGGGAAATAAGGCCACTCCGGCCCATGAATAAGTCCAAGTCTGTCTCGGCCTCCCTGACGACCGATACAACCCCTGCCCGATAGGGCTGGGCGATACAAAGACGCTCGACAACGAGAGGGGCCGCATGAGAAGAAGCTGACGGACGACACTCCTTCTACCCGACAGGGAGCCCGGCTCGCCCTGACAACCCAACTTGTCGGGTGACACAGCCACCCACCGGAAGGCGTGCCGCCCGTCACGACCGATAGACGACACCATCTACGTCGAGCGACAACTCTGTATCGGCCCGTCCAACGATTGGTGCATAAGGGAGCCACGTGGCGCTTCGAGCACCATGTATTCTCCCCAACCAGCTGACTATAAATAGCAGCTACAGGGAGCCGAAAAGACAGTCCACAGTTCGGAATTCGGAGTTCTAGAATTCGGACAATTGGGAGTTGAGCCATCTTCTGAGGAGACTGTGAGAGCATACGTGTCGTGCCCCAGTGCTTGTCTCGGGCGACACTAGGTGAGCTTCTCCTCATCCCGAGAGGGAGGGGACAGTTCACTTAGGACCGTCCCGGGTGACACTGCGGGCCGATATCGGCCGATGTAGATGAGCGACGCAAGTGCCCGACAACAACAATGCATAGCTCTTAGCCCGACACGATATCAACCCGATACGCTTAGCTTGTCGAGCGTGCCACCCAAGAGGGTGTGCCGCCTGACATGAGCGTATCGGCAGGGTCCTTGAGCGATACGGTCGACAACCGGTGTGTGCCGCCCGAGAGGGTGTGCCGCCCGACACCTCTGTATCGGGCTAGGCCTCTGACCGATATCGGGCAGGAGAGCTACTGCATCCTGTCGTCCTTCTACATCAAGGAGGCGATACCTATCTTTACTTTCTGTCATTTAATTCCTTACTTACGCATTATAATTAAGACCCTTTATTTGTCTATGGAAATAGAAGATGCTTAATTACTTGCTGCTCTGTGCTTGGTACAATCTGTTGGATGATTGCTATGTATGATATCCGAACTCTAGCTTGCATGTTTGGATCGCATTTTGCTTAGCTAACGAATCGTGTTTTCCCGTCGCAACAACTTCGAGAGTTGTGTTGTGGCTCTAGTGTTTGGTCCGATTCTAGAGTACGAGAGTGCCTGGGACGGAGTTGCCTTAGTGGCCTTTCCACTCTAATTTTAGTCCAGTGACCTCGAGAGGGGCGTTGATGCCTTGTTAGAGGTACCCTTTTCGAGAGGAGGGGTACAGGACTGGTTCTACCGCCACTTGTTTTACCGCAGTTTTATCCTTCGTACCTCACTTTAGCTCGAGTAGTATCTTTCTGTTTCTGTTGCATGAAAACCCCTAAAAACTGCTAAATGACTAAATCTTAAATCTCTCTTGTAGCTCCACTTGGAGATAGTTTTCTTTGTTTTATTTGTGACATCTTACTGCTTCCCTTTTTGGGAATTTATCTCTCTTTATACCTGCCGGAGTGTAGCGTGTCGATTCCATGTTCTCAACACTACCCCCTTGTCCCTGTGTTCGACCCCGTATTTCTACTTCGACCCCGTAAACAAAGTTGCGGGGGCCTAGAAGGATTCAGGTTTATAAATGTAAAAGCTCGACTACCTCAAATCCGCCTCCAATTTTAGGACGCGCGATTTAGGCCGATCAACTTTTTGGCACCGTTGCCGGGGACAAGGCAAAAGCGGTACTGTAGACGAACCCGAATCCACTAACTACACTCTTGTACCTAAAGCTTAGCAATGAGTTTAACATCACTCTTTTTCTTTTTCTTTTTTCTTTACCATTATTCTCTGTTTGAAATTAATAAATCTTTCTTCTAAACTTGATTCCTCGTGCCACTAATAGGTACTCTGAAGAACGGTGATATGTTCCACTGAGCACCAACTCCAACCGTCATGCCACCTCGCATTGAGCCACCCCATTCTGAAGGCAAACGCCAAGGGAGGAGGCCTGATTCGCCCCCGCCTGAAGAAAACGACAGGTATAACGGTGACCATCAACAAGAAGATCCAGACTCAGGGGAGTATGAAGAGGGCCATCACCGACACAGACGCCATCACCGTCAGAGGCAACGAAGAAACCAGAACGATCAGGAACAATGTCGGGAAGAGAGTGACAGTGACGACTCGGAAGAGGAGGAAAAGACGCTTAGGGAGTTGGCATCCTCAAAAGCCAATAACTCCAGGTGTCCTGTCGTCACTCCGTGGTTCAATGCGGCCAACTTCGAGCTTAAGCCTTCTGTCATTTCTATGATCCAAAATAAGAGTTTTAGAGGGAGCTCCAAGAATGACAATCCCTATCATCACCTGGATGCTTTTAAGAATATTTGTGACACAATTAAGATGAGAGGTGTTCCCCAGGAAGTGATATACTATAAGGGATTCATCTTCTCCCTAGAAGACAAGGCCCTATCCTGGTATCTTGCGTTACCCCACCAGTCTTTGAACGGATGGGGAGCTTTGGCCGATGCATTCCTAAACAAGTTCTACCCCACCGAAAGAACAGTAAGGAATTGGCAGAAGATAACATGCTTCATGCAAAAGCCGAATGAAAGCCTCCATGACGCCCGGGAGCGGTTCCAAGAGTATCTGAGGGATTCCCCCCATCACAATTACAAGAAGGGCTTCCTCATCACCACCTTCTATAATGGCTTGACTCCTGAAGACAGGGTGTCACTGAACGCGGCCGCAGGCAGTGACTTCCTGGGGAAGAAGGCGAAGAAGTCCGAAAAGATTATCAAGAATATGGCCGAGTTGATGGCAGGTGCTGAGTTTGACCGGTCTGATAGAGGACAGATAAAGAAGGTAGGAGAAGGGTCCACCCTTGAATCTAAGGCACTAGAGGCAATCACCTCGCAGATCCAGAGGATTGCTACGGATGTAAAGCAGTTGCGGGAAGTTGGTGGTAAGGGGAAGAAGCAGGTAGAAAAAGTAATGAAATGTGTAACATGCAGAGAAGGCGGCCATGGGGTAGATAACTGCATCTACACCCGGCCAGAAGCATCAAGCGATACCGAGTCTGAGGCAGAAGAGACTGAAAATGTCTCTTTTGTAAACTTCAGAAGACCGGACCACCCTGGCTTCAACTATGGGAACAAGGATGCAGCTGAAAATTCTCATCAGCTGCACAACTCCACTAAGCCACCCAAAGCTTTCGAAAAGAGGGGAGGAACCGGTCAGTATGCTAGAAATGCCCCCTTCCAGCAGAACAAGGGTAATTTCCAAAGTCAAGGCAAGTACCAGGGATCAGCTAAAGAACAAGGACAGAACCAGGCTTCGAACCAAGCAGATGTGGTGGGACAGTTGTTTGATTTTGTGAAAAAGTAGGACACCATCAACAACCAATTGGCGCAAAGTGCGCTATCAAATTCGGGGGTGTTGAACTCATTGCAGGTCCAGCTGGCGGATATGCAGACACATCATTGCCAGATTGACCAACAATTAGCTCAAATGGCCGAACTGATGAAGAACCCCTCAAGAAAGATACTGTCAAACACCGAACCTGTGAAGAGACCGGGACTGTGACCGATAGAGGGCTGAGATCGAGTTTCCAGGAAGGGACGAGGCTGGCAGATAAAGAGCTAGAGCCGTCAAGCTGGAGACGATAACTGCAGTGCTTCTCGGGAGGCAACCCGAGCTTTATTTTATTCCTTAGAATAGGATCACAATTTACTTTCCTGCAGAACAAACATTACGAACATTTGGTATGTGATAAAGCCCGAGGCGGTGCATGTGCCACATGCACCGACTCTTATGTTTTGTGGGCCACCGCCTTAGTTTTATTAACCTGGATGGGTAATACCATCTGAGGCCGGGAGCTTAGTCCTAGGCCAATGATGTTTTACTCATCGGCCGTAGCTTAACCCGTTTTGTTTTTCACGATTCACGGGGGGGGGGGGGCAACCCAACCAGCGCTTTGAGTACACCCTTATCTGGAGGTGGGGCTTCGTGGATCGCAACAGTCGTGCCGACGGTTGGGCTTACCGGATTACGCGTTGGACTGACGATCGACGGGCGCCCGAGTTTTACTGTTTAGTCGCTATATAAGGAAAGCAAGTTTTACCGTGTCAGGTTCCTTACCTTGCTGTTTTTACGCTCCCGTGTCGAGCGAGAGAACTTGTGCTTCTGCTCCCGTGTCGCGCAAGACTGCACTTCTCTTGTGTCGCCTGATAGCCCAGATCACAACAAGGTATAGCCCGACAGATCGTGTCGGCCGACACGCTTCTTTTCTTGTTACAAGTAGTTATCGGTCTCAAGTTTCCTTCGTTGAGCAGTGGTGTCGCCCGATATGGGTGTCGTGCGGGGTATCTTTGATTCACGTCGCCCAATGTCGGGCGATAGCCGTGTCGCCCGATGTTGCATCACATCACCTATTTTTGTAATCGGATGACACACTGCTTTTCTTTAAAAAGAACGTATCGGGAACCTCGTCTTATCACCCTCGTATCGCCCGTCATGCCTATCTTTATCGCGCGATTGAATCTTTCGACGTATCGGGCGATACCAATCTCTTGTATCGGGCACAGGGCTTCGCTGCTGAAACCAGTGTGTCGCCCGATACAAGAGTGTCAGGCAGTTTTTGTACCAGATAATACAGGGTCACACATATGTTATTTATTATATTTCTTCTAAAGGCCAACATATTTAATCAAGATATTTCTCTTGTTGACTTACAGAGATGGCCCACATTAAGACGACCGCTGTCCCAGTCGACGAGCAAGGCAGAAGGGTCTACCCTAAAACTGCTGCTAAAGGGCAGACTGCCAGACCCAAGCGCCCAAACCAAGGACAGGCTGGGACATCGGGGACTAGGAAGAAGGCAAGGGTTGGAGAAGTTGTGACTCCAGTGACAACACCAACACCACTTGCAGCAGCGCCAACACCAGTAGCAAAACTCCCAGAATCCTTTTCGGGGAGTTTCGAGCCAAGAGACGACGAGCATGCTCGCCGCTATGCTGAGATGGTACCCAAGATGTACAAGCCAAGCAGGTTCTGCCATAGAGCCTCATTTGATGAGCTTGGGATCGTGAAGAGGCTGAAGTGCGTCCTTGCAGCGGCAGGACTAAAGAAGATTTGCTCAGCCGGACTTCTTCGTACACCAAGCTGACCATGGAGTTCATGTCCTCTCTCTGCCGGGTGAGGAATTCGGTAGCGGAGAAAGAAAAATTCAGCGGGCCAGACAGACTACAGGCCCGGCTATACAATTTGGAGCATGCCATCTCCGAAAAGCTCTTATACGAGATCTTCTTCTCCAGCGAGGAAGAGAAGAATCGGATGGACAACAGTGAAAGGATCATCGAGGAAGACGGGTTCAATCCCGTGGAGTTTTGGGGCAGGCTTACCGGCGAATCTTCGTTTAAGCCGGGAGCAAAGGTCGTGGTAGTGCACTCCTGCTTCTGGAGGATCGTGCACAAGCTGGTGGCATGCTTGCTATTCAGCAAGAATGAATCCAGCAACATCTACATGGAGGAGCTCCACGTCATGTGGCATATTATGGAGGGTCGAGTGATCAACCTCGGTCGGTTCTTGCTGAACAAGTTGCATCCAATGAAGGAGACCACTAAGGAGTACTGCATGGGCGACATTATCAACCTCATCGCAGCAGGACTCGGGTACCCATTTGAGTCGCGTAGCCATACTAGGACGCAAGGCGATGAGGTGTTTGACACCAAATATCTGATGAGAACCAACATCATTAGGAAGGAGAGGGGAAGTTTCTTCTGCAAGGTTTCAAGGACGGATATACTCCTTCCCCTTCCTCGCTGTGCCAACTACGACAAGGAAAAGTTGGTCTTCACCACCGCCGAGATCGAAGCTATAGCAAATAACACGACTGCCGCCAACACGATCAGGGCCATAGAGAGGCCAGCCTCGGAACTGCCGGTGACAACTGCTGATCAAGCTGTCGTCGCTCCGACCATACCAGCCACCGCACCAACAACGACAGTGGTGGCTGAGAAAGAGCCAGTGATTGTTGAGGTCACCGGGATAGAAACTTTGGGATCTGCCACGGAAGAGACGGCCGCAGTTCCCATCAGTGTTTCTAAAACTGTAGAGGCGGGAGAGGAGCTTCAGCGGTGCAACGACAACGTGATGTTCGACGAGATCATGAGGGAACTCAAAAGAACACCATCCCTGCCGCCAAAGTCCCCGTCTGCAGCAGTCGAGGAGATCGCCGATAGTGTAGAGGTGGGGCAAAGTCCCCCTCACCGCGGCCATCCCCAATCAGAAGAGAATGCAAGGCAGCAACACCTGAAAAAGCACCGACTCCCCGCCTGGCGACATCTGGTTCGCGAACGATTTTCATAGATTCTACCTCTCCGGGTGGACCTTCACGCAGGCTAGATGTCGCGAGGACGGAAGGGAGATCTAATGGACCCCCTCTGTCACTCGGAAAGATGCTCGGAAACGAACTCGACGATATGCGGGAGGTAACAACCATCAACTCTGCTACTTGTACTTCCCTGACCCGCAAACTTGCATCTTTTCAAGACAAGCAGGACAACCACGAGGTCAGGCTGAACAGCCAAGAGAGCAAGCTGCTAGCTCTAGCAAGCATACCCGGCGGACTAGAGGCCTTAAATGCAACAATGCAGCAAGTTCTCGAACGGCTTGACAGGCTGGAGGAGAGGATGGACAGAAGTGACGACCATCCGCGCCGAAGGCAGCTGAGACGGTCGCCGTCACCTCCCAGCTAGAGCCGTAGTCCCTCTTCTTCAGGCTCCCCCTCAGGAACGACGTCCCCATCCTCCTCCACTAGCGGGCGATCATCAACGCCCGAGGACGGGACACAACAAGGATCTACCGAAGGGTCTCCCAGTAGAAAGGAGATCTCTTTGGGTTTGGGAAATGCCAACGTCTCCATCCCCCTGGATGAAGTGGAAGAAGATGACGCAGACATCAGCATCGGGGAAGACTCATCTGATGAGTCCGAGGGAGAGCTGGGGGATGTCTACACAGTGAATAACAGACATCCACCCCGAGGAAAGTGCTCATTTGCGGACAAATTTTGTGAGTCGTCCGAGATACCCTCCTTCGAGATGGCCGACTTCGATAGAAGATCCGTCGGGAACCTGACGATCAGAGACCAGAAGCTGCTGAATAAGGTCTTGAGGTCGCAGGCCAACGAAGAAGAAGCCGTCTGGAGCGACTGCTACCTCTCCCTACGACGGGGAGATCTTCGGAAGATGTTCCGCACACCGGCTGTCATCGGCAAACGAGTGTTCAGGGTCTTGGAGAATGCTATAATAGATAAGATCGACAGCAGGACAGGTTGGAGACAAATATACACAACCACCCCGACCTTGGCAAGAAGGCTGATGAAGGGAGATCTAAACTCCCGTGCGGTGGTCGACATGCTGCAATACGTTGAAGAGCATAGACCAAATCTGGTGTTGGCCCCGTACAAGCATCACGTGTGGTTTCTCTGTGTGGCGGATATCAGAAACCGCAAAGTCCAACTGCTGTGTTGCAGCAAGGATGAGGTACCACGCTCCGGGGGTATTTTCTGCCGCCCGGAGGACGGACATTTGAAACGCCTGCCAATACGCCTACTAAGAGCTTTAAAGCAAGGAATCCAATGTCTTCAAGGACCTTGGAACTTCTTCGCTATCAAAGACCTCCCCGAATAGGCAGAAGAGGGGAGCGGAAACAGCGCTATCGCCGTGTTGGGTGCCATTGAAGCGCTCAATTCAGTCGGAAACTTAGGATTCCTCAGAGGCATGTCCTTCTATCAGTGTAGGGGCGTCTACGCCATGCTCCTTATCAAGGACAAGCGCTATTTCCGGGACACAGGTGTGCCAGAGCAGCTACTGGATAGTGATATAGAGGAAGATTCTTCTCGATCCAGCAGCCCGAAAGAAAAAGAAGAAGAGATAGAAACCGAAATTCATGGGGCGGGCAAGCAGTTAGCAATTCTGAAGAAAGTGCATGGGGAGGAAGACACTGCTTTGCCCGAAGCTTCTGAAGGGCAGATCAAAAATTTCGACCGCTTTTCGTGTTCAACTCTCACACAAGAGCAGGTCAACATCATCCAGAAGAAGCTTGCTGACTCAACCCCATCAGATGTTGCTTTTCAGATAGGAGATATCATAGTCCTGGCAGATGAGCTAAGGGACATGGTTAAGGAAGGAGGGTGCTTGACTGTAACAGTTGCAGCCGCTTACATCCAATTTATACAGCCAAAGCTAGAACATGCATATATAGCCCATCCTTTGCTTTTCAACGATATCTGCCTCGCCTACGAAACAGGAGCGAAGAAGATGTTCCTTCAAGAATTGAAGGGCGGCGTCGCAAGCACTATCTTCCTGCCTATTGTGCATTACAATCATTGGACACTCCTAGCGATGTATACTCGACAATGAGCAGGCATTTTCTACAACAGCTCGGACATCAACAAGAACCATCCCGTACCGTGTACATCAGAACCTTTGACACCCGTCGAACGCTTAGTTCGAAAATAATACGATGAAGTGTCAAAGATGATTGAACCGTTCCTGGATATACATGGAGGCAAATGGCACGACCTCCAGTTCTTCCACCGCAGTTCGCATCAAATTCCTTTATCCAACGACTACGACATCTTTGTCCTGGAATGGATGGAAAGTGAAGCAACGCCTGACCAGCTCCACCACACAGGATATCACAACAAACGAGGAGAATACGTGTGGGAACTCCTATCTAATGCAGGCACAACCTCATTGGATTAAACATTACCTCACCTTATTTACTTCACAACTCCGGGGACAGAGTGTGGAGTAAGTTGGGGGGGGGGGTACCATGTACCAGTGAGGGAGGTACAAAAATCTTCTGATGTCTCTGACTTAAAATCCTTATTCTTTTGTTCTCTATCCTTCTGTTCTTTCCTATATCATGTGTACATATATATGTTTATACCAAATATATGTTTATACCAATTTTTTTTTTTGCTTATTTTGTTCCCATGCATATGTACAAAGTCGCTATATTAGTAAAAAACTGATGCAACTGCTTGCCAAGTTTATTTTCTTTGTACTGAATGTGACACAAGTCCTATTATATCTTTTTGATAATGCTGCTTCAAACAAACAAAAGAATATGTTTTGCCATGTCAAAAATTTTCAAAAAAATATATAATAATCTCGCAAACAGCTAAGAGACAAGTATGGAGAAGGAAAAAGCTGCCCAAACAACAGGAATCTCTTTGTTCCCCCTTACCCAACAAAAATCCCAAAAAGAGAGAAAAGCCTTATGAGTGTGAATAAAAGCATGAGAGTTGTGCCCAATAAAAGAAAAAGAAAAACAATATATACACACTTGTCTTCCAAAAGTACCCATCTTTAGGCATGGTAGATCTGGGGCAGTGGTACGTAGGATGTGAAATCACTACTCTAAAGTCAACTGGCTTGGACTGCAGGGACCACTTGCCCGTTAACGGACCCTTACCTGGATGGACTGATGGGAGACAAGAATGAAAAACCCAAAAATCCTTAGCCTACCCTATACACAACTTTCTGCCCCAAAAATAAAGCTGTTTGGTGTGTAAGCTAACTTCAGAATCATACAACTAAGTCTCGCCGAAGCTGTAGAGAAAAATCTTACTTAACAATAAGGTAGGGAAAACTAAGTCTTTTGTTCATATTGAGACATCATTATCCTTAAGGCATTACAATCTTCGTTTCACTTTTTGAACAAGAAGTTATACCAAGCAAGAAGAAACATCACAAAATATAGTTTAAATAAAACACTAAGTTTGGGGGAGTTGATAACACCAAATTTTGTGATATTTTAGACTATTTTTCTGTTATCAAAACTTCCCTTTTCTGCTATTTTCCTCTCTTTTATATGCACTTTCGCAATAATTGGCCAAGCAATGCTCTTAATCCAATTTTCCTATCTTTTGCAGAGTTCTCCTCATTTTTGGGCAATAAGGCCGCTCCGGCCCATGAATAAGTCCAAGCCTGTCTCGGCCTCCCTGACGACCGATACAACCCCTGCCCGACAGGGCTGGGTGACACAAAGACGCTCGACAAAGAGAGGGGCCGCGCGAGAAGAAGCTGACGGACGACACTCCTTCTACCCGACAGGGAGCCCGGCTCGCCCTGACAACCCAGCTTGTCAGGCGACACAGCCACCCACCGGCAGGCGTGCCGCCCGTCACGACCGATAGCCGACACCATCTACGTCGAGCGACACCTCTGTATCGGCCCGACCAATGACTGGCGCATAAGGGAGCCACGTGGCGCTTCGAGCACCATGTCTTCTCCCCAACCAGCAGACTATAAATAGCAGCTACAGGGAGCCGTATAGACAGTCCACAGTTCGGAATTCGGAGTTCTAGAATTCGGACAGTTGGGAGTTGAGCCATCTTCCGAGGAGACTGCGAGAGCATACGTGTCGTGCCCCAGTGCTTGTCTCGGGCGACACTAGGTGAGCTTCTTCTCATCCCGAGAGGGAGGGGATAGTTCACTTAGGACCGTCCCGGGCGACACTGCGGGCCGATATCGGCCGACGTAGATGAGCGACGCAAGTGCCTGACAACAACAATGCGTAGCTCTTAGCCCGACACGATATCAACGCGATACGCTTAGCTTGTCGAGTGTGCCGCCCGAGAGGGTGTGCCGCCTGACATGAGCGTATCGGAAGGGTCCTTGAGCGATACAGTCGACAACCGGTGCGTGCCGCCTGAGAGGGTGTGCCGCTCGACACCTCTGTATTGGGCTAGGCCTCTAACCGATATCGGGCAGGAGAGCTACTGCATCATGTCGTCCTTCTACATCTAGGAGGCGATACCTATCTTTACTTTCTGTCATTTAATTCCTTACTTACACATTGTAATTAAGACCCTTTATTTGTCTATGGAAATAGAAGATGCTTAATTACTTGCTGCTCTGTGCTTGGTACAATATGTTGGATAATTGCTATGTATGATATCCGAACTCTAGCTTGCATGTTTGGATCACGTTTCGCTTAGATAACGAATCGTGTTTTCCCGTCGCAACAACTTCGAGAGTTGTGTTGTGGCTCTAGTGTTTGGTCCGATTCTGGAGTACGAGAGTGCCTGGAACGGAGTTGCCTTAGTGACCTTTCCACTCTAATTTTAGTCCACTGACCTCGAGAGGGGCGCTGATGCCTTGTTAGAGGTACCCGCTTCGAGAGGAGGGGTACATGACTGGTTCTACCGCCGCTTGTTTTACCGCAGTTTTATCCTTCGTACCTCGCTTTAGCTCGAGTAGTATCTTTCTATTTCTGTTGCATGAAAACCCCTAAAAACTGCTAAATGACTAAAATCTTAAATCTCTCTTGTAGCTCCACTTGGAGATAGTTTTCTTTGTTTTGTTTGTGACATCTTACTGCTTCCCTTTTTGGGAATTTATCTCTCTTTATATCTGCTGGAGTGTAGCGTGTCGATTCCGTGTTCTCAACACTACCCCCTTGTCCCTGTGTTCGACCCCGTAAACAAAGTTGTGGGGGCCTAGAAGGATTCATGTTTATAAATGTAAAAGCTCGACTACCTCAAATCCGCCTCCAATTTTAAGACGCGTGATTTAGGCCGGTCACTTAGCAATCCTTTATTTATTTGGGAAAGTTCACTTAGCAAATCCTATGTGGTTGGAAAAGTTCACTTAGCAATTTCTATGTAATTGGGAAAGTTCACTCAGCAATCCCTATGTTATTTGGGAAAGTTCACTTAGCAATTCATATGTAATTGGGAAAGTTCACTCAGTAATCCCTATGTTATTTGGGAAAGTTCACTCAACAATCCTTATGTAATTGGGAAAGTTCACTCAGCAATCCTTATGTAATTGGGAAAGTTCACTCAACAATCCTTATGTAATTGGGAAAGTCACTCAGCAATTCCTATGTAATTGGGAAAGTTCACTCAGCAATCCCTATGTAATTGAGAAAGTTCACTCAACAATCCTTATGTAATTGGGAAAGTTCACTCAGCAATCTTTATGTAATTGGGAAAGTTCACTCAGCAGTCCTTATGTAATTGGGAAAGTTCACTCAGTAATCCTTATGTAATTGGGAAAGTTCACTCAACAATTCCTATGTAATTGGGAAAGTTCACTTAGCAATCCTTATGTAATTGGGAAAGTTCACTCAACAATCCTTATGTAATTGGGAAAGTTCACTCAGCAATCTCTATGTTATTTGGGAAAGTTCACTCAATAATCCCTATATAATTGGGAAAGTTCACTTAGCAATTCCTATGTAATTGGGAAAGTTCACTCAACAATCCCTATGTTATTTGGGAAAGTTCACTCAGCAATCCCTATATAATTGGGAAAGTTCACTTAGCAATTCCTATTTGGTTTCATTATACTCACTAGATTGTTTCAGATGACTACTTGATCAGAGTAATTAGAAAGATAACAATCTAAGAGTTCCATACTTGCCCTATTTCCAATAATCATATACCTGGCCATGGTATACAAGTATTGAGATTAGGTAGTATGCACTTTATTTACTATCATGTTCCTCACTTTTCATATCCTTATACACACATGATTTTTCATTCCTGGATTTTCTTCAGGCATCACTTCGATATCTCATCTTTTATCACACAGATAAGAGAGATTATAAAGCATTTTAAGGAATACTGAGTAAAATGTAAATTCTCATCTTCCTTGTGTCCTTGTAGGACTAGTCAGAGGAAGTTCAAAAACAACTACTTTCTTATTTTTAACAGAAAGAATCATGAAGTGAAATATCAGAATGAGTCTATTTCGTCTGACATGTCACAACCCGAGGGTTGACTATTGCATCAGATTGATTCATTGCATAGAACCTCACAGTTGCTTGTTGTTGACACTTTGCTTGATTGTTAGGTGTTGATGAACCAGCTTGGGACGCTTGTCCACGTCCTCTATTGTTACTAGAAAACTACCTCCTTTGTGAGCCTTGCTGATTCTGCCTTGGAGGTAGAGTCACCATTGAATTCCCGTCTGGAAAATCCTTTGCTAGATGTCCTGGTTGTCTACATTGGTAACAGACCCTGGTCGCAAAATAGGGTTTATGTGATCCAGTCACCAATGTTGATGGTATGCCAGGGGCTCTACTTGGAGCAATACTACAGTCCCTACCCCTACTTGATGTCCATTGCGTCTGGGTATTGCATCTTGATGGTGTTGCCGATGCAGAAAATCTTGGCTTCTTAAAACTTTCGATTCTTTGCCCTTGAAACTGCGTGTATACCTTCTTACCACTGGTCTGTCGTTTCTCGATTTCAGACCTTTCTATCCTCCTTACCGACTCCACAAAAGTGGCAAACCTCTCCTTGTTCTCTAAAGAAGACACAAGAGTGGTCAGTTCAACGTTCAACCCCTTCTCAAAACGCCAAATTCTTTCCTCATCATTAACTTCATTATGTAGACAAAACCGCAACAGCTCCATGAACTTAGCTTCATACTCACTAACATTCATCTGTCCTTGTCTGATTCTCTCAAATTGAGAGATCTTCTCATCTAGATACGTCTTAGGGAAGTATCTACTGACAAATTCTCATCGGAATACCTCCCATCCAATTTCTTCGCCTGGCCTCTTATGTTCTTCTATAATCCACCAGTGACCAACACCTCTTTTATAGGAGGTACACTACATGTCTTACCTTCTTGGCTTCAGGGATATCAAGGATCTTGAAAGCCTTCTCCAGCTCCATCAGCCACAAATTAGAATCTGCTGGATCAGCTGTACCAGCATAATCTATGGCTCCAACCCAGAGAAGTCTCTCAAAAGTCTTGCTGGCTCCATATCCCTCATTGTGGGATGGTGCCCTAGGTGCAGGTGGTGGCATCCTATCCGCCATATGCATCATAGTCGCCATAAACTGCACGAATAGGGTATGGAAAGCTAGATTCTCTAATGCATCTTGATCAAGATGAGGAATCTCAGGTACAGATTCCTCCCTAGCTTGATCCCTTGCACCTTTTCTTGGTGTAGCAATACTACTCTCGGCAGTGTGTTCATCATGTGATCCAGACATTTTCAAGTTCTTTTTCTCCTATATGAGTAGAAGACACTATCACATAAACTAGAAGATACTAGAACAGTCACAACAACCTTAATCCTATGTCTCTGTAGACTCAGCGAACCTAGAGCTCTGATACCACTAAATTTTGACACATCGATCACCAAAACATGATTTACTTAAGCGGAAGCATTCGTTAGCAGCGAATTACCAAAAATCACTAAAAATTAAAACCATTTTACAGAGAGGTCCACACATAGGAAAACTCTTTCACAAAGAACTGAAGTAATTTAATTACATACTAGTTTACAAGTACATGTCCTGTATCATCTTTTTCTGAGAATTACAAGCATCAACTGCCATGTTAAACTAAACACAGACAGTATAAAAACTCGAGGCACTGAGCCAAAAATCTCAAAAGAACAAACGACTACTCCGAGGACCTGAGAGTACATAGACAATACATAGGACTCTATGTACATCTATACAAGGCATATCAACCAGTGTCTCCACCTGAGAATTCACTGCCGTCCCTACTGCTGCTGTTGTTATCCTTCACCTACTGAAGGATTCCTGCCTCCTCATCCACGTCCACCTAAAAATATGGTTCCCATGGGGGTGAGAGAATTGTAAATTGTCCCAGTGAGAGAAATAACTCTCCGCCAAAACATTATTATTGCAGTTATTGAATTAACACTGAGCAGAGGAATTCTATATTCAACAGCAGATAGGTCAATGTCTAAATAGATTAGAGCAGTATTCTTATTTGGAGCATTTCAGCTATAACTTGATAAGTCAGCATGATGCTTATTTAATGAGGAATTAAGGCACATGTACAACATTTATCCTTCTAAGATATGCTAAGTAGAGTAACATCAACCTTCTCGGTCATTACGAGGTTATATGGCAGGGACATCATATATCAAACTACAATTAGCTTATCATGGTATATTGACATCTTTTCTATAGAATTATAGTCGTAACATATACTCTCTTCAGGCTTAGATCACACAACTAATACCTGGTATTGTATTGCAGAGTCATGGCCTGTAACCATACTATTTTAATAAAGTATTGGGATCTTAATCCCTCATCTCATCAGGTACATTTCCATTTCTTAATAAGTTCATCATCTTGATTATAGAATATGGGTATTCAAACCCTCAATTCATCATGGAATACTTGTTACCACTTATTAGGTAACTATTATCTTTAAGTCATATGACCAAGGAAATTATGAATCTTGCCACACAAGCACTCCACATAGTTCACAAAACTTATATTATCATGTCTTGTTACCCCTTAACAGGCAACAAGGCATATTGTGGTTTATGAAGACCATAAACAATTTCAATAATTAAAACATCATATGGCACACAAGGCTCATTAATTTCAAGTTACCTTCTCACTAAGCAACAAAGCATATGAAGGCTTATAAGGCCTATAAAACATTTTCAATATACAGATCATCATAGCTCATACCTATCTATGCTCATTATCTTAACATACCTGCATGATTAGTACTCATGATAACAAGTACCATGCAATACAAGGGTTTTCTTATTACATTCATAACTCATCACTCTGTATTTGAATTTCACATAGGATCACTCTGTGTTAGGATTTCACATAACATCACCCTGTATTAGGATTTCACATAGCATTACCTTGTGTTAGGGTTTATTATATCCTATTACCCAATTTAGGGTTAGGATTTCTCTTGCATATCATCACCCTCCATTAGGGTTTTCCATAAATAACCATTTAGGTTCTCAAGATCATATTATTAATGATCAAGTCCTATTTCATTGCTTCACACAACTAGGAGCCACTATTGATAACATAAGTATTCAATCATACTTATTTATTCTCATCATTCATCATTAAATGAATTATCAACACAAAGTATGAGTTTCTCTCTCATCTGTACCAGAATATGATTGTTGCATTACATCTCAATGTAACAATTGACATGACACACTTCATGTGTCACTCATCCAAATATATTGGGTTTAAAATACATCAAGGTGTATAAATATTAAGGTGATGGATGTGATATGTATCATATCTTGATGTATCACTTCCCTCATCACCTTTATCTTACTTGAGTTCATTCACTTAGCTTGTATTAGTGTATTTTCCATCCTAATACGTTATGCACCAGTTCATCACATTTATCATGTAATGTATTGGTCATAAGTCACTTATTTAGAATATGCAACTATTACTAATGATATGGACTCATCTTTTAGTTAAGGCAATATTGATATAAGACCATCCATTACCAATCCCTTTAGGTATTTCACCTATCAATATATTAATCACTATTCCATTATTAGGTATAGGGTTTTCCATCATTATAAATTAAGGTTCACATAACATCTCCCCATATATGGGTTTCACATAGCTTTACCCTTAATTAGGATTTCACTTAGCTTTGCCCTAAATTAGGGTTTCACATAGCTTTGCCCTAAATTAGGGTCAGGGCTCATTAATCTTTTCAATGAGGGTTTCATGATCTCATTATTATGGATCAAACCATGATTACTTATTTTATTCATAATGAGAGAATTAGGGCTTAATTATGTAAGCATTCCTCTCTCTCTCTCTCTCATCCTCTCTAGGATGTTAAGTACTCCACGATTGATCTAGGTCAGCTCTTCTTTTAAGTACACACAGTTAGGGTTAATCATTATAATAACCTTTGTTTTACAACATTAATAATCAAGTAGCTAATTAACCTTTAATCATATTAGGTGTCCAAATGGTTTGACCAATTGAACCTCAAATGGTCTTGGTCACTTAGACCCCAAACGGTCTTGGTCACTCAGACCTTGAATGGTTTGAAATCGTTTAAGCAAAATAATAATGAAACCGTATGGACAATTCACACTTGAAACCACTTGGGTCTCCAAACAGTTTGATACTGTATGGTCTCAAACGATCTTGAGACCATTTGATCCCAAACGGTCTTGAGACCGTTTGGACTCAAACGGTCTTAAGACCGTTTGGTCCAAACTCTCTCAATAGCCGAATGGACTAAAAAGGTCTTCCATCACTTTATCAATTCAGGGTTTCAATCATTAAACCATCTATCAATTGAACTATTCATTTATTCTTCAGTTGAATCATTGAATCACCCTTTAATTGGACCTTCAATTAGGGTTTTGAACCCAATTGAACTAGGGTTTATAATCAAGAAACCATCAATTAGGGTTTTGAAACTGAGGAACCATCAATGGTTGACATTGTGGAACTAATTCAATTGAAATCATTGGATCATCATCAAACCATGACATGACCTAACCTCAAACGGTCTTGAGGTCGTTTGGATGACCTCAAAACGATCTTGATTGACTTCCAAACGGTCTTGAGACCATTTGGGCTATTCAACCCAAAAATTGATTCAATTACTTTAGGATTCAACACTCAACCCGATTAGGGTTTGCATTTGAGGGACCATTCACAATTGAAACCATTAAGATCAAACCAATTGAAACCATTGGATCAATATCCAATTACATCAGCATATTTCCTCAAACGGTCAACCATTGCAAATGGTCAACCACTCCAAATGGTTTGAAATCATTTGGTTTCAAAAGGTTTGATGAAACCATTTGGCCAATTTCATCGAAACCAATTAGTCTCAAATTTTGAAACCATTTGCTAGGTTAATAATTGAGGTGTGTGCTTGTGATGACATCATCATCTTCAAGCTACAAACCCACGAGACTTGCTATAATTTCCATGGTTATTTCATCAATCATTCAAATAAAATTTCAGGAATAAATAAGGAATCAACAATTGATAAAGATATGGAATCAATAACAAAGTTCAAGGGTTCAAGTTATATAACCGACCTTCAATTGAGCTTCAAAGCTTCAACCTCCACGTCTTTAAAGGTGAAAGCAACACCTTCCACTATCCCAAGCTCATCCTTAAGCTTTGAGTGAAAAGGAATGACAATAGGTTGGGGGTCGTCCTCCTGATCCTCCAAAGCTGCCTTGGTCATTTTGCAAGCAAGAAGTGAAAGTGGATTCGAAATTACCCTTTCAACTCATGGATAAAGGAGCATATATATGAATTTTATTGAAAATTCATTTAAGAGAGAGAAAGTAGGGATTATCTCCTTCATTTCCTTGACACTTTCCCCCTTCCCTTCCTTGGTTATGAGGCTATCTCCTTTGCCTCATATTCCTATCAATTATCCATGTTTTAAAGAAAAGAAAATTAAGCACCTTAACCCTTATAATAATAATATCCATAAGTTAGTGGATATTTCTTTTTGGTTTCTTAATGTGAGTGGGTTCCCCACTCACGTAGATATTTCCATTGCCTTTGCCAGGCACATGCTCGCCCATATATGTAGATTTCAAACTTTACAATTTTGGTTGAAGGGCACTTCAATTAACATATTTATTTTTTGCATTAATTTGAAATAAAGTTCCAATTATGCTTAAATCTTGATTATTTTAATATCAAGATTCTCTCTCTTCCAAAATGATTCAAATGAGGCGGCCCTCTCAAATTCTTTTCTCTAAATGATTCCAAGAATCATGAGGGACCCTCTTGAAGTGGTTTTCTGCATATTGAACCCTTGATTTTGGGTAAATTGCACATTAAACCAAAACTAGGTTTTAATGCACAAACATTGCTCAACAGGCTCTTTCTTGTTATTCAGGCCCCTACAAGCCATACCTCTGCATCATTCTCATTCCTATGATGTTTCAATACTAGAGGAACATTTCACCATGTAACATTTGAAATTTAACCCCTTAACTTGGTTAATTTGCACTTTAGCCCAAAACAAGTAAAACATTATTTCAACATTATTCAAAAAGGGAAAAATACAGTTATCAAGCATCAACAACAATGGCGTCCCCCGTTCCTCCAGCTGGCATGTGCGACAAGGCGACTAGAAAGGTGACTGGTTCATCCCAGGATCCTCTGCCTCAAATCCCGCATGAACAAGGACCAACCTATGCTTCTAATGGAGACCCACTTCCAAATCCAGATGCTGAATCTAATGGTCCGAAGAGTTGGGAAGTTTTCAAGCCATTTCTTGTGGGGGGGGGCGTCAGATCTGAAGCGAACGAAAGTTCAGATTGAAGACGGGAAAATCATCTACCCTAAGAAGGAAGCTGAGGAGAATGTGAATAGATGGAGTAGGTGCTTGGTTGGCTATGTCATTGATTTCCAGCCTCACCTGCCGACTCTTGGAGTTCATTTCGAAGCTATCTGGAACACCCACGGCTCGTTTGAATTGTTTGATAGAGGTGATGGTTTCTTCGTCGTCAGATTTGCAGAGCAGAAGGATCTGGACTTAGTTCTGAAGGGAAACTGGTCAGTTCTTGAGAGGCCTATAGTTCTGAAGAAATGGAGACCTGGGGATAAGCTAAAGAAGGAGGTTCTGTCAAGCGTTCCAGTTTGGATTAATATCAGGAACTTAATGCTAGAGCTGTGGGATAGAAGGACTTTCGAGAGGATTGGGTCTTATTTGGGAAGTCCGATTAAAATGGATGACTCTACTCTATTTTGGAGACGTCTGGATCTATCTCAGATTCAGGTTCTGATGAAGTATGATGCTGCTTATCCGCGGAGGCTTGTGTTGAGGAGCGACGATGGTGAAGATAGAACAATCAATCTGGACTACGACTGGATTCCTCACAAATGCAGGAGGTGTGGGTACTTGGGTCATGACGACAACTGTATTAAGAATCAGAGTGATAGTTCCAAGATCTTTAGGAGGTCCGAAAGTAAATCTAAGGTGTGGGAACCAAAGAAGCAGAACGAAATGAACCTGTTTGACAGTATGCCAAGCACTCAATGTGAAGACAAGGTGACTCCCCCTATGCTTGAAGAAACAACTCTCACAGGGGAAAAGGAGAAAAATCCTGCTGTGATTATGTTGGAGGAACCTCGTAAGGAAGATGTCCGGTTTACTACAGAGGTCAATGAAGAGTTTTTGAATGCCCAGATGGTTCGATCTGATATTCAATTGAAACTGATAGAAGGTGTGAATTCTGGGATGTCTATTCCTTCGACTCCCATCTCTACTCCAGGGTGTTTTAGAAAGACTCCAGCTAGTCAGATGAGCTCACAAGCCTCTTCAAATTTTGTCAAACTTGTTGTGGGGGATTTATTGAAGAGAGACAATCTTAAGTTTTAGTCCAAAATAAACTTAGTAGCTAATCTGAATTCGGACAGGTCTGGGTACTCTCGATGCCAAAGGGAATTGGAACTTTGCTCTGAAAACACTGAGGCTGTCAGTCCAACAGCCCCAGGGGATAAATGACTCAACCGTTTGTCATTACCTCTTGGAACGTCAGGGGAATCAACAATAAGATTCTGGGCGTTTGAGAGGAAATAAGGAGGGCTAACTGTGATATAGTTATCCTCATTGAGACTAAGATTAGGGAAAAGAAAGCAACAAAATTTATGAGGAAATATTTTGATGATTATAAATGGATTTCTAATTCTAGTTATCATCCTCTTAGGAGAGTCTTTGTTCTTTGGAAAGATGAAGCTTGCCAGATTAACATTGTGAATGAGTGTGACCAATCTGTGAATGTCAGAATCACTGTGGATGATAAAGTCTTATTTCTTTCAGCTGTGTATGGACACAATGGAGACTATGACAGGGAAGGTATGTGGAAGAACCTTGATGATTTTGCCAATCGTGTTGATGGCCCTTGGCTTATCATGGGAGACTTTAATGCTGTGAGGAAGGCTGATGAGAAGATGGGTATTGACCCTCCTTCTACCAAGTCGATGGCTGACTTTAATAAATTCATGATTGATAATGGTTTATTTTAATTGGACCTAAATGGTCCTCTTTTTACTAGGGATAATAAATAGGAGGGGGATAGATTTGTGGCTACAAAGATTGATAAAATCTTATTTAATTCTGATTTTCAATCCAGCTTTGAGGAGTATCATGGTGAAAGTATCTCTAACCTGGTGAGTGATCACAGAAGACTTGGTCTTTTTTTGGGGAAGCAAGTTAAGAAGATGGTCCCTTTTCATTTTATTGATAGTTGGACCAAATACAAAGGTTTTAATGAAATTCTTAAAAATAGTTGGAATATGACCTTGTCTGGTTATGCTATGTTTCGTTTGTACAGAAAATTGGAGAACTTAAAGAAAAACCTCTGTAAGTGGAATAAGGATACTGTTGGGAACTTGCATGATAATCAGTTGAACTCTAAATCTCTTGCTATGGAAGCACAGAAAAAGGCTGACCTTAATCCTACTGACACGGCTCTTAGACAGGAAGCTAATCATTTGAGGAAGGAGGCAAAAATTGCTGCTGATCTTGAGGAAGTCTTTCTCAAACAGAAATCTAGAGTGCAATAGCTGAAAGAGGGCAATACTAACTCTAAATTTTTCTATGCTTCTTTGAGAACTAGAAGGGTAAGAAATTCTATCAAAAGTCTTAATATTAATGGTGTTATCACTAGAGAGGTAGAGACTATTAAAAGAAGTGTTGCTGATTTCTATAAGAACTTATTTTGCAAGGAAAATTTGGGTGATGTCTGGAAAGGGGTTTGGAGTGGCACCGAAGTTTCTGGAAGTCAGAATTCTATTCTTACTAATGTTGTTACTAGATATGAAGTTGATGAGGTTGTTAAGAATCTTAATACTGATAAGTGTCCTGGCCCTGATGGTTTTAATAATTTTTTCTATAAATTTGCTTGAGATGTGATTGGAGATGATGTCTTTGAAGCTGTTAAGGAGTTCTTTGTTAATGGTACGCTTCTGAGAGAAGCTAATAGAACTTTTATCACCCTCATCCCTAAGGGAAATGATTCCTCTCTCATTAAGAACTGGCGCCCTATTACTTTATGTAATGTCTTTTATAAGATCATCTCGAAAGTTCTTGCAAATAGGCTTCAGCTGGTTCTTCCTAGTATTATTGACTTAAATCAGTGCACTTTTGTTAAAGGAAGAAGTCTTAAGGATGCAGTCCTTCTCACCAATGAAATTCTTAGTGAGTTCAGTAAGGCCAATTGCCCCAGTATGTGTGTTCAAGCTGACATTTCCAAAGCATATGATTCTGTTAGTTGGAAATTTCTTTTCTCTATTATGTTCAAGATGGGGTTCTCTATCAAATGGATAAATTGGATTGAAACTATTTTCATGTCTACTTATTATCAAGTCCTGGTGAATGGTGAACCCTCAGAAGTTATTATTCCTTTTAATGGGGTGAGACAAGGTGATCCTATTGCTCCTTACCTATTTGTGATTGTTATGAAAGGTCTTTCTGAGTTCATTAAGAAGGCTGTTGATGATAATTTGATTTCTCCTATTGCTATTTCTAAAACTACTCATTGTTCTCACCTGATCTTTGCGGATGACTTGATGATTTTTTCTAAGAACTCTATGTCTAATGCCTTTGGTATCAATTCTGTTTTGCACGAGTTTGGGTCCTTGTCTGGTTTGCAGGTGAACAAGGAGAAAAGTTCTATCTTTGCTAATAAGAACAATCATATCATTGTAAGGATGTGGCAGATATCCTTGAGATGCATTATGGTAACTATGAAGATACTAAATATTTGGGTATTCCTTTGTTCTCTGGTAAGATAAGGAAGAAACAATGTGAGATTCTGATTGATAGAATCAAGAGAAGAATGGAGAGTTGGAAATCCAGATTGCTTTCTCTTACTGGTAGGGTGGAGCTTGTCAAATCAACGTTATCTTCGATGCATCTATTTTGGGTGATGGCCTTCCCCATTCCTAAATCAACTTTGGAGGAGATAGACAAGATTTTCAGGGATTTTATTTGGGGCCTATCTGAAAACAAAAAAACCTCCACCTTGTCAGTTGGGATCAAGTTTCTCTGCCTAAGGACGAGGGAGGTTTGGGTGTTAGAAAGAGCAAGGAGGTAGCTGAGGCTTGTTTGATTAAAAATGTGTGGGATGTTATGAGGAAGAAGGATACTCTATGGGTGAATTGGATTAATGAGAAATATATGAAGAAGGATACGTTATGGAGCAGTGTTATATCCTCTAATCACTCTTGGATGTTCAATACTATGCTTAGATATAAAGAGAAACTGAAACAGTTGTCTTTTCTGTATGTGGGATCCGGTCAGAATATTTTTATTTGGAAGGACCCTTGGGTCAATGGCTCTTTTCTTCATGATGTGGTGGATAAAAAGTTTGTCATTAGAGCTGGTCTTCCGGGTGATTCTTATCTTAGCGATATTATTTGTAATAGAAGGTGGTCTCTCCATGAGTCGAGATGTTCTGATTTCTTGCTCAATATTTTGAAGGATGTTGTCATCCATGACCGGGAAGATGATCATTGGGTGTTTAAAGGAAGAAAAGAACCTGACTTCAAATTCATATGGGATAATATTAGGGAAAAGAAGATTGTTAATCTGAGGTTTGCCTGGATTTGGAAGAATAAAGCTCATCCCAATAGCAAATTTCATGTTTGGAAAGCTATGCATAATAAACTTCCCACCAACGATTACTCAAGGAGAAGGGGGATCACTGTGATCTCAATCTGCATTCTCTGTATGCATGGGTACGAGGACACTGAACACATCAGTTTATGTTGCTCCTTCATCAAAAGGCTCTGAGATTTGGCTGTTAACAAAGGTCTATGTACGAAAATCCCTGGTAGTTGGGATGAGTTGGAGGCTCTCAAATCAAGGAAGGATGGCATTAGCTGTTCTTTGATTCTTTATCATACTTGGCTGGAAAGAAATAGAAGAATTCATGATAATGTTCAGAAGAGTACTGATTCTGTTTGGAGGATTATTGAAGATGAATTCAATATTTTAGACAAGCAGTGTCCTTGCTAGTTGTGATTTTCTGGTTTGTCTAGTTTTCTGGGACTCTGCTTTCACCTGGGTTTGTTTGTCCTCTGCCCTGCTGCTGTGGTTCTCCTGGTTGATAAGAGTTTTTATCTGAGCTGATGAGTCTTGGTGTTGGGGATGTGTTGTTCTTTTATGAGTGGTTGTTCTGTTTTCGGCTGCTTTTCTTGTGTTTTTGGTGGTTTTTTGAGTGGTGGAGCTTATCCATTTATGGAGTGGCAGAGCTCTATCATATGGCTTGTCTTGGTTGGAGCTGTTCTTTGAGGGGCAGGTTTTGGTCATCTGCAGTCCTTGGTTCTGCTGTTTTCTTCTTTGTTTGCTGGAGTTTGGTCTACATCACAACTGTTCTTGTTGTCATCTTCTCTGCTTGGTCCGGTTTTCCTTGTTCTGTTGGAGAAGCTTTGGGCTGTTCGAAAGGAAGAGCTTGTTATCTTGCTTGGGGAGTATCTATTTGTTTCTTCTGCAGACTTGGAATTTCTGGCTGAATCTGCTGCTGTGGTTCTTTTTGTTCGTGTCCTTTTGAAGCTTCCACTATGGTTCTGTTTGGAGAGTTCTCGGGAGCTGTTGTTTCTTTGCTTTTCCTCTTGGGCGCTGATGCTGACTTATTTTTGTCTTCTTCTTGATATAGAGAGATATGTATAGATAGCCTTCTCTTTTTTTCTTTTTTCTTCTGCTTTTTCTTTGGAAGCATGTTTTTTTTTGTACAGACACTTTTTTCTAAAATACAAAAAAAGCACCCCGAGTTTACCCGACCAAAAAAAAAACAGTATTCAAAAAGGACTAAAATTGAAATATAAGTTCCTCTTGAGCCTTAATTACTTTTCAAGAGATAAGAGAAAGCATATAATCAACTTTATTAAGAAAAATATCTAGGGTTAAGCATAACCCAGGTCAGGGATGTTGCAAATTATAAACCCCTTACAAGGATTTCGTCCATGAAATCCCAGGAAAAAGGAGAGACATATTTTATTCATTTATCATACTATCAAGTCTCCACATAACATATTAATGTCATGGAGATATCATAGATCCTTAATTCACACAAAGTTCTCCCACACAGGGTTATTCTAAGGAAATATTTTTAGCTTGATAAACTTTTCCACCAATTACATTTGTTCCTTCCATTAGTTCAACCTTATCAATGTTTATGCTTATGCAGAGCATAAACCCCTAACATATGACATCCATATTATTTTATGTAACTAGATTGATTTCATAGTTGGCCAATATAGGTAACCAACATAAATCATCTATTATTTCTTAGGTACTGTAATCCTTACTTTGGTATTCATCAGATGTGTTGAGAACACATCTCATTTTTATCATATTCATTTCTCTGTTGTTACCACCAAAGGTATACATGCACAATGTATTTCTTTTATTTTAGGACATTGCTTGTTCCATATATCATTATCTTGGAACCAAAGTCTAAAGCAAACTGATACTTTTCTAAGTATCCATCAACGGATTATTTCTAATCCATGTACATCAAAGGGGAAACATATATATTTAACAGAGGTAATCAACTTAGCAATCCTTTATTTATTTGAGAAAATTCACTTAGCAAATCCTATGTGGTTGGAAAAGTTCACTTAGCAATTTCTATGTAATTGGGAAAGTTCACTCAGCAATCCCTATGTTATTTGGGAAAGTTCACTTAGCAATTCCTATGTAATTGGGAACGTTCATTCAACAATCCTTATGTAATTGGGAAAGTTCACTCAGCAATCCTTATGTAATTGGGAAAGTTCACTCAGCAATCCTATGTAATTGGGAAAGTTCACTCAGCAATTCCTATGGAATTGGGAAAGTTCACTCAGCAATCCTTATGTAATTGGGAAAGTTCACTCAACAATCCTTATGTAATTGGGAAAGTTCACTCAGCAATCCTTATGTAATTGGAAAAGTTCACTCAACAATCCCTATGTTATTTGGGAAAGTTCACTCAGCAATCCCTATATAATTGGGAAAGTTCACTTAGCAATTCCTATGTAATTGGGAAAGTTCACTCAGCAATCCCTATGTTATTTGGGAAAGTTCACTCAGCAATCCCTATATAATTGGGGAAGTTCACTTAGCAATTCCTATTTGGTTTCATTATACTCACTAGATTGTTTCAGAATGACTACTTGATCAGAGTAATCCGAAAGATAACAATCTAAGAGTTCCATACTTGCCCTATTTCCAATAATCATATACCTGGCCAGGGTATACAAGTATTGAGACTAGGTAGTATGCACTTTATTTACTATCATGTTCCTCACTTTTCCTATCTTTATACACACATGATTTTTCATTCCTCGATTTTCTTCAGGCATCACTTCTATATGTCATCTTTTATCACACAGATAAGAGAGATTATAAAGCATTTTAAGGAATACTGAGTAAAATGTAAATTCTCATCTTCCTTGTGTCCTTATAGGACTAGTCAGAGGAAGTTCAAAAACAACTAATTTCTTATTTTTAACACATAGAATCATGAAATGAAATATCAGAATGAGTCTATTTCATCTGACCTGTCACAACCCGAGGGTTGACTATTGCATCAGATTGATTCATTGCATAGAACCTCACAGTTGCTTGTTGTTGACCGTGTGCTTGATTATTAGGAGTTGATGAACCAGCTTGGGACGCTTGTCCACATCCTCTATTGTTACTAGAAAACTACCTCCTTTGTGAGCCTTGTTGACTCTGCCTTAGAGGTAGAGTCACCATTGAATTCCCGTCTGGACATTCCTTTGCTAGATGTCCTGGTTGTCTACATTGGTAATAGACCATGGTCGCAAAATAGGGTCTGTGAGATCCAGTCACCGATGTTGATGCTATGTCGGGGGCTCTACTTGGAGCAATACTACGGTACCTACCCCTACTTGACGTCCATTGCGTCTGGGTATTGCATCTCGATGGTGCTGCCGATGCAGAAAATCTTGGCTTCTTAAAACTTTCGATTCTTTGCCCTTGAAACTGAGTGTATACCTTCTTACCACTAGTCTGTCGTTTCTCGATTTTAGACCTTTCTATCCTCCTTACCGACTCCACAAAAGTGGCAAACCTCTCCCTGTTCTCTAAAGCAGATACAGGAGTGGTCATTTCAGCGTTCAACCCCTTCTCAAAATGCCGAATTCTTTCCTCATCATTAACTGCCATATGCGGACAAAACCGCAACAACTCCATGAACTTAACTTTATACTCGCTAATGTTCATTTGTGTTTGTCTGATCCTCTCAAATTGAGAGATCTTCTCATCTAGATACATCTTAGGGAAGTATCTACTAATGAATTCTCGTCGGAATACCTCCCATCCAATTTCTTCGCCTAGCCTCTTAAATTTTTCTATAATCCACCAATGACCAACACTCCCTTTTAGGAGGTACACTGCATGTCTTACGTTCTCAATTCAGGGATATCAAGGATCCTGAAAGCCTTCTCCAGCTCCATCAGCCACAAATTAGCATCTGCTGGATCAGCTATACCAGCATAATCTATGGCTCCAACCCGACGAAGTCTCTCAAAAGTCTTTCTGGATCCATGTCCCTCATTGTGGGCTTGTTCTTGTATGAGACTTTAGGGTTTTCCTCCTTGTTCCCTTCGTCCACCTCCATGGCGGTGGTACCTTCCTTAGAGTGTTGCTCGACGCCATGGGTTTGATCATGACCAGCAGTGTTTGTGGGTTCTGGTAGTCTTTCATGGTGCGGGGTTCCCCTCCCTCCATGACCGCCACCACGGCCGCCAAACCCTATCGAGGCCATCTACTTTGCTGTGCTTTGATCCATCTCTCCAAACATAAACTGCTACTTTGAAAAATTTCTGAAAACTGATGTTTCTTCAGATCTGGATTACAAGAGTGCAGGATTAATCATCATCCAGCTGAATCCCTTCAACCAAACGTGCCCAAAGTCTAATCACACCTCTCAGGTGACTAGAATGTGTCCCAGTTCAACAGAGGACAATGCACCCTCATATGCCCAGGCAGTTGATAATGGTAGCACGTGTTCTGGGGTGATCCTTACGACCCCAACAACCTGTCACTGATAAAAACCCAGAGCTATATGGTTCAAATGGTGGTAGCCCTCTCCTACATCCTCTATTGGGCAATCATTATGCCTGCTATTCATACATACTTTGATCTAACACTGTCAAACTTGATTGGGATAGTCAATACTACCCCAAAAACCATAGCTTCTCAGGATTACCAGACAATTGTCCTAGAAACTACACACTTCTCTTGGCATCACTGTCTTGGTTTCCCACCGAGGTCCTCACTATTCTGTGCATCAATTCCAAAAAGGTGAAAAACCACTCACGACTCAAAATTTGATGCCAACCTCAAGTTCAATACCTTTTAAACCACCTAATCTTTTTAGTTTTGGTCAGCACCATGTGTAGACAAAATCATAGAAATCCCACAAAGTGAGCCTCATTCTCATTCCCCGTCATTCTCCTGTGTCAGAGCTATTCAAACGATGTAATCTTCTCATGTTGACACGAGGAAATTAATTATAGGATTAAGAAATCCCTTCTAAACACCTCCCAAACATGATAGATTCTCCTTGTCTTTTCTCCTCTAAATTCCCACTACTTGTTGGCATTCCCTTTCAACAAATAGATTGCGTGCTTCCCATATCCTCATCTAGTATGTTCAACAACCAAAAGGCCTTCTCGAGCTCCGTAAGCTAAGATATACATCCATTGGGTATGACATATTCACATACTCCATGACCCCTACACACTTTAGTCACTCTAAAGCCTGGCGTGAGCTAGCCAACTTGATGTTCGGGGATTACCTCCTTGCTCTCTGGATTGGAAGTGCACCTATGAACTGAGTGAATGTAGACATCTCTTCCCAAACAAATATTCAAAATCTAGATGCACCTGTCTTGTTGGATCGATTGGTTGTGTCTTAGGATGCTTAGTGCCATGGATCCTCTCTTACTCATAATGACATCATGTAGCATCTCCACCAAACCAGACGTGATAACTATCAGCATGTTCATCACAAATTCCAGCCATATTTGAACAACAACCAATAGTTAGATATAGTGAACTCACAAGAACAGACACGACATCCCAAACTTATGTCCTTGTACACTTAACAAACCTAGGCTCTAACCCAAATATTATGACACCCAACTCCAACGAGACAAAATTATTTAAAGCCAAGAACTAAGCTTAAAACTTAAGCACCACATCACACATATAAGCCACATATAGATATCAGAATGATTTTTTCTAAAAATGCTAGAACCACTTCCCACTAAACATTTGATTCAAGACACATAGTACGAAATAAGACTGTCATAGCTTACAAGCCTTTAGTCAACAAACAAGGCTAAGTACCACTCCTACAAAATTTCATCAAAAGAAAAATTGTTCAAACTTTTATAGATGTGGTGTTACGTAGAACATGCACACCAAAATATAACCACACTCATAAATCTTGCTTAAGAGGTCAGCTCACATGCCAGAATATAAGGCAGACAAAGGATACCACAAAACACAACTTTCTAAAACACGAGAGTACAAGGACAATTATGACTCTATTCCTATTGTCACAGAATTGGAATCCTGAACCCACAAACCAAGCATATGTACCAAAGGCAAAATATGGAAGCGTGAAATGACTAACATACATGAATAATTAACGGGAGGATACAACAACATAATCTCAACATTCAATAAGTTTAATAAAGAAAACATTTCTTATTACATAGTTTCAATTACAAACTTAGGGTCTAACTATACATGTACGAATCTTCTCATGTACACTAGCTAGGATATTAAAACAAGTAGACTTGATCACATGCTCACAAGACATCAACTCCTGAGCTATCTCTGAATCTAAAACATACTTGAAACAAGAGGGTCAATAGATAAGGAATTAAATACATTCCAGAAACATACATATATACATATATATGGTTTGCATAATTTGAATGTTCTGATCAATTTACTCCACTTATCCCATCAATATCATATATCATGACCTTTGACTAGATTTCCTAGGCATGGAAAAAAAACCCTACCCTAGCCGACCCAATCAACAAATATTGGTTTTATTGGGTTCGCGGGTTGAGAAAGATGGAGAATTGTGAGTATAACATGGACATTAATGTTGTTGGTGTGTAAACACACAAATGACTTCTCGATCCACTCAGTCTAGCACTTTGCCTCCTAGACTCACACAAGCAAAGATGGTAGAGAACTCATCACTGGATCATGACTCATGACTTCCAAGATCTCTCCTCTCACTCTCTCCTCTCTAGTCAAGGCTATCCATATTGTTCATCCCTGTCTCTGTGGCCCTTGAGGGCCTTCATGTTGATATGGGACTGACTGTGATGACAATTAGTCAATGGAGCTACCTACAGTTGGTACTGTCCGGTTAGATGGCGGTGAAGATAGTATGTGTCTTGAATAAAGGATTCTCTACTAGAAGAAATCTTTAGTGGAGCTCTGTTGTGCTTGGGCATGATATATACGTGTTGATTTATTCATTGATCGTGCTGCCCTTTCATTGTCGGCAATTTTGATCTTTTTCTCAGCCGACTAGGTGGTGCTGGATGTTGTGTTCTTCTATTTAGTGGGCACTGAGATCTTGGTGGCACAGTTGTTGTGACCTTCTTCTTAATGTACATTGGGTTATGATGTTGGTTGCCACAGTGCCCCTTCTTTTCTACTGGTGGTGAGTTCTGTCATACCCTTCTGATATGTGGAGCCCTGGGCCAGTCTTAGTAACAACAAATGCCATACCCTTCTGCTGTGCGGAGTCCACAGTGGTGGTGCCTACATTAGTCGTGCCCTTCTGCTCAGTGGACCCTATGGTCTTTGATGTCGGGGACTTCTGTGTCCTTTCCCTCCATTCACATGGGGGATATGGAGGCAGTGGATGATGAGTTCATTTGCTCAATATGCATGGGGGTCTTGGTAGTCATAGTGAATGTCGATTCCCACAATCGTGCATGTTTTCCTGACATGAGTACTTCCTTGCCGACGATGCTCCTAATCCTTCTGCTTGTCTCTCAGGGAGACCGTCTCATCCCTCCTGGGTTGACACAAGGTCATGGTTGGCTGATGGGAATTAGTTCAATTGTGGTTTATGTGACACTAGCTCACTTTTCTTCTCTCTTTTGTTTTCTAAAAAACAATTGGCGGTGGGAGAGTCAGATGTACAAGAACCCTGGCATCATTACAGGTGCTAAAGGCTGATGTATGAGGATGGTGTTGAGGCACTTCATAGCGTGCTTGTGCTCCATGGTAGATATGTCCATCCTCCACCCACAAGGAGGAAGTTGCATTCTTTGCAATAGTCATAAGGGGTGATAATGATGTCGACAAAGGTTCTTTGCTACCAATTTACATGAAACTTTTCATGTACAAATTTATATGCACCACTATCTGGACAACAAGGTGCCACTAGTCTTGTCTCCTTAAGTATCTATTAGGTTTAGGTATTAACGAGCTTTTAGAATTTGTATACTCAGGTCAAGTTTTCTCAAGTAAGGTATTTGTGGGTTTTTGGACTCAGTATATTTTTGGATTTAGGTTAGGCACGAGTTATTTAAATATGGGTCAGATAGGGTTTGGTCAATTTCTCAAATCCAAACCTTTTCCATGGCTAAGATTCCCTTTGCAAGGGTTCATGAGGGTGCTTAAGATTTTCTAACCTTGTTTCAATGTGAGGGACCTCAAATGACTAAACTCATTGACCAAAATCCTATTTATCAACATGGTCCATCCTATCTTGATAACTCAAGTAATATGCCCAACCTTGTATTCGTAACTAGAGAATACATATAGGTAAACAACATTTCTATAATAGAGATATATATTATGTGTTCAAGTTATAAAATCAATGAGACAAATCATCAAATATAATAGTATAATACTACATGCAATATTTAAGCAAGAATACACACATATCAATGTTCAAGAAAGAAAATCATAATCATGTAACTACTAAATCCCGTCCCTAGTTTGGAGGTTTATTAACTTATCCTTGACCATATAGGTCATAGATATCTCCTAATAAAGAACATGATAACATGCATGCATTAAATACTCATTACTAACCCTAGAATGCTCCATTTTGGGGTTAGTTAGTTTATTAGGACATTTCCATCATTTCTTATCTTATTATCTTAATATTAAAAGTAGTAGTTCACTAATCAAGGTCATTATTTTTACTCTGAATATTAAATTTCAAAATCCCATTATATGAATTAACCCTAACGTTAGATATAATAATAAGTTTAGGATTTCATGTCACATTAGGACCCATCATTATTTATATACCAGATGTTGGGTTTTATGGAAAAGATGCTCTTGACCTTGGACACTTAGCAAGTTTATCTAGACACCTTACCTCTTCCTTATCTCTCTCTTTTTAGCTTCTTATACTTTCCTCCTTACATGCCAATGAATTCTTTTCTCTCCTAGCTCACCCTCTCTTCTTCCCTACTTCCTAGAGCTCACCCCCTTCTTGGTGGAGAAGAAGGAGCCCAAGGTGGATGGATCATGGTCGATCTACTTGAGTGTGCACATAGAGCTCAGATCTACCTCTTTTCAAGCTTGTGGAGCTTCCTTAGTTTGTTCTTGCCCTAAGCAAGTAAGATCTTCTCTCTTAGCTTCATTTCCCTTGCTATCCTACCCCCGCTCTCTTCTTACCCTCCTCTCGTTTCTACTTGGCCAAATCCATGGTTCCCATGGTTGGGTTTGGGCTAGAAACATGAAAGACACCCTTCTTCTTGCTTTTTTTAATCTAGGGTTTCTCGTTCTTGAAGATGAAGCTAGTTTGGACGAATGGAGAAGCTCAAAGGTTGGATTTATTCTTTCTTCCTCGAGTTGCTTGCTGTTTGGAGTTGCAACTTCATCCTAGAGGTGAGTTATACAACTTGCTACACGTTTATTGCTTACTCTTAACTTGCCATGAACAAATCTTGCTATAAAACATAGTAATAAGTAGCAAATTCGAATCCTTATCTAAGTTGTGAATATATATGATTATCTTTTAGTAGATAATCTTGTGGTTACTATCCTTAATCTTGTGTGCATTCTTTGTTTTGGGAAATAAGCTTTAAACCTTGCTTGTCCATGAATTGATGGTGTTTTTGTGGTGGAAATCGATGACTGCCCTTGATATATTTTGAATTGGTTCCTATCTTGTCTCATGATCCACTGGTTAGTTCCTTGTATAGAAGGATGACTGTGCCTTGTTACTATCTTGATGGCCTTGTTATATGTCTAAGAACCCATGGTCATAATACTCTTATCTCTGGATCATAGATGATTTCCATAATCATAATAATTAATGGAGTTGAGTAGTTGAAACAATGGGTTTTTCTTGGTGCCTTGAACTGATTTCTGCCTTGTTGAGTGACCCAATGGGTTGGACTTTAAGAAGGAAAGATTATGGTACTTTATCTACTATTTTGATGACTTTAGTGAGATCAAGAAATTGTGGTTATATTTTATTTATCACTAAACGATCGATGGTTATCTTAAGCCTCATGAACAATGGTTTCTCCTTGGGTTATGAGCAGATTTTTCCCTCCTTGTGTTTCGATCCGATAATTGGTTTTGGTGCTATTTGGTTTGACCATTTTGTGCCAGCCAATGGCTTGGACTTAGTTTTTATTTTGGAGTTTCTTATGTTTAAAAAATGATGGTCATGATGCTCTCACAATTAGTTCAAGTTGATGGTCTTATTTTCTCTCTCAGACGATGGTTTCTCACTAATGCTTTGAGTAGATTTTCTCTTGTTTCCATAACTAGATGGTTGGGCTTCTTGTGCCCGATGGTTCCCACCTTTTTTCTATTTGATGGCTTGATGGCCCCAAGAACCAATGGTCATGTTTCCCCTATCTTTTGTTCAAATGATGGCTCCTTAATCCCTTGCCAAATGATGGTTTCCCCCCTCAAATGAATGGATAGTTTTACATGATGCTTGAAGTCTATTTTTCCATCTAGTGCTATAATTCGTTGGTCTCACCAAGATTCATGATTGATGGTTATATTCATTGCTGACTTTCTGATTTGTCTAAGTGTTCGATCGATGGTACTCTTTGGACTGTTTTTTCGAAGTATTAGAATGATGGTTCACTTAGTTGCTCAATCGATGGTTTTCCTTAGATGAACACCCCAAGGTTTTACATGTTTTGCATCCGATGGTTTTACCTATCTAACATTTGAAGCTCTTGGGTGAGGATTTATACTTGGAAGTTTTGGATTTAATGCCCTAATCCGTTGGTTATATTTTATGTAAGTGTAATTTAATGGAGGTGATTGATATACACGATGTAATGGTTTTAATTGCCTTGAACCTGATGGTCAGATGTGTGGTCTATGATTTGATGGGTTGTTCTTAGTGCAATTGGTATGATGGTGGTGATTAATACACATAATTCAAAGGTCATGTTTTCCTTGATACCGATAGTTTTATGTATAATTTGATGGCTTGGGCTTGCTGCACCTAGCCCAATGGTTTGGATTTGACAATTTAGAGTCAATTGTTTTAACACCATGGGTTTGTAGTCTAACCTTTACCCTCGAATAAATATAAACCTATGGTTGTTGTAAAGTGCTTTTTTGTAAAGTTAAGTTCAACTTGCGTTGTTAATTCTAAACCTAGTACAACTAAATCATGGTGGTTAATTATACATAGTTTCCTTGCATATTGTTATGATAAAGGAATGCATTTAATGCTAAGATAATCTTCCTATTTTATCCTATGAACATCTTTTAGTTCCTTATTCCAATGTTATGCTGAACATATGTATCACAAATATGATGATGGTTTGTTGAGCCTTTTGGAAGGTATGGAAAGATAATGATATTCTTGTTGGAAACAATGTGGATGGTCTTATGACTTTGGCAATGGCATTGTGTCCTAATTGAGGTGATATCCTATGTATGATGTGACAGGGATTGGTATGATAACCTGTTACACTAAAAGAGATTACTCAAAACATAAAGCACAATCAATCACTAATTAATCACATACCCAAAAATATGGGTAAATTAAAACCGATTTCAATGTCAGCAAACATTTGCATAAGAGCCCAACATCTTTCTTTTATCCATACTATGGAAAGAATTTGATATGAATTGTTCTATCACCTTAGCCACAAGATATATATATATAGTATAAAAATATTTGTATATGCCACACAACCAAGCATTAGCATGCTAACAAAATTTCGATTCATTTGAAACACCATATACAAACTTTTCCTGCCCGGACCTGAGAGTACAAGGATGACTCTAGGACACACTAGACATCTAATCAAATTTCTCAAAGATTCATTACTATAGCTCCTCTTTGCTACCACATGTTTGTTTTCGTCACTTCCGATTACCTAAAAAAAATGTGGCGAACCACAAGGGTGAGACCCATGTCCCAGCAAGAGATATAACCTCCAACAACATTTATTGATTACAACATGTTTAAGTAAGTAAATAGTTAAGTAGTTTAATTAAATATAACAAATAAGATCAACAATACTGATGATTAAAAAAATACATACATGAGTAGATAATAAATATCATCATTAGGCAAACTATCATCCTTTATCTTGTTGACAATATAGGTAATTCAGTAGCATATGCATATTTAGCATGATGAGCAAGTCTAGTAACACAACATAGCTAACAACATGAGCATGTATAATTGGTTGAACATATCAACATCATAAGAAGAGCTAACAACATAAGCACAACTATCTGGATAAGCATGATTATCAATATATGCATCTCTAGTAAAAAAGGCATGGCTAGCATGCTAAACATAACTATTAACATGAGATAGCTAGCATCATGATTATAATCAGCAGTAGTAGTATAGTCATAAACATAATCATGACTATTGTATGTACACATCTACAATCTTAAGAATATCCAAAACATAAGTATATCTACTATCTCTTAATTGCACTAAGCATCATCTTTATGTAAAGATAACAAACAAGGGTTATCATTCAATATGAAACATTGTGTATAACCCTAAGCAAATATGCTACACGGCTGTATTACATCTTTTATTACGCCCTGAGGAAATTGAGGATACCACTCAAAATCCAACTGACCACTATTAAGTCAAAATCAGTTCCATACAAGATCTTGGAAGAGACGGACTCCTAAGATCTTCTCCGCCCCTAGTCAGTACGGGTCCGCCACAGTGACACATAAGGTCAAGATGCTAATAGCCTAGTCCATCCTTGGTACATGTCATTCCACTAGTGAAAGGAGGTGGGTACACATACCCTACCATCCAAGGTACAACCACAGTTGTCCTCTAATCGTGTCACATATATAATCACTGAGACATGGCCGTAGTCGTTCTCAATCACATCAGATGTATGAGGCATGACCATAGACAACCTCCACAATATGCATTGTGGATGACAAGGATATATCCTCAACTTGCCACCCCCACATACTCAACAGTATGCGCTACTAGTTTCCCTTAGGAATACTCGTTTTACCATCTGGCAAATTCTGACACTCAAATAGATCTATGGAACATGGCACTACATGATTAGAGTTTCACTTGATTAGTTATGCCAATTGGGTGAATTAAGGCTGCATCAAATAAGTGGACATACAAACCCTAATTCACTTCTAACAAGAACATAAACATCACAACTTCAAAAGATATAAAATGTGTGAACCATAATTTCTCATCTCATCATCACATGGTACTATTCACTTGCCATTCATGAGACCACACTAGTCATCATACTATCACAAGATATAAATATTTTTCACAATATCACAGGGTATAAACCCTTATCAACATAAGAGGATTACACCTCATTCATGGCTCAACCATGCCCAAAGGTCATTAAGACCATCATAATATTCCCTGCAAGATCATCATTATCTTTGCATGCCTTATAACAAGGTTCAACAACATCACTTACATATAATACACCAGATCAACACAATATTGCATTAATGAGCTAGGAGATATTCAGAAACAATCAAAGTAGGGTTATATTAACATTAAGAACATTCCTTTATTACATCAACATGCAAGGAATCTAGATATGATTAACCCTCATCATATTCATAATGCACATGTTTAGCATAAGAAAGTATCAACCATGTGGCTATGATAACCACCAATTAACACATTAGGGTTATGATCATATTAAGGAGGTCATTCCACCATCGTTCCATCATATAAGAATGTTAAACATGAATACTTATCTTTATATATTTGCATTAGAGTTAGGTTCAACATGACAAATTATATCAATGTTACTAATCAACACTTATACCCAAACCCTAACTCACGACATCCCCATTAGATCATGGATACATAAGGTGAAGAATCACCATAACATTCCATACTATTCTCAAGTATGAACCCACACATAAATCAAGGTGTCACTATCGAGTTATAGCATACTATGGTTTCAACAACAATAAGAGAGTACCCCATGATTGAATTAGTCATTCAAGGGCTATTCATACCCAATTACCATCATTTAGTTATATTAAAGCTAGGTATAACAAGCTATACTTCATTAGGGTTACATATCAACACAATATGGTTATCATCCCTTCTATCATATGAGTGAATAGGTAATACTACCTTATTAAGGGCAACCCTCCATTTGTTCCATCATCATTCAACCCATATCACCATACCACAATGTCACCCAGAACCATTGGATGTTTAAAAGGTAAGACAAATGGTTGTTTACATAAGTAAACACCTTGGATAAACCACATATGAATTCATTGATTTGTTCTCTAGAAAGAGTCACCATTTAACCCTAGACATCCCTTGATTAACAACAAAAAAAGTTCCATTGAGAGTAGGGTAAAACCCACAATCGACTATTCATTTAAAACAAGCCATCCATTGTCAACAAGTAAGCTCCTTAAGTTGATCATATAAATAAAACCATCTAAATCACATTATTAGGACCAACATATTACATTAGCCATCATTCCAATTTATTGGAGGAATAAACAATAGATCTTTACCATTGGGTCAAGTTCATATGTTAAAACCATCAATTATAGTATAGATCTTACCATTGCATCAAGTGACCCAAGAAACCATTGGTCTAAGGCTTAATTTATGCTACAACTACAATGCTTAACTTACCATAGGTTGTAGAGACCTGATACACCATCATATTAAATCACCATAGGTTGTTAGATCAACACTATATTCATTAGTCAACATCAAATATTAAGCTAATGTCATCATTGATTGATAACATCAATAGGGTACTTAATGATTGATCATTAAACTTCTAATTGATCCAAAACCTGACCTAAGGGGGGTGACCATAGGCTGTCACCATAATTTGACAACTTTGATCATGACCATCAGTTGTCATGAAGATATATTCATAGGGTTGTTGCAATGGTAACATCACCGGGTCATGGATTTATATAAGAAATCAGCTTTAAACCCTAAAATTGACCATTGGTTGATAGGTGCTTAGCACCATAGGTTGTCAAACCAACCTGATCCAAGTCATATTATACCTTAGGAATAACATACACATGATAACAGGTTCATCTAGAACTGAAATCAGAACAGGGAACATTATAAAAATCGAAATCCAAGTCAAGCATAGCTTTTTAGTGCATGAATCATCATTTTCAAGCAAGAACATGAGCTAGCAAGCTTATGGTAAGCAATAAACGTGGAGAAAGTTATAAAACTTGCCTCTAATGAGAATATGAAACCCCACACAGAAGAAATCTTGAGCAGGTAGGATAGAAAATCCAAGAATAAGCTATGAACTCGTCCATCTAGCACCTTTTCTTCATCAAATGAGCAAACCCTAAGCATAAGGTGCAAGAAAGGTAGGGTTTTAGAGCTTTAGAGCAATTTATACCATAGAAAAGCAAGGTTATGACCTGGAGGAAGGTATAATGAAGGCGAAGAGCAATAGAAATGGAGAAGGAAAGAAGAAAATAACTTGCCTTGATCAGAATCCCTAGAAGATGACCTTGGAAACCCTAGGTAGGGCTAAATGGAGCTCTAGGAGACATTCTTCTCCAAAAAGAGGTTGTCTTCTACCTTAGAGCACTTGGTTCCACATAAAAATAGAGGGGAGTCCTTTATACAGGTTAAAGGAAAGATAAATAAAGCATAGTTTCATACTTGGGCAAGGAAGAGGTAAATATAGCCCATGGATAAGGATGGAAGCAAGCATGAGGTGTAAAAGTAGCTTCCCCATGTTTCTATGGCCTTAAACTATTAAGAATATAAAAGCACACACACAAGAAGCTCTACCACCTTCCTTATAGACCTGCTTGTCTTTCCTTTGTCTGATTTCCCAGCCAATCACATAATTCATTAGTTGATAGCTGCTAAAGGTAGCTCATCCGTGAAGGGGTAAACCCTAAACTGCCCTTGGAGAAAATATCTTCAAACCAAGGTTTAAATAGGTACACCAAGGCTCAAAAAAATCAAGAATTATGAGATAATATTCAAGGAACATAATTCAAGTGATAAATTGCAAAGAAAACCTCTCAATTGGGTAAATTGTAGAAAAGTCCAAAATATGCATAAAATTGCATAACTTGCTCAAATAGTGTCCAAATTGGACCAAATTTGAAACTTAAGCTTATTATAATTTCAAAGCATATCACAATGTCATATTAGGGTTATAAGAATTAAATTATGATAATTAAGCTTATTCAACTCATTAAGCAAGTTTAGGGGCCTTACAATTGATATCCCATGATGATTAGATGATGATTATGAAATCATGTATGGCAGTGAAACATTACCATGTGATGATGTGATCAACTTTATGTTTCATACATTTTATAGTTTTCAAAGTTGTTATATATTAATGTTGGCTAGAAATGAATTAGGTTTGTTTGTCCACTTGTTTGATAAAGCCTTAATTCACCCAGTTGGCATTAACTAATAAAGTGAAACCTTAATCATGTAGTGCCCTGTGAAGAGATTCGTGGAAGATTCAAGACCAAGAAAAATGCCACATGAGATACAACCCAATCATGTACAATAAAAGTTACAACTGGCCAAATTGACAACTGCGAATAACCACCAAATAAATAATAAAGCGGAGAACATATTTGTACATAATTCTATTAAGCAACCTCAAAAGAATACAAGGATTTCACTCTCTCACAATTCCATGCCCACAATAGAATCTTGTAACCCACTCTCGTTCTCTCTCCCCTTTGTCTATCCTTTGTGGCTTCCTATCTTTGACACATAATGTTGTCCTATGTTGGCACACCCGAAGTTACCACATGTTGGAGCCCCCACACATCAGCGCACCTTGGCACACCTCATCCATTAATGTCTACCTCTATTTATAGATAGGGACTCCCTGTTAGATAGTACAAGAGGATACAACTATTCTATATGGATTAGGAAATGACAATACAAAAGGGTAAGGAAATAATGTCTTGGACTCCAAGTCTAACATTAATTTCACTTCCCTAATATTGTTAGATATTATTTCTTATCCAATTAGGATAAGAGACAAAATCCTAACAATTTACACCTTGTACCTTATCCGCTGAAGTTGCTCCTCCAAGAAGTCTTCTCCCGTTCTTCTTCTATGTTTCCATCCTCAGAAGCTACTTCCATTTCCAGAAGTGTATCACCATGCATGCCTATATGGAGTGTGTGTTCAGACATGGTTGTCCGAACCCTTCATGTGAGAGCTCTTCATGTTGTATAGTTTGAGAAACTATACTGCCTCCACCTATAGTTGAAAGACCGCATCCTTCTCACCTTTGGCCCCCATGCCATAGGGTTGTGCCTTCTTTTAGTCACACCCGCTTGAAGACACTATGTGGTCGGTCCAACCACACCTTCCTCTTTCAAACAATTGGCAGCTTCACCTCTGTACATGTTGAAGTTTGTAGCTGATTTTGCAATCTCACACCAGATTGCCCTTGAGAGTTGAATACACGTAGCACTCTTTAGATTCATGACGTCTGCCACCCATGCAACTACTTCATCTACGCCTCCCATATTGGTAGACCTCTCGTCAGTCGATCCTCATTTAGTTAGAAAAAATCCAACCAATCATTAGAACCAGGTAGCCTCCATGGACACTTGCCCCTTGTAAGTTGACAACATGACTCCACCTCACGTTGATATTTCACAACTAGTAGATTCACACCCTCCTGATTCCATGACCCCCCAACGGTAGTTGTCAACGTCATCATACTTTTTTGTGCCCCCAATACTTTCTGATCGTCTCGTATGAACATTGGTCTGATACCACTTGAAGAAATTTGTGGAAGATTCAAGCCCAAGAAAAATGCCACACGAGATACAACCCAATCATGCACAATAAAAGTTACGACTACCGACATCAACAAAGACAATAACCACCAAATAAATAACCAAACAAAGAACATATTTGATGAAGAAGACCACATAATTCTATTAAGCAACCTCTAAAGATTATAAGGATTGTCACTCCCTCACAATCCTGTGCCCACAATAGAATCCCGTAACCCACTCTCATTCTCTCTCCCCATTGACTATCCTTTTTGGCTTCCCGTCTTTGGCAAATAATGTTGTCCTACATTGGCACACCTGAAGTTACCATGCCTTGGGAACCCCACACATCGGTGCATCTTGGAACATCATATCCATCGGTGTCTACCTCTATTCATAGATAGGGATTCCCTTTTAGATAGTACGATAGGATACATCCATTCTATACGGATTAGAAAATGACAATACTAAAGGACAAGGAAATAATGTCTTGGACTCCAATATTAAAAGTAATTGCACTTTACTAATATTGTTAGATATAATTTCTTGTCCAGTTAGGATAAGAGATGAAATCCTACCACCATGTGTCGTAGATCGATTCTGGTGTCAAGGCTTGCTAGATGGTTAAACAAGTATTCTTCTAATGGAAGCTCAAAGTCATATACTGTTGAGTATATGCATGTTCACAATGATAGCTACTGTCATACCCTAGCAGGAGAATGGTTGAGGCCATATCTCAGATGATATGATTTAGTATGTGTGTATGTTTTGAGGATGGTTGCGATCATACCTCAAAATGAGAACGAATGCAGTCGTATCTCAGTTTCACTAGTGTCGTGACCTATACCTAGGGCGGACTAGGCTGTTTTACAACTTGACCTTATGTGTCACTGCGGTGAACCCGTACTGTACGGGGGCAGAGAAGATCTTAGGATTCCAACCCTTCTATAGACCTTGTATGACATTGATTTTGACTTATCATCGGTAAGTTGGATTTGGGTGGTACGACTCAAATCCTGAGGGCATTAATAAAATAAATAAACAACCATGTAGCATGTCTGATTAGGGTTATACACAACACTTCACATTGGATGATAACCTTTTTTTTCTATTTTTACATATAAATGATGTATAGTGCAATAAAAGAAGTAACTAGGTTTATGTAGTTAGGTATACAATTACTGTTGGTTATATTTATGATGCAAGTTACCTCATGCTATTAGCAATGCCTATATTGCTAATCATTCCTATACTGTTAGTTATAATTATGTTATTAGAAATGCTTATACTGGTAGCCATGCCTATGTAGTTAGGTATGTTTATATTTCTAATCATACTAATTCTAGTAGTTGTGTTTATGTTGTTAGCTCTACTTATGATGTAGACATGCTTATCCTGTTAGACATGATATGCTGTTAGACATGATATGTTGTTAGACATGCTCATGTTATTAGCTTTTCTCATCCAATTGGATGTGTCTATGCTGTTAGATATGTTATAATGTTAGATATGCTTATGCTATTAGTTTTGTTTATGACTATAGACATACTATATTGTTAGACATGCTCCTACTATTCAAATATGCTCATCAACTATCGATAATTATGATGCTAGTTAGGCTCATGATGATGGTTATGCTCATAGTAATATTTACATCTGGCATTTGATAATAATGCTAGATTCTAATACTCTGATTAGATTTGCTCTTAATAAGAAATTTATGATTGATAGTTCCTTTATGTTGCTTAGTCTGTCTATATGCTTAATCTACTTAATTCACTTAACCTATTTATTTACATAACTTGTTGTAATCAATAAGCGTTGTTGTGAGTTATATCTCTCTCTTGGGCATGGGTCTCACATATGGGTCACCATAATATTTTTAGGTGATCGTGATTAGCCATAGAGGACCTGTGGCAATGAGGAGGAGCTGATGTAATGGAAATTAGAAGATGTTTCTTAGATGTCTAGCATGTCCTAGAGTCATCCCTGTACTCTCAAGTCCGGGCAGGAAAGTTTTTTAAATAGTGTTTTATCAACTCAAAGCTTTCATAGTATTATGATTTTATGCATGTCGATAATATGTCATGTGTATATGTAGTGGATAAGGCCACAAAGTCAAAGTAAGAAACTTTTGATAAGATTTATGAAATAATATGAGATGTTGGGTTTTTACGGAAATGTTTTTGAGTAAGTTTGTGAAAATTTAATAGGTTTTAATTAACTCTCTTTTTATACATGTGTTTTATTAGCGTATGATTGTGTTTGAGTTTGAGTAATCTCACTTTGTATGATGGGTTGTCATATTGGAGGATGCACCGACAAGAGTTTCTAGCCTCTCTACCCAAACCCCACGATCACTCACCACTATGCTATTACAACATGTTGTAGGAAGGGATGTCTCACTTTTTCTCCCCATCCCTTCCAAAAAGATCTGATAACTCACAAGGGACTCAAACATGTCTTTGGGGTTGACTTAGAGTGCCCTACCTTGAGAATTAACAAGTCTGATGGCTCCTCCAACACCTAGTGTCCTTCATCTAGATGTTTGCATCAATGATAGTTGGGGGTTGGTCAGGGTGGAATGTACAACCCCCTATGGGGTGTTTTTAGGATCACAACCCCAAGAGTCAGTCTCTCCCTCATTTTCCTTTCCTCCCCATTTCTATGCTCATGACAATGGAGAAGGCCACTTGGGCAAGGGGTTATTCTCCTCTTCTTGGTAACCACACGCCCACATCTCTTTCTCATTTAACTACTCCCAACATGGAAAAGGGAAAAGGAGTAGAGGGAGGGTGTGGAGTGCATGGATGGTCATTGACAGATGGGGCAAGATGCATATAAACCATCCATCCACCTACCCTAACAATTCTAGTGGTAGGGGATGACTTAAGGGTCGTCCTTCCACTATTGATCCAACAACCTTGATTTGACCGTGTGTCCAACCTAAAGGAGGTTAGTGTGACATTATATTTTTACTTAAGACCAAAATAATCATTTGAACAAAGTTCTTCTACATTATTTGAAGAATTTGATACATCTTGCAACACCTATAACCTCTAGTAGGAACATCCAGTTCGAATGCAATTTTAAATAATGGCTTCTTCATCAAATAAAGGTTCTTGTTGACAAGTTTGAGACCATAGTTTCAACCTTTTATTATCTAAATAAATTCGTCAAACAACCTTATAATTAGTTGTATAAACCTTGAATTGAATGCGCTTAATCATCAAATCTTGATCAAACAAGCCAAGAATACTTCTTGTGACCCTAATGCAACTCATGATACGTTATTAAGCCCCTTGGATATATTTATTACAAAATCGAATATTTAGCTTCAAAAACTCTAAATTGACTAGTAACTCACATAACCATCTCCATGTAAATAAATGACCCTGAATGATATTTTTTGATCCTTTATTGTTTTTGTGGTCATACATTTGACTAAAAAAGAATTATATTTCAATAAATTTCTTCTCACCTTGGAATCAACCAAATGAGGTCATTCAGGACCCATAAAAAATATATTGGATATTCAACTATTAAAATAGGGCTCATCAGATCCACCACGCCTTAAATGGAATTTTGTCCTTGAAATTCAACTAATATCATACTCAAGATTACAAAGTAGGGTTTCTACCACGTTTAGGTCACCACCTCTAGGTGACAAGGCATCCATAATTACAAATTGCACTTCCTAGGTTGTCATCATAGGATTTAAAAGCAACTAGGGTGTATCCATCTCAATTCATATAGATTAGAGCATCACTTTAGGTATGATTCTTGACATGACACTTTTTAAAACATTAGGATTTACATTGCTTATTCCCATAAGAATTTGGATTTTTGTCATATATATGAAGTTGAGGAGGGATATCAAGATCCATGTCATCAACTACTTGAAACAACACATTCATTATCATAACCTTCAATTAAGATTAACATCACACTTATATTTCATCATTAAGCTAGATTTTTTCATGATTGCATAGTTTAGCTTCACCAAAGATTATGTGCATTATCACAAATCGTGTTTCTAATATTTTGTTGGATTTGTGGGTTAAGAATGCATACACTATAATCATTGAAACTATAATATAAAGGCATCTTCATTTCAAGCTCATTATTTTCATACTTATATATTTCATGTGTGGTATAGGTTCATATTAGGCCAGGCTTATAAGAGTGACTTATCATACATATAACAAGAATATACATATTTATGGTTTGCATAATTAAATGAATAAGAAATAAATGATATAGTACTTAGCAAAGACTGAACCCATATTTTAGTCAATTTACTCCAATTATACAAACATTATTGTATATCATAAGGCCTTTGACTAGCTTACTATGGGAAGTGTCCATGAGGGTGGGCAAGATTAGGTAACCCTGTTTGTATGTGAGGGACCTCAAATAACAATAATCATTGAGCAAAACCCTATTTGTCAACATGGTCTGTCATATCTTGATAGTTTATGAATTCATATTCATCCATTTTTATCGCATCTATTAGATCATTCCTCAGGAACATTTTGTTGTTGTTTCCTAGTTTTAGGAATGAATAGCATTAATTTTTCTTTTGTCTTTTAATTAGAGTTTTTGTCACAATTTCTAATTTTATCACAAAAATAGCCCAATCACTCCAAATCCCAATAACCCCAAAGATTAGAAGATTAAAGAGGATTCAAAGATACATTTTCAGCCTCCTAGATTCTCTAGTCGGTCGACTCATGCAAGAATTGGACCGATCTAGAACCTTAAACCGATTGATTGCCACCCAGTTGACTGGACACTCTGTCGACTGACTTAACCCAAATCCAGAAGGCACATTTTGTTGGAAAATTGATTATCTCATCTCAGACTGGTCAATTGACATGCCTTTAGGCCGAAGCATCATTCCATTCAATTGGGTGATTTATTCCCACACAGTTGATTGACCTGCATAAAAGTCGTGCAACAAAATAACCCAATTGACTGGTTGAGTCACCAATTGACTGATTGGAGAGCTGGATCTAGACTTTCCAGCTGCCTCTAGGATCCCTTTTTAGGATTTTAGGGCCACATTCATGGGGGGGGGAGTCCAAGCAAAAACCATCGCGTACTCGACCATCTCAGATCCTCCCTTGGGTGCACAAAGCAAGGAAGGGAAAAAAAGGAGTTGTCATCATCCTCATGGAGATTGCTTTATTGTTGCTAGATCCTAGCAACATGACTCTTTCTATCCCTAACATTACTTTTGTGTTTGTTTTATCATGACAGAGTAAAAACCTTCATACTAGGGCACATGGAGTATCTCCATAGCCCATATCTTATTTTAATTATATTTGACTCTAAGATTCTATTGATTAGATGTTTTTCTTCTAAATTATATACATGTTCTATGTTTAGATCATTATATTTTTTTGTGTGTGAAGAGATCAATTATGCCAACATTCTATGAACCCATAAATTTGTTACGAGATACCTAACAGAAATCTATAATTAATCTATCAATTTTATCTTGTTGGTTATAACTCTTAGTGCTGTGATCCCAAATCCATGAGTTGGAACATGGGTTGAAACTCATAAACTCTTGACAAGATCCCTAATAGAGATTAATAGGATGATTGAACAATGATCCAAAAATGCCAAGATCTCAGATTTATGGGAAGCTCTACCCTTGCGAGAATTGTGTTCTACAAGGATACAAATCTTACTAGTCCTGAACTAAATAATTAAAATTAAGGAATTGAATCAATTAAGGTAAATATGTGTTCTATGGTGGTGAACCATCAGACCCCCATTATATCTATATTAATTGAATTAAATCAATTTTACTTCTGCAACCTTTATTTCCTACTTTAGTTATAATCTCTCTCCAAAACCATATTTCAAGTATTACTTTTAGAAGTTGATTTGAATAGAACTTAATCACGTTGTTCCGTAAAATTGACCCTTTTATGTACTAAAATTAACTTGTTTTCTTGCAGGCAAGTTAATTTCCTCTTAAAATGCTAAAATCTAGGAAATCATATTCCCTGGTGAAATTACTGTGAAAGCAACACACATCAAATTTTGGCATCATTACTGTGGACAACAGAGTTTCTATAGAACCCCATATCTTTGAATAATTAAAAATCTTTTATTTTCAATTGATAATCACTCTTATCTTCTTGAACTTATTCTTCCTCAAACCTTAAACATTGTTTGATCACTTTTCAAGAATTACTAGTTTATGCAATGTTCTCAAAGCATTGATTCTACACTATTTTTGTTCAACCCAAAGATCAACAAAGCCTTCCATCGCCAAAACCAGACCCATCTGTACATGATGGATGAGAAGGAAGTCAATCATCAGATAGAATGGGACCTCTCCATGCAAAGAGAGGCCATGCTGAGCAAATAAAGGATAGCTACAACTGTGGAACTAGAAGCCCGACACACCACACTATAAGAAGTAGAGATGTACAAACAACTTAAGGACTTTTTAGTCCCAAAATCCTTCGATGCTCTACATCCCTTCATTCCTATGGCTATCACCACTCCAGAATTCTAGATCCGTTTGCAAAGGATTAACATGCTTCAAAATAGTGCATTTTGCTAATTAGATAGGAGAGAATTATGAAGAACATCTTGAGCGCTTCATCAAGCTTTGTGTTTTGTAAAAGAGGCTAGACATTTCTGATGATGCAATCAAACTGTGACTATTCAAATATTCCCTGATAGATCTAGATCATAGTTGGTATAATAAATGGAACGAGATCATATCACCACCTGAGAAGCTCTCCAGGCCAAGTTTCTTGAAAAGTACTGTCCCCCATCTCTCACCTATTAGATTAGGGGACAAATCATACAGTTCACCATGGTTCTAGGAGAAACCTTGTGTAACATCCCTGACCTGGGTTATGCTTAACCCTAGACGTTTTGCTTAATAAATTTTATTATACGCTTGCTCTTATCTCTTGAAAATTAATTAAGGCTCAAGAGGAACTTATATTTCAATTTTAGTCCTTTTTGAATAATGTTGAAATAATGTTTTACTTGTTTTGGGCTAAAGTGCAAATGACCCAAGTTAAGTTGTTAATTTGCAAATGTTACATGGTGAAATGTTCCTCTAGTATTGAAGCATCATAGGAAAGAGAATGATGCAGAGGTATGGCTTGTAGGGGCCTGAATAACAAGAAAGAGTCTGTTGAGCAATGTTTGTGCATTAAAACCTAGTTTTGGTGTAATGTGCAATTTACCCAAGATCTAGGGTTCAATATGCAAAAAACCACTTCAAGAGGGTCCCTCATGATTCTTGGCATCATGTAGAGAAAAGAATTTGAGAGGGGAGCCTCATTTGAATCATTTTGGAAGAGAGAGAAGCTTGATATTAAAATAATCAAGATTTAAGCATAATTGGAACTTTATTTCAAATTAATGCAAAAAATAAATATGTTAATTGAAGTGCCCTTCAACTAAAATTTTAAAGGTTGAAATCTACATATATGGACGAGCATGTGCCTTGCAAAGGCAATGGAAATATCTACGTGAGTGGGGAACCCACTCACATTAAGAAAACAAAAAGAAATATCCACTAACTTATGGATATTATTATTATAAGGGTTAAGGTGATTAATTTGCTTTTCTTTAAAACATGGATAATTGAGAGGAATAAGAGGAAAAGGAGATATCCTCGTAACCAAGGAAGGGAATGGGGGCAAGTGGAAAGGAAATGAAGGAAATAATCCATACTTTCTCTCTCTTAAATGAATTTTGAATAAAATTCATATATATGCTCCTTTATCCATGAGTTGAAAGGGTAATTTCGAATCCACTTTCACTTATTGATTGAAAAATGACCAAGGGAGATTTGGAGGATCAGGAGGACGACCCCCAACCTATTGGTAATCTCCATGACCTCTTTTCACCTTGATTCCATGGTAGAAATCGAAAATCAATGCATGATTTCTTCTTATCTCCATTCCATCTTCAATTCAAGCCATTCCTTTTCACTCAAAGCTTAAGGATGAGCTTGGGATAGTGGAAGGTGTTGCTTTCACCATTAAAGACGTGGAGGTTGAAGCTTTGAAACTCGATTGAAGGTAGGTTATATAACTTGAACCCTTGAACATTGTTATTGATTCCATATCTTTATCAATTGTTGATTCCTTATATATTCTCCAAATTTTATTTGAATGATTGATGAAATCACCATGGAAATTATAGAAAGTTTCATGGGTTTATAGCTTGAATATGACAATGTCATCACAAGCACACACATCAATTAATATCCTAGGCAAACAGTTTCAAAATTTGAGACCAATCGGTTTCAATGGAATTAGCCAAACGGTTTCATCAAACCGTTTGAAACCAAACGGTTTCAAACCATTTGGAGTGGTTGACCATTTGCAATGGTTGACCATTTGAGGAAATATTCTGTTGTAATTGGATATTGATCCAACAGTTTCAATTGGTTTGATCTTAATGGTTTCAATTGTGAATGATCCCTCAAATGCAAACCCTAATCGGGTTGAGTGTTGAATCCTAAAGTAATTGAATGAATTTTTGGGTTGACTAGCCCAAACAGTCTCAAGACCATTTGGAGGTCACCTAAACGGTATCAAGACCGTTTGGAAGTCAACCAAGACTGTTTGGAGGTCATTGAAATGACCTTAAGACCATTTGAGGTCAGGTCATGTCATGGTTTGATGGTGATCCAATGATTTCAATTGAATTAGTTCCACAATGTCAATCATTGATGGTTCCTCGATTTCAAAACCCTAATTGATGGTTTCTTGATTATAAACCCTAGTTCAATTGGGTTCAAAACCCTAATTGAAGGTCCAATTGAAGGGTGATTCAATGGTTCAATTTAAGAATAAATAAATAGTTCAATTGATAGATGGTTTAATGATTGAAACCCTGAATTGATAAAGTGATGGAAGACCTTTTTCGTCCATTCAGTTTTGAGAGAGTTTTGACCAAACGGTCTTAAGACCATTTGAGTCCAAACGGTCTCAAGACCTTTTGGGATCAAACGGTATCAAGACCATTTGAGACCAAACGGTCTCAAACCATTTGGAGACCCAAGTGGTTTCAAGTGTGAATTGTCCATACGGTTCAATTATTGTTTTGCTTAAACGATTTCAAACCATTCGAGGTCTGAGTGACCAAGACCATTTGAGGTTCAATTGGTCAAACCATTTGGACACCTAATATGATTAAAGGTCAATTAGCTACTTGATTATTAATGTTGTTAAACAAAGGTGATTATAATGATTAACCCTAACTGTGTGTACCTAAAAGAAGAGCCGACCTAGATCAATCGGGGAGTACTTAACATCCTAAAGAGGATGAGAGAGAGAGAAAGTGAGAGAGGAATGCTTGCATAATTAAGCCCTAATTCTCTCATTATGAATAAAATATGTAATCAGTGCTTGATCCATAATAATGAGATCATGAAACCCTCATCGAAAAGATTAATGAGCCCTGACCCTAATTTAGGGCAAAGCTATGTGAAACCCTAATTTAGGGCAAAGCTAAGTGAAACCCTAATTAAGGGTAAATCTATGTGAAACCCATATATGGGGAGATGTTATGTGAACCTTAATTTATAAAGATGGAAAACCCTATTCCTAATAATGGAATAGTGATTAATATATTGATAGGTGAAATACCTAAAGGGATTGGTAATGGATGGCCTTATATCAATATTGCCTTAACTCAAAGATGAGTCCATATCATTAGTAATAGTTGCGTATTCTAAATAAGTGACTTATGACCAATACATTACATGATAAATGTCATGAGCTGGTGCATAAATTATTAGGATGGAGAATACCCTAATACAAGCTAAGTGGATGAACTCAAGTAAGATAAAGGTGATGAGGGAAGTGATACATCAAGATATGATACATATCACATCCAACACCTTAATATTTATACACCTTGATGTATTTTAAACCCAATATATTTGGATGAGTGACACATGAAGTGTGTCATGTCAATTGTTACATTGAGATGTAATGCACTTTGATAAGTGTAGGCTAACATGCCTTATGAAAAGGTTAATCCAAATCAATAAACCTTGATACAATCTTATTCTGGTAAAGATGAGAGAGAAACTCATACTTTGTGTTGATAATTCATTTAATGATGAATGATGAGAATAAATAAGTATGATTGAATACTTATGTTATCAATATTGGCTCCTAGCTGTGTGAAACAATGAAATAGACTTGATCATTAATAATATGATCTTGAGAACCTAAATGGTTATTTATGGAAAACCCTAATGGAGGGTGATGATATGCAAGAGAAATCCTAACCCTAAATTGGGTAATAGGATATAATAAACCCTAACACAAGGTAATCTATGTGAAACCCTAATACATGGTGATGCTATGTGAAATCCTAACACAGAGTGATCCTGTAACATATCGAATCTTAAACCCTACCCTAGAACTTTGATCTTTTGGGTTTTTCCAAACAAGGTTGAGGTTAGGATGATCCTAATAATCTAATGCATGAAAAATGTAAATAATATGTCACATAATTCATTTGGTGATAATAAGATGATAAATAACTTAATTGGATGCATAGTATGGTTAATGGGCCTCTAATGGGACATATGATGTAATCCATGTAATAAAGCCTCAAAATAAAGAATAGACTTCAAATTCGTAATCTACACATCAAAATAAGCCTACATGTCAATTTTCATCTAATTTGGACAACCTTGAAATAATGAGTATATATAAGAGAGAGAAAACTGCCTAAAAGGTGTAATTAATAAATAAATGTAATTCTTGACACCAAAAGTTGGAAATAAAGCCAAATTCGTATTCAACATAATGAACATACCTTAATGATGAAGTTTCACCTAATTTGGATGATCCTTGTGTCATTAATGCATCAAGAAAGAAAAACAAAGAATATATTAAATCACATATCTAATGTTTCCAAAAGTAAAATCTAATTAAAGATTCGGAATCTACATCTTTAATTAAATTTATGTGCAAATTGTGGTTTTATTTGGATGAGTCTAGAACCCCTAAATGAGGAAAGAGAAAATACATGCATTATTGGTTTACACTTTGGATAATTCGAATTATTTTTCCTATTTTCGCACCTAAGTCACTGTCACGTGCTCTTTATAGTTTTTTGGATGATTTTAGACCATCGTATGTGCAATCCGATGGCTGTGGATCATCTCCTACCTTGGGTAGGAGTCCGCCCGACTTTGAACAGTAGCTGTGAGTTTCCCGTTTTCCGTTCTCTCTCGATTCTCAGCGAAATCTTCTGATTTTTCTTCTAAAAGCTTCCTTTTGTGAATCCGATCCTAATGATACCAAGTTTGACCCCTAAGACTCTATATAAAGGAAACCCCCAAAGTTGTCTTCTTGGCAGTTTTTCGCTGTTGGGTTCCTGCTGCACCTCCTTCTCGTGAGATTGCCTACAATCGATCCTTGGACTTCTCTGTCATCTCTTTTGGTCCCAATTTGATCGGGGATAGCCTGGAGCATCTGGGCCTACTTAGTTTCCTCTCCGGCGACCTTGAGTTTGTGCAGGTACGTTACGTCACTTCCGACCCAAATTGGCTTCTCGGGGAGCTTCTTGGGTCCTTCCTCCTTCTACCCATATGCTTGGTTGACTGTGCGGGTGTGTACAACTCTCTTTCGATGAGGGTGTCGTTAGTTTCACTTTTGTCAACTCCGGTGAGGTTCTCTGTTCGCTCTCTTTCCGTATTGGGTCGCGTTTTTGCTTTTGTAGCTTCGACCGGGCAAGTTCTACTTCTTCTTCGCCTCGTTTCACCATTTGTGCTCTCGATTTCTCTCCCGCTTCTCCTGTTCTTTCAGGCTATGGGGGATTTTGGGTTCTGCCTTCTTCGGCCGGCGTTTGGTCCTTGGTAGTTGTCACGCCCCAATCTCACATTAACCACAAACCACGAGATTAAGACGCGACAGGATGAGATTTACACATAAGCCAGCCACTCTTCACTTTTTAAAACCTTTTAAAGAGATTAACAGGAAAAATCTAATTAATGCTGTAAAATGAAACTAAGCAGATTGCGGAAGCATTTCTATTAAATTGACTAGCATTATGAACAGAGTCTACATCATAATACATTGTTTGACATAAATAAAGCATAACAGTTAATTTACATCTTATACACATTCTTTCTCTCTCTCACACACACCTTGTCCCGAGGATCGAGGGGAATGGACTAAGAGACCTCTAACTAACAACTACGAACCTTCTATCGACTAGGCGTAAGGATAAATCGATCCTTCTGATTTCCTGTTGCTGATGATAACCTGAAAATGTTTTGAGTAGAGGTATGAGCCTACTCGCTCAGTGAATAGCATTTCACTTAGCTATCAATAAACAACTCATCAGGTTTATAAATGGAAATTAACATAAATACAGAACTAAGCAAGGCAGTTCCAAATACATAACAAATATACAGATAATAACCACATTCTAAATCATCAACAGGTAATTCAGGTAAATGAACAATTATATAAATTTACTGTGAACCTACATGATTACTTATTCATTTTATTATGCCCTAAATATATGCAGTGTACTCTGCATATAAAGATCCGCAGCAAGTTCATGCTACGGTCCCACCGTACAAGACTTAGCGACACACCCGGGAAATGCTAAGTCTGACGCCAGCCCCGTTCTGCCACAGGACCACAGGCTCTCCGGCCTACAGGCTCTCCGGCCTACATGCACTACTCCGAGTGCTCTCTCGACTCCTCCTACTAACCTGAGCACACAGGCGGAGGGTCACAGGGTTACCTTCGCGACTCCGCACGAATGGTGTTAGATAACCAAGTTTCTGGTGAAACCGCAGTGCCATTGTGACACAAGCACAATTGTTGTTAGACACTGCCCTTTTTCTCTTTCCTCGTTTGTCCGCGACACGTGCACGGATGATGTTGCAACACGAGTTTCACCCCAAAGCTGCAGATACCACTTAGGGGTTCTACGGTGTTAGGGCATCTAAGTCTATACTCGATTAAACAATAAACAAATAGAAAGAAAATTACATTCCATACATAATGCACAATCTGAACATTACAAGAAGCACATATATAACCTTTATCGTAATGAATCAGTATCATTTATCTAGTTTCAAATGCTAAACGTCTATATTTGAAGTCAGTAAATACATTGCAATTATAGAACAGGAAATTGCATCATTTTCACTAAGCATATTAAGTAATTCAAATCCAATGAATCTAATATACTCTATTTCGTGTACTACACTGTTTAAAGGTTATACTAATTGATTCAAAGCAATTAAGCATTTAAATTGAGTTAAATACTGATTTCTAAATGAACTACTACTCACCCATTTCGGTGTGTTCGTATACACCGAAAAACGTCCACAACTACGCCTAATTCCGCCCTTTACAGCAGAGTGCACGCCGTGCACCTGGGCTGCACGCCGTGCACCTGGGCAGAAACTCGTTCTGCTATCTGTAACTTTGCACGCCGTGCAAATTGATTTGCACGCCGTGCACCTGCGCAGAATCGCAAAACTCATAGAAGATGGACTCGATTAAAGCTGAAACAAAGACTAACCACTACTGGTTTGTGTTTACGAACCTCAGACGAACTCAAGGACACCGTTATCTTAGTGTTTTCTGGGCAAATCCGCCCCTAGCCGGACCTGCTGCAGGCAAGCAGCCGTTTCCCCCATGAACAGGTTGAAGGGGCTGCTTGGTTGGGCATCGATTGTTGATGGGGTTGTGAATCCGTGCGTAGGAACCAAGGCTGAGCTCAAGGGCGTTGACTGTTGTTGTTCTTTGTCCAGTCGAGCTCCTGGCTGAAGCTGCAACTGGCCGGCCATTGCTGGCCACAGCTGCAAGAGGGGGCGTTGCTTGAGACTTTGGCTGGGTCGATGCTCGTTTGGTCCTTGACGGTGCCTAGCATGCTGCGGACTGAGGTTGGAGCTCGAGGGGGCTTTTCCCTTACTGCTGGGCACGCCTAAGGGCTCCTCGGCTGCTGCCGCAGCTGCTTGCTGCTGCAACTTGGGCACCGCCCCTCTTGCCAGGAGGGCACACGAGTAGGAAGAAGGAAAGGGGAGGAGGAAGAAGAGAAGAAGGAGAGGAGGACGGAACTGCGGAATCGGGGCTAAGGAGCGAAAATCGGCCGCCCTAGCTGCAGGTTGCTCCATGGTCGATGGACCTGCTCAACGCCGCTTTGCGGCTGTTCCTGTTTTATCGATCGGGAAGAGGAAAGGATAAATGAGAAGGAAATAAAGTAGCCGACCCTCTAACGGGGTGAATAAATAATTTTGGGAAAATTGCATATTAGATCCAAGGAAAACAAAAGTGTTATAACTTTCGCCTCGAGAGTCCAAATCGACTGATTCTTTTTGCAATGTTTCAAGCATGAAATTCTCTACAACCTTAGAGCAAGAAATCATGTTATTTATCTCGTCCCAGCTAATCAAAAATTCTAACCGCATTTGTGATCACTTAACCTTACTTAATCATCTTAATTAAGCACTAATTATATCCTATATATTTAATTCAAGTTAATCAACTTGATGATGCACTAACCACCACATGAGCACTTAACTTAATTAACCTAACGATCATCATTGCCATTATCATTAATTACCTCAGATGATTAAATCTTGACTATTGATTCACATGTTGTCTTATCTTGATTAACCGTGACATTTAATATGATACTCAGCACTAATCAAGGTATTTCATGCTAAATGAGGTATTTATTAACTAACCCTAACATGGGTCGTAACAATCTCCCTCCCTTATAAGAATTTCGTCCCGAAATTCCTAAAAGAGAAAAGGAAAATTGTTACGCACATCTATCCCAGAACTCCCTATGTGGCTCCTTCTAGGTTGTAGTTTATACACAAAACCTTCTCTAAGGTATCTCACGATTCTTAAGTTTCTTGATCCACTGATCAACTATCGGTATTGGTCCCTCAATCTAGGACACATCTGATCTGATTCCAGATCAACCAACGAGACATTGTCTTTTCGGAACTGTTATAACAGTATCCCAACTTATGGTAATTACCAAGAAATTATCATATTATTCATGCAAACAAACTAAAATTCTTAAATAAATAGAATGCATGTCAACTTGGTACTAAAATTAAATCATGCAATTTAACTGTTAAATATCACTACATCTGATACTGAGAATTGATATCAAAATACTTGATTCATCGTACACCCTATCCTCAGGGTTTCATTTGCCTTGTTCATTCATCACATGCCAACACCCTACTCTTAGGGTTTTCTCATTCAGTAATCACATGGCAACACCCTACTCTTAGGGTTTCCATTATCTCATCTGTTAGATTTCAATTCAAATCACAATACGGTATCATTCTACAACTGGCAGAACAATATATTTCAAATCATTGTAATTACCGAGTAATGTTTATATCATGCATGCAGACAGATTAAAAATTCCTAAATATTCCAAACTCAATCAATTTTGGCACATACATACCGGATTCATGTAATTGAACATCTTATTACATCAATAAAAGCTATTTACTTCGCATATAACAAACCATCTGTACTATTGTTCAATTACTTAAATTTTCTCGAAGAACGTGCATATTAACCAAATTCCTGGTTTATGCATCACATAACTCAATTAAGAGTTATTTACGTATCATCACACAAGTATTTAATAGTACTTGAGAATTTCTAATGATATCTTAATGAAAAGTGCCAAATCATGTAAAATGTCAGATCACACACATTAACATAACAGGAACCAGGTATTTAGGTTTATTTATATATTTTAATACTGTCTTACTATCTTGGAATCATATATCTAATGATTTACCAAAACTGTGTTTCCTGGGTTCATTCTCTAACCGTACCATTATCAGTTGTGTATTTCTAAACTCAACATTCACACTAAGCAAACTCTATAAGACTTAAATGTTCTTCCCAACTTTCACTGAGACGCATAACATATGCTCTCAGCATGTCCTTAAGAGTCTGAATGGTTCTCTCAGACTAACCATCCGTATGCGGGTAAAAAGGTTGTACTGAATCTTATCTTTGTGCCCGAAGCACGATGCAACTGTTTCCACAACCCAGATGTGAACTTAGGATCTCAATAAGATATGATTGAAACTGGATTACCAGGCAATCTAACTATTTTATCCATGTATATCTTGGTCATATATCAAGACATCAAAGGTTGACTTAATATGAAGAAAGTGAGCAGACTAAATTAGTCTATTCACATTTATTCCTATTAAATCACAACCTCTAGGTGCCCTGGGAAATCTTACCACAATAATCCATTGTGATAAATTCCCACTCTCATTCCGGCATAGAAAAAGATTACAAGGTAGCTATAGATCTCTAGGGTTCAACTTTAACCTACTGGTACACACTACTTCTAACCACGTACTCAGTTACATCCTTCTGCATATCCGACCATCCATTTCAACTTCTTGGATTTCATATACATCTTAGTGTTTTCCTGAAAACATAGCATACATCAATTCATACACTTCCATAAGAATCTTTTCTTTCAGCTTTTCCCCTTAAAGAATTTTACACTATCTTGAGATACACCCAACATGTCATGTTAATATAACACCTTATCATCATGAAAACTTAAACTGTAGTCTCTTTTCCTCCTATTATGTCATGCATAGTCTGGTTTAACTCACTATCACCCTATTGTAGTTCCTTAATCTGATCATAAGAAGTAAGCTTAACTTACATCTATATAATCAAATCACTCTGTGTTATTACCCCTAAGTCTAAGTCCAACTCTCATATTTCTACTAACAGGTCTCAATTTGAAACCTGCCATAGAGAATGCATTGGCTGTTGAACTTGACTTTCGGCTAGAAACATCATCCACCACATTCTCTTCACCAGGGTGATAATCTATTGTCACATCATAAAGATAGTGACACCATGTCTTTAAAACATGAACTACACCAACTTTCTGCAGATCATATATCGGATAATACTCCGATTTCTATGCTACTTACTTATTGTTACATTTTTAGGTTTATGTCTTACTCATTCCTCTAAATCATCTCATGTTGTTCATGTACCGATCAGGTTATCTTCTTCAAAACCCTAGATCGTTATCAAAACCAGTTTACTTTTCATAGAACAAATCTCAAGATCTTTATTTAACAAAGATATTAGCATACAAGGTTACATCACTAATGATATCCTTTAAACTACTTCAACCCTAATCATCCTAGGGTTTTAGTCTAAATCAATATCATAGCATTATTGTGTGTGGTCGATTATATAGATCAAATTGATTTGCTTGGGGCAATAACATATTAACCCAGCATTCAACTTTAATCACATTCAGCTGAAAATTCAGTTTTATAATAGTTTCTGTAATTCGTTTATTAAACTGTAAACAGAAACTCCAAAAATTTTGAAAATTTTATATGTTGTGCCTAATAAAGTTTTAAACCTACAGTAAAAATTTGAGATCATTTCAAGTTACCAATAATTAATTAAAAATCGAACAGTGCGCTGCTATATAGCAGTCTGCAGCAGATTCGGTCGAGTTGGAACTCGACCGACACCTTACTGAAGAGATCAAAAGTCATCCAAAAATTACACCAAATTAATAGAGTGTCTAAAATTTGTGATTTTCAAACATAGTTAAAATTTGAGATCAATTGGATATACCAATAAAAAGATAAAATTCAATTACAACACTGCTATATAAATCTGAAAATGTGATCGGTCGAGTTTGAAACTCAGCCGATGATCAGGTCAGAACATTATTCAAAAATTCTAATATCTTCCAATGTTGTTCACATTTTATATATCCAAATCATATCCCAATTTTAGCCAAATTAGAGTTACATATAAGATACTAAAAATCATTTAGTGAGACATTCTATTTATCAAATTCTGTATTCATGCGTTATTTGAATCCTAATTTGGGCCAATTAGGGTCTATGCTTCTTAAGCCCTAATTCTCAAGATTAAGAACATTTATACTTCTACTCTTATGTTACTTGTTAATAGGAGTCATTAGATCCCAGTAACGCATCCTGCCAGCCGGACCAGGCCGAACCTGTAGTCCTGAAGCCAAGAGCTACTCGGGATTAATCAACCCCTATTAATCTAAAACATGTGGAAAGAATATCCACTTAGGGCAAACTCAATTAAATATAATTTCGGGTCTACTTTAATACAAGGAAAACAAACATTAAACAATTCACTTCATGTCACAACAATATAAAAGAATCATACTCATTGTACAAACTGAAAATCTAAATTCATGCATATAAGAGCATTTCTAATGATCTTTAAACAATAAGCAATATAAAGTAGGAGTTATATCACATCCTATATTTAATCTCTTACTCCTACATTAATTTCTGATCTCTTAACCCTAAGATTTCTAGGGTTTTCTCTCTAGCCTATCCTTCCTCTGCATACCTGGCCAGGGCATCCAGAGAAGAACAGACAGAGTAGCTTGATACTGGTCAATCTAAGTATTCAGACACCTGGCCAGGGTATCTAAACACTCAGACCTTCCAGAGCTAAAACACATCATTCATTATTCGCCTTACTTATAACTTTATTCTTTGACCTTAGTGATTCTTAACGACTCATCTTAAGCTCATTACTTGATTCTCGTGACCACATCCTCTTCCTGCTATCTGCAATAGTATAACAGAACATTTCCTGTTATAAAATCACAGTTAGAAGAAAGACGCCTAAGTCCTAATCCTATTGGTCTCTTATCGTCCCCTGACCTTGAGTAACTATGTACTCAAACCAAGGCTCTGATACCAAGAGTTGTCACGCCCCAATCTCACATTAACCACAAACCACGAGATTAAGACGCGACAGGATGAGATTTACACATAAGCCAGCCACTCTTCACTTTTTAAAACCTTTTAAAGAGATTAACAGGAAAAATCTAATTAATGCTGTAAAATGAAACTAAGCAGATTGCGGAAGCATTTCTATTAAATTGACTAGCATTATGAACAGAGTCTACATCATAATACATTGTTTGACATAAATAAAGCATAACAGTTAATTTACATCTTATACACATTCTTTCTCTCTCTCACACACACCTTGTCCCGAGGATCGAGGGGAATGGACTAAGAGACCTCTAACTAACAACTACGAACCTTCTATCGACTAGGCGTAAGGATAAATCGATCCTTCTGATTTCCTGTTGCTGATGATAACCTGAAAATGTTTTGAGTAGAGGTATGAGCCTACTCGCTCAGTGAATAGCATTTCACTTAGCTATCAATAAACAACTCATCAGGTTTATAAATGGAAATTAACATAAATACAGAACTAAGCAAGGCAGTTCCAAATACATAACAAATATACAGATAATAACCACATTCTAAATCATCAACAGGTAATTCAGGTAAATGAACAATTATATAAATTTACTGTGAACCTACATGATTACTTATTCATTTTATTATGCCCTAAATATATGCAGTGTACTCTGCATATAAAGATCCGCAGCAAGTTCATGCTACGGTCCCACCGTACAAGACTTAGCGACACACCCGGGAAATGCTAAGTCTGACGCCAGCCCCGTTCTGCCACAGGACCACAGGCTCTCCGGCCTACAGGCTCTCCGGCCTACATGCACTACTCCGAGTGCTCTCTCGACTCCTCCTACTAACCTGAGCACACAGGCGGAGGGTCACAGGGTTACCTTCGCGACTCCGCACGAATGGTGTTAGATAACCAAGTTTCTGGTGAAACCGCAGTGCCATTGTGACACAAGCACAATTGTTGTTAGACACTGCCCTTTTTCTCTTTCCTCGTTTGTCCGCGACACGCGCACGGATGATGTTGCAACACGAGTTTCACCCCAAAGCTGCAGATACCACTTAGGGGTTCTACGGTGTTAGGGCATCTAAGTCTATACTCGATTAAACAATAAACAAATAGCAAGAAAATTACATTCCATACATAATGCACAATCTGAACATTACAAGAAGCACATATATAACCTTTATCGTAATGAATCAGTATCATTTATCTAGTTTCAAATGCTAAACGTCTATATTTGAAGTCAGTAAATACATTGCAATTATAGAACAGGAAATTGCATCATTTTCACTAAGCATATTAAGTAATTCAAATCCAATGAATCTAATATACTCTATTTCGTGTACTACACTGTTTAAAGGTTATACTAATTGATTCAAAGCAATTAAGCATTTAAATTGAGTTAAATACTGATTTCTAAATGAACTACTACTCACCCATTTCGGTGTGTTCGTATACACCGAAAAACGTCCACAACTACGCCTAATTCCGCCCTTTACAGCAGAGTGCACGCCGTGCACCTGGGCTGCACGCCGTGCACCTGGGCAGAAACTCGTTCTGCTATCTGTAACTTTGCACGCCGTGCAAATTGATTTGCACGCCGTGCACCTGCGCAGAATCGCAAAACTCATAGAAGATGGACTCGATTAAAGCTGAAACAAAGACTAACCACTACTGGTTTGTGTTTACGAACCTCAGACGAACTCAAGGACACCGTTATCTTAGTGTTTTCTGGGCAAATCCGCCCCTAGCCGGACCTGCTGCAGGCAAGCAGCCGTTTCCCCCATGAACAGGTTGAAGGGGCTGCTTGGTTGGGCATCGATTGTTGATGGGGTTGTGAATCCGTGCGTAGGAACCAAGGCTGAGCTCAAGGGCGTTGACTGTTGTTGTTCTTTGTCCAGTCGAGCTCCTGGCTGAAGCTGTAGCTGGCCGGCCATTGCTGGCCGCAGCTGCAAGAGGGGGCGTTGCTTGAGACTTTGGCTGGGTCGGTGCTCGTTTGGTCCTTGACGGTGCCTAGCATGCTGCGGACTGAGGTTGGAGCTCGAGGGGGCTTTTCCCTTACTGCTGGGCACGCCTAAGGGCTCCTCGGCTGCTGCCGCAGCTGCTTGCTGCTGCAACTTGGGCGCCGCCCCTCTTGCCAGGAGGGCACACGAGTAGGAAGAAGGAAAGGGGAGGAGGAAGAAGAGAAGAAGGAGAGGAGGACGGAACTGCGGAATCGGGGCTAAGGAGCGAAAATCGGCCGCCCTAGCTGCAGGTTGCTCCATGGTCGATGGACCTGCTCAACGCCGCTTTGCGGCTGTTCCTGTTTTATCGATCGGGAAGAGGAAAGGATAAATGAGAAGGAAATAAAGTAGCCGACCCTCTAACGGGGTGAATAAATAATTTTGGGAAAATTGCATATTAGATCCAAGGAAAACAAAAGTGTTATAACTTTCGCCTCGAGAGTCCAAATCGACTGATTCTTTTTGCAATGTTTCAAGCATGAAATTCTCTACAACCTTAGAGCAAGAAATCATGTTATTTATCTCGTCCCAGCTAATCAAAAATTCTAACCGCATTTGTGATCACTTAACCTTACTTAATCATCTTAATTAAGCACTAATTATATCCTATATATTTAATTCAAGTTAATCAACTTGATGATGCACTAACCACCACATGAGCACTTAACTTAATTAACCTAACGATCATCATTGCCATTATCATTAATTACCTCAGATGATTAAATCTTGACTATTGATTCACATGTTGTCTTATCTTGATTAACCGTGACATTTAATATGATACTCAACACTAATCAAGGTATTTCATGCTAAATGAGGTATTTATTAACTAACCCTAACATGGGTCGTAACAGTAGTGGTCGTTGGGTCCGTCTTGGTCTCAGGAACTCAACGACACTACTATTTACTCGGATCGACTTTCAGTGTTCAGGTTTTGATCGGAGGCTTTGTGCTCCAGTTCGTCTGCTTCGTATGGTTCAACGAAGAACAATGTTCCTGGTGTTCAGTCGTTTCTGCCCTCTTATTTCCCTTCTTGTTTGTTTTTCGTTTGAGGGGTATTTTGGACATTTTACTCTCGTTTGGTTGTGTTCTGCTTTGAGGCAACTTGCCGCTTTGGCTGTGGGGCCGACTGAGTTGGCCTCCAGATATTGGGCCAACACAGTACGAGCGCCCTCTCCCTCTCTCTCTTCTCTCTCTCGGTTTTTGAGGATGATGTGGCTTTTTCTTTTTTTTTCGATTGGTCCGTTTTGTAAAATCAATAACTAATAATCCACTGATCATAAAATTACAAATAAATACTCGTTGAAATCATAAAAATAAGGGCTTTCTAATGGAACTGGTTTTATCGTATGAATCTGATGTTTTAAACATGTGTTTTTAATGGATCTAATTAATAATGAATTAACTTCTAAAATTCATAACTAATAATTTATAAGTCAGAAAAATATAATAAAATATGTTTTGAACTCAGGAAAATATAATATAAAATATGGCATGGTTTGGATAACCTAATTCACTCATAATAAAAAGGTGATTTTTAGGGTTTATGAAATCAATATAAACCTAACCCTAATCTCACATATGTGCATAATAGGTTCTTTGGATACCTAGGCGTGGACCTAGAAGTGACTTTGGATCTGTTTGACTCTGAAGTTGAGGTATGTTGTATCCCCTATTCATCCATATTGAGCAATGCACCTACTTTATCATTCTTTTTGTCTTTTGCCTACACACATGTCTATTCTTTTGTTATCATAGTTCATGTGAACTATCCTGGTTATTGTGATCTTGAATAATCTCTTGGCATCTTACCTTGTGGTATGGTATATTATGATATTATTGATGGTATATGTCCACTGTGATGTGGAGGTTTATTGGTGGTTTCCTTTGTTTTTCATTGTGGCAAATCTTGTATAATGATGACTATACTTTCCTACTTGCCTCTACATTTTCCTGCTATGTGATTCAGTAACCCTAGAGTAGTATAATTGCATTGGTTTTGTCTCATTATAATTGTGGCAACAATATAATATTTTGGATGGTGGATGTGTGATTCCCCATTCCCGGGCAGGATGTGTGATTCCTGGCCCATGTTAAATATATTTGGATGGTGGATGTGTGATTCCCCATGCTAGGGCAAGATGTGTGATTCTTGGCCCATGTCTCACCAGGTTCAAGATGTGTGATTCTTGACCGCCTTTGTCATTTATAATATTCTAGTGTTATGCTTATCTCACATGATTGCAGGATATTGATTATGATAACTGCATGTGGCATTTTCTTTATTATTTTCATATGGCAAGTATCCCTTTTGTTATAATCTTTTCTCTTGATACCTGTTTGGGTGATACTTATCTCTTGCATGGGAAGCCTTTTTATTTTGATGACCCTAATTCCTTATATTGCTCAATTTTCTTTTTAGTATGCACATACCAGCCTTTGCTGATGTCTCCTTTTGTTTCTCTTTTGCTGGGGTATGCTTCCAACCCTAGGTGGAGGACATGGATGGCAAGACATGTTGACCTAGACTTAGTTTGTGATGATGAGGTTTGGAGACAATCTTTAGGTGGTTTAGATTCCCTCTACATGGATCCTTGTGATGTAAGTTTAAGTTTGTAACCCTTTGTTTTATAATTGAATAGTCAAATATTTTCTTCCGCTGCTATACATTGGTCTTTTGATTACCATTATATAAAGATTTGAAAATTTTACACCCACTCCATCACACCTTTTGAGTGTGTTTGGATTGGAGGTTCTATTGTTCAAATTTTTAGTAGAGAAGTGGTTTCACTTCTTTACAGATCCTATGTGAAATTCAAATACAGAGTGATGAGTTATGAATGTAATAAGAAAACCCTTGTATTGCATGGTATTTGTTATCATGAGTACTAATCATGCAGGTATGTTAAGATAATGAGCATAGCCAGGTATGAGCTATGATGCTCTACATATTAAAAATGTTTTATAGGCCTTATAAGCCTTCATATGCTTTGTTGCTTAGTGAGAAGGTAACCTGAAATTAATGAGCCCTTTGTGCCATATGATGTTTTAATTATTAAAACTGTTTATGGGCTTCATAAACCACAATATGCCTTGTTGCCTATTAAGGGGTAACAAGAGGTGATGATATACATTTTGTGAACTATGTGGAGTGCTTGTGTGGCAAGATTCATAATTTCCTTGGTCAGATGACTTAAAGATAATAATTACCTACTAAGTGGTAACAAGTATTCCATGATGAATTGAGGGTTTGAATAAGCATATTCTATAATCAAGATGATGAACTTGTTAAAAAATGGAAATGTACCTGATGAGATGAGGGATTAAGATCCCAATACTTTATTAAAAGAGTATGGTTATAGGCCATGACTCTGCAATACAATACCAGGTATTAGCTGTGTGATCTAACCCTGAAGAGAGTATATGTTACAACTATAATTCTATAGCAAAGATGTCAATATACCCTCATAAGCTAATTGTAGTTTGATATATGATGTCTCTGCCATATAACCTCGTAATGACCGAGAAGGTTGATGTTACTCTACTTAGCAAATCTTAGAAGGATAAATGTTGTACATGTGCCTTAATTCCTCATTAAATAAGCATCATGCTGACTTATCAAGCTATAGCTAAAATGTTCGGAATAAGAATACTGCTCTAATACGACCTTACTTGAACAATATCTATTGTATAGGCTTGTACTACCCTATCCTTTGGTAAAAAGGAGACAGGGCCCAAAGTCTGGTTGATGACATGGATCTCATGGCCTGAGTGTGATTAATTGCCCAGGTTTCAGGGGTGAGACCTGTGGCTGTAGAGGATCATTTCCGGGCTTGCTCTAGGCTTGCCTGGGGAGGCCATGGGGTTGTCTGACATACCTACAAACTTTTAGGATCTTAATTTCCTCTTTCAAAAAAAAAAGAATATTGCTCTAATCTATTTAGACATTGATCTATCTACTGTTGAATATATAATTCCTCTGCTCAGTGTTAATTCAATAACTGTAATAATAATGTTTTGGCAGAGAGTTATATCTCTCGCTGGGGTAGTTTACAATTATCTCACCCCCGTGGGAATCACATTTTTAGGTGGACGCGGACGAGGAAGCAGGAATCCTTCACTAGGTGAAGGACGACTGTTACAACCCCAATTTTCGGGTTTATTTGGTGAAAAATGTAATTTCCCATATTAAAGATATTTGATATAATTTGGTTTGAATAAATGGATTTCATTTACAATAGCCTTGATGTTTGGGTTGTGGGCTTTTTTTTGGCTATTGGGCCCAAATAACAAGAAAATTCAATTAGTGAATGAATAATTGAAATTTTGAGAAAAGAAGAATATGGAAACCTCTAGAAGGCAAATCCGAAGAGGGATTTCTTTCCTCTTGGATTCCTTGGGTTCCAAGGAGTCTAAAGTTTCAAAGAAAAGCAATACGACAAGAAAATATTAATAAAGTATTTTTTTTTCTTAAGATAGAAATTGAAAATAATGATAAAATGTGGAAAACAAGTGAAAAGAGGTATAATTGGGTGATCCTTAGTGAAATTTCGTATCCCAAGGATTCCTATTGATAAAAGGAATACCAATGAGGAAAATAAAAGAGAAATAAAGAGAAACCCTCAAAAGGAAATATTTTAATAAGAAATAAACAAGATAATGTGAAATAATGCATATAGATGCATCTAGAAGGATAATGAGTATCCAATAAAAAAGGATTTTGAAATAATAGACTTTCTTGGGATCCAAGGAGTCCCATTAAAGAGGAAAGAAAGGGAAAATACCAAATTTGCAAAATAAAAAGGCATATGTGATACATTATTAATGGATTTTGTGTTGTTTCTCAAAAGGCGGTATTTTCTATTAAAAGGAAACCATATTTTCATGCCAATGGGACAAAAGGCAAATGCCAAGAGAATATGTGCAAGGATTTTCAAAATCCTATTTATCCCAAGATTATTGTTTATCAAGGAGGTAAATAGGAGAGAGATGAATTACTTCTCCTTGAAGGAATATGATTCCTTTTGAGAAGGGGCTTCGTTTCTTTGTGGGCAAGCCATCTTAGGGCGTCGAACCCTCCCCTATATAAGGGGTAGAACTCTGGTTCGAAGGGAAGAGAGATCCCACGTAGCCTTCTCTATTCTTCTTCTTCTTTCTTTCTCTTTTCGCTCATAAACCCTAACCATGGGGGATGATGCACCCCGGAGCCATGAAGGACCATGGCCTCATCTTGGTGAGAGCCTGGTGGTACCCCGTCAACCTGAGGAGGGTTGGTCAGCTTTCCCTAGTAAACCATCTCACACAAACCACCTGCAGCACACAAGATGGAGGCGCCCCAGGGGCACTGAAGCATGGCGGAGGTAGGGAGAGGTTTTCCAGTGAGCTCGGGGCTTGGAGGTGGAGGAGATGATTCCACGCACGGTTACAGTTCGCGGCAACAGAGGGTTACTTGAGGTGGAAGATGACCTTGGCCGTTTTGGCAATTCTACCCCTCCACGCGCTCAGGAGTCGGCCACTCAAGTGGGGGACAGATTCGTCTTTTCATTCTATCTGAGGTTGGGAGCGCACGTGAGGTATGTGCATGGTAAGCGCTGACGTGGCACCGTGTGATTGGTTACTTAAAGTTTTATTTGCTAAAATCGTAACTAATTCTAGGAAACTCGGTTTGAGACGAATCTTATATGAAAATTTATCCTCAGAATGAGAGGAACCCAAAAAATTATGTTTGAAGTCTGATTCTAATTGCAATCCGAAAATTAATGGAAGTAACCATCTTTAATACTTTAATGATTAAGAAACCCTATTTTGAGATGATTAATATGTCTAGTAGGGTTTAATGAATGTTTAAAGTTGGTATTAACTCATTAATGATAAAAAGGAACATTAGGAACAAAAAGAATGAAGTTTGCACGTAATTTGATAATTTAGAATTTTATGTGCATAAATATGCTTTTATGGGCCTTGAAACCCTAATGTTGATAATGGTGACTTTTAATGGCTTTAGTTGTTATTAAAATCTAAATATGATGGTTCTAAGTTATTTTGAGTACAAAAGTCCTTAATTTCATATAAATACGCTAAAAGTAGTAATTGGGGATTTCTCATGAATAAAAGGTGGAATTAATAGCAAATCGAGTTCATATGTAATTTAGACCGTAATGAACTATGAATTGATGATAAATGTGTATAATGATCTTGTCATGGATTAAAGGAATAAAAATAGTAGATTTAATGAAAAAGAATCTTAATTGATGATTACTGTGCCTGTAATATGAAAATAGGGTTATATGTTGTTAAGATAAACTTAATGTTGAAGAATAGACAAGATAATTAGGGTTTATGAGTAATGGCATAAAATTAGGGTTTAATATGGTAAAAGACGAAGGGAAACCCTAATTGCAAAACGGAACCCTAAAATGGATACAAAAAACCTAGAAAGTGAATCCAAGTTAATAAAGTAGGTTCTTGATAAAGTGTGTAATAAATAGAGTACATATTCTTTTCAGGAATTATGTGATTGTTGAATTACTTGGATTGCATGCTTGGTTGGATTTTCTTAATGCTTATGAAATCATCAAATCAGGTATGTGGTTACGCTTATGAATATCTCGAGATAGAGTTTCGAGGTTTTCCGAGATTTTCACCGATGACTTGAATAAACTGTTGGATGAATTTAGTTCATGCAAACTATAATGTGAATATGACTATCACATAATATATGTGCCTACTAGATCAGATCCTGGTCCCCTCTGTGTCTTAATGACTGACCTAGTATATGGCTACCTAGAGGGTAGGTCCATTAGGTCGTGGAATGACTTAGTATATGGCTACCTAGAGGGTAGGTCCATCAAGTCATAGTGAGTTAGATATTGGGCTACCTTTGGGTGGTGCCATGCGACTCTACCTTTACAGAGGTATCATGTAAGTCCTTACAGGGACAACACAGAGTTGTGGATAGGTATGGATTGAGTAGTTTGGCTTAAAATGTAATCTTGGTTGTTAAATGATTAATTGAATGAATATGTTGTTAACATAGTTGAACATTATCTGTTTCCTCCACATACCAGCTTCGGCTGACCGTTGTTTTGTTTATCGGCGATTTAGGTACAAATCTCAAAAGTACAGACGGTAAAGCGACATATTATGAATTCAAGAATTAAAGAACAAGGAGGAACTAGTTATAATAGTTCAACTGTGGTTAGAAGTTTAGTATATTTCAAACTTTTCAAAGGTATGCAAAAAAAATTTTATTACCATTTTTCAGTATAGTTGGTAGAATTTAATAATTGTTAATGGTTATTTGTCGAACCTTTGATCCAGGTTATTGGTTAACGGCTCTGTCCTTTCGGTCTCCCTTAATTGGGGGTTACCGGGAGGCGGGGTCGTAACAATTGGTATCATAGCATAGGTTCCTCAATTAATAATTAATAATTATTAAATTTTACAAACTCCATAGAACCCAAGGGAGTTATTAGAGGATTATCTGAAAGACGAAGGTGTCTAGAAAAGGATCACGATTGGGGGCTGGCAATATTTTTCCTCCGCACCGCTAGTCAGAATACGAGGACTCCCAGATCTGTGTGACTTCCTGGACAAAGTCTTAGGGTATGAATCAAAATAAGATACCTTTAGGACTTTCTCATCTTATTCATCCCTTCTCATCACAAATTCTGTTAAGGACCTTAAGGATTAGGGTTTTCTCTCTCTTCCCCTCACCCTCTTGAGGTATGGGTAAGGTTAATAAGGTCTAAGGAATCCTCCATCAAATTAATGAAAAGCATGTAAATAAGATGTCATGGACATAAGCTGAATAGATTAAGCGCAAACTAAAGAATAGATACATGCTTAGGTCGTATGACATAAGTTGTCATGTCCTCAGAAGAGACCTGAGGCTAGACCTTCTTGTTAGGAGGATAAGTTAGTCTTGGAGATAGAGATCTCCATTGCAAGTAGAGACTGGCACATCCTCTGAGGATGATGCTAACCCTAACCCTAAGTGAAGTTTAGAGAGAGATGAGTTGGACCATGTATTTGAAAGGACATGCCTTTGGGATGCCATATGATCCATGGGTGACCTAGCACCTTTGGCAACCCAACCCTGGGAAGGGTCGTGCATGTTAGGGTAAAAGATAGCTCCTTAGATGATGATGTTAGTGAAGGACCTTAGAAACCCTATGGGCTTGTGCAAGTAGGGTATAGCTGGCACCTAGGGCACGTCATAGTGCTGACAATAGGATGAAACCTTGAGATATGAGGAACAATGGATGATAGTGGTTGCCTCATAATCAATCCCTAGAAGTTGATGATATCTTAGTTACCTTTAAAGGGACCAAACCCTAGAGAGAGTAGATGAAGATTCTGGTACCTATGTGCCTACGGTATAGGTGTTTACCTTCTGAGGTAGGAAGAAGAGTTCCTTAGACCTAGAAAGGTTTAGTAACGGGTTATGGGGCCTTGAACCTTGTTGGTTGTCCTTAAGAAGGACCCAACTCTAAGTGTTGCTCGAGTTGAAGGATGACAAGGAGTGCATGTCTTGCCTTTCGCATGCTTGGTTCATAGTTAAGAGACAGAGCATGCAGTTGGACACCTAAAAGTGAACCTAGGGTCCCTGACCTAAGAGGGGAAGTGGTATACCTAATGCTCATGATGAGAATTAAGTTGCCATAGTTTCGAGCATGGTACGCCTCATGTATAAAGGAAAAGGGAAGCCCCTTAAGTTTAAAGTATGTTTGGTGAACCCCTCACAGCTAAGTTGATGACATGGGAAGGTATGATCTTGATCTAATGTTGAGGAATAAGAAGCCGGATGACCTAGCCTGGTCTAGTGGTCTTCTTGTTCCTTAATAGCTTACTAGGGTTAAGTAGCCTCATGTGGATGTAAACCCTAGACCTAAGAGCTTTTGCGACCTTGTTGTCAAGAGATAGTTTTCCTCCCATCCTGGGAGAGGGACCCCTATGGTAGGGTATATATCAGTTTTGTTGGTTTAAGGTAACCTGAAGAGGTCTCACATGATCTTGAGAAGCTAAGTGAAAAGTACATGGTATGAGAATGAACATGTAGACCCATAGATATCCATCTCTAATTGCATAGGAATGTGTTACCATGGAGGTAACCAGTATGGGGCTTGACCAAGGTAGGCAGGTTGTCATGATCCTTATGAAAGGATAAAAGCCAGCCCATGAATGCAGAAAGAGAGATGATGAAGACTTGGGTAAGGTTCTAAGTGAACATGTACTATAATGGAGAATCCTAAGTCTATCCTAGGGTCAGGTAGGGATAAGACCGATGAAAGTAGGAGTTGCCTAATTCCCCAGTTGCACATGACCATAGGGTTGGGAGGTAACAACTATCATTGTTTGAGGGCCATGGGTTAGGAGATTGATCACCTTCATGAACTCATGGGACCTAAATGGCAGATGAGTAGGGAACTCTCTGGATGCATAAGGGAAGAAGGATGACCCCAAAAGTGTCGGAACCCTATAGACCTAGAGGAAATGACCAAGGATTGTGTGATGACCCAAGTAGGTTCGAAACCAGTTTTCCGTGGAGGTAACTTTGATATCATGATGTTGTGACGAAGAAACATATGTGGGACGTTTCAACTTAGATTTAAAAGGTGTACTGGCAAGGTGGGATGTACCATCTCTACTCTTGGAATAGGAAGAACTCTGTATTTGGACTGCAGCCAAATGCTTATTTCCTCTTGTTATGGGGGGTGAGAGATAGAACATTACACATGCCATACACCAAAGATAAGAGATGATGTAGGTTGGAACGTTGCCACGAGACATGGGGACAGAGAAGATAACATACCCTGGTAAAGTGAATAATACATGGATGGTTTGCAAACACTAAGAGGAATGAGGTAGTCACCTTATGAGGATGTTTTTATCATGAGATATGAGTCATATAAGATTGAGTTTGATCACCAAGAAGATGAGCTCAAAGTGTTCTTAATGGAGATAGACATAGAATTTGAGGTGAGACGATAAGTGAAATACATAGTAGTGTATGTCCTCAATGTTACTTAATACCTAAAGGATGTGAAGTGGTAATGGATGCTCTGGTAGAGATATATCTGACTAGTCTGGCTAGAAGCTAAAAAGAGGTTGTTTGGCTAACCCTAAGTTTGGAAAGAAGATATGTTTGGCTAATACTCAGATGTAATGAGATCTGTTGGACAAGTTGACGGTTGCTTGGATTAGCCAGTCTAGGCCTTGATGCAATGAAAGGAGGGTTGTAGAACCTCAAATGCACTCTTTGGATAGGAAGGTGGTGAAACCCGAATGAGAGTGGTTTAGGGTTTTCAAGGAATTGATCTTGAGGAATCATGACATACATGAGATTATGATTTTAAGATCATCATATACCATAGTACTACTTAGATAATGGGTGGTAGAAGTACTATGGATGCTGGAGATGAGGCTGCATGTGGTATGTTGCCATGCATGACAGAAGGTGATGGATGAACACCAGTTACCCAGTGCATCAATATAAGGGATAAAGAGTCCCTGAAAGAGAAAGGGAGTTCATCACTATGGATGTTGTAAGTCTCCACCGGACCAAGGAAGGTTGAGATGCGATATGGGGTATGGTAGATCGACTTACCTGGGTGACATGAGAGAGAAAGAGTTCTGTCAAGGGACAAATCTGGTTGAACTACCCATGAGAGAGATGGTTCAACTACACCATGATGTGAGTTCAAAGGTTCTTGAGTTTGACCTAGAGGTTCACTTCCATAAAGTGGAAGTAGGTACATGAAGAACTCAATGTTAGTATAGTTTATCACCCCTAACTATGGTTAGTATGATCCAGACTAAAGGGTCTGATGAGAGTATATGTGCTTGATCTGGGTGATAGCTAGAGACAGTTTTTGTCCTATGAAAGATGTGATGATGACCACCATAGCCAGTATCGAGATTTAAAGAAGATCTGTAAGGGAGGTTGTGTCGGTCACCACTTCAGTAAGGTGATGTTGGTGAAAGGACCACGTGATGGTTAGAAAAGGGCCACAATGCATGTAGACGAAGTTTCTTTGATCGTGCAATGGCTGAAAGGAGCCTAGAGAAGACGAGAGTCGTGAGAAGATACAAAGTAGACTGACATGCAGTTCACTGTGGAAGAATATGTGACATGAAAATCCGACCCCTCTAAGTTACAACTAAGAGAGCTGAGTTCCCAATGCATGGGTCCATTAAGTATGGATTGGTGGAAAAGGTTATGATTGATCTTACCCCTCAGGATAAAGTGATGTGTGATGAGTTCCATGTGTCCAATTTAGAGCACTATGTGAGGTACCCCGACCATGTGCTGAGCAATGAACCTAGTGAGCCCCAAGGGAGGCTGAAATGGCCTGAGTCACCTGTGCAGTTTATAGACGCCAGGATGAAAGAACTCAGAGAAAAGAATATTTGATGATAAAGGTTCTTTGGAAGCGCCATGGGTAAGGTAAAGCCACATAGGGGCCAATGATGAACATGGAAGAGTCTTACCCTGAATAGTTTATTTACTTGATAAGAATTTTGAGGACAAAATTTCTATAAGAGGGGAAGGATGTTACAACCCCAATTTTTGGGTTTATTTGGTGAGAAATGTAATTTCTCATATTAAAGATATTTGATATAATTTGGTTTGAATAAATGGATTTCATTTACAATAGCCTTGATGTTTGGGTTGTGGGCTTTTTTTTGGCTATTGGGCCCAAATAACAAGAAAATTCAATTAGTGAATGAATAATTGAATTTTTGAGAAAAGAAGAATGTGGAAACCTCTAGAAGGAAAATCCAAAGAGGGATTTCGTGCCTATTGGATTCCTTGGGTTCCAAGGAGTCTAAAGTTGCAAAGAAAAGCAATAGGACAAAAAATTATTAATAAAGTATTTTTTTCTTAAGAAAGAAATTGAAAATAATGATAAAATGTGGAAAACAAGTGAAAATAGGTATAATTGGGTGATCCTTAGTGGAATTTCATATCCCAAGGATTCCTAATGATAAAAGGAATACCAATGAGGAAAATAAAAGAGAAATAAAGAGAAATCCTCAAAAGGAAATATTTTAATAAGAAATAAACAAGAAAATGTGAAATAATGCATATAGATGCATCTAGAAGGATAATGAGTATCCAATAAAAAAGGATTTCGAAATAATAGAGTTTCTTGGGATCCAAGGAGTCCCATTAAAGAGGAAAGAAAGGGAAAATACCAAATTTGCAAAATAAAAAGGAATATGTGATACATTATTAATGGATTTTGTGTTGTTTCTCAAAAGGCGGTATTTTCTATTAAAAGGAAACCATATTTTCATGCCAATGGGACAAAAGGCAAATGCCAAGAGAATTTGTGCAAGGATTTTCAAAGTCCTATTTATCCCAAGAGTATTGTTTATCAAGGAGGTAAATAGGAGAGAGATGAATTACTTCTCCTTGAAGGAATATGATTCCTTTTGAGAAGGGACTTCGTTTCTTTGTGGGAAAGCCATCTTAGGGCGTCGAACCCTCCCCTATATAAGGGATAGAGCTCTGGTTCGAAGGGAAGAGAGATCCCACATAGCCTTCTCTATTCTTCTTCTTCTTTCTTTCTCTTTTCACTCATAAACCCTAACCATGGGGGATGATGCACCCCAGAGCCATGAAGGGCCATGGCCTCATCTTGGTGAGAGCCCGATAGTACCCCGTCGACCTGAGGAGGGTTGGTCAGCTTTCCCTAGTAAACCATCTCGCGCAAACCGCCTATAGCAGGCTGCACGGCAAGCCAATCAGCGCTGGTTGGATGCGCTGGAGACGACTGCTGTGGCCGCAAGATGGAGGTGCCCCATGGGCACCGAAGCATGGCGGAGGCAGGGAGAGGTTTTCTAGCGAGCTCGGGGCCTGGAGGTGGAGGAGATGATTCCATGCACGACTGCAGTTCGCGGCAACATAGGGTTACCTGAGGTGGAAGATGACCTTGGCCGTTTTGGCAATTCTACCCCTCCACACACTCAGGAGTCAGCCACTCAAGCGGGGGATAGATTCGTCTTTTCATTCTATCTGAGGTTGGGACCGCACGTGAGGTATGTGCATGGTAAGCACTGACGTGGCGCCGTGTGATTGGTTACTTAAAGTTTTATTTGCTAAAATCGTAACTAATTCTAGGAAACTCGGTTTGAGACGAATATTATATGAAAATTTATCCTCAGAACGAGAAGAACCCAAAGAAATTATGTTTGAAGTCTGATTCTAATTGCAATCCGAAAATTAATGGAAGTAATCATCTTTAATACTTTAATGATTAAGAAACCCTATTTTGAGTTGATTAATGTGTCTAGTAGGGTTTAATGAATGTTTAAAGTTGGTATTAACCTGTTAATGATAAAAAGGAACATTAGGTACAAAAAGGATGAAGTTTGCACGTAATTGGATAATTTAGAATTTTATGTGCATAAATATGCTTTTATGGGCCTTGAAACCCTAATGTTGATAATGGTGACTTTTAATGGCTTTACTTGTTATTAAAATCTAAATATGATGGTTCTAAGTTATTTTGAGTACAAAAGTCCTTAATTTCGGATAAATACCCTAAAAGTAGTAATTGGGGACTTCTCATGAATAAAAGGTGGAATTAATAGCAAATCGAGTTCATATATAATTTAGACCGTAATGAACTATGAATTGATGATAAATGTGTATAATGATCCTGTCATGGATTAAAGGAATAAAAATAGTAGCTTTAACGAAAAAGAAGCTTAATTGATGATTAATGTGCCTGTAATATGAAAATAGGGTTATATGTTGTTAAGATAAACTTAATGTTGAAGAATAGATGAGATAATTAGGGTTTATGAGTAATGGCATAAAATTAGGGTTTAATATGGTAAAAGACGAAGGGGAACTCTAATTGCAAAATGAAACCCTAAAATGGATACAGAAACCCTAGAAAGTGAATCCAAGTTAATAAAGTAGGTTCTTGATAAAGTGTGTAATAAATATAGTACATATTCTTTTCAGGAATTATGTGATTGTTGAATTACTTGGATTGCATGCTTGGTTGGATTTTATTAATGCTTCTGAAATCATCAAATCAGGTATGTGGTTACGCTTATGAATATCTCGAGATAGATTTTCGAGGTTTTCTGAGATTTTCACCGTTGACTTGAATAAACTGTTGGATGAATTTAGTTCATGCAAACTATAATGTGAATATGACTATCATATAATATATGTGCCTACTAGCTCAGATCCTGGTCCCCTCTGTGTCTTAATGACTGACCTAGTATATGGCTACCTAGAGGGTAGGTCCATCAGGTCGTGGAATGACTTAGTATATTGCTACCTAGAGGGTAGGTCCATCAAGTCATAGTGAGTTAGATATTGGGCTACCTTTGGGTGGTGCCATGCGACTCTACCTTTACAGAGGTATCATGTAAGTCCTTACAGGGACAACACAGAGTTGTGGATAGGTATGGATTGAGTAGTTTGGCTTAAAATGTAATCTTGGTTGTTAAATGATTAATTGAATGAATATGTTGTTAACATAGTTGAACATTATCTATTTCCTTCACATACCAGCTTTGACTGACCGTTGTTTTGTTTGTCGGTGATTTAGGTACAAATCTCAAAAGTACAGATGGTAAAGAGACATATTGTGAATTCAAGAATTAAAAAATGAGGAACTAGTTAGAATAGTTCAGTTTTGGTTAGAAGTTTAGTATATTTCAAACTTTTCAAAGGTATGCAACAAAAAAAAATTTATTACCATTTTTCAGTATAGTTGGTAGAATTTAATAATTGTTAATGGTTATTTGTCGAACCTTTGATCTGGGTTATTGGTTAACGGCTCTGTCCTTTCAGTCTCCCTTAATTGGGGGTTACCGGGAGGCAGGGTCGTAACAACAACAACATCAGCAGCAGGGACAACAGTGAATTCTCAGGTGGAGACACTGGATGATATGCCTTGTATAGATGTATATAGAGTCCCATGTGTCGTCTCTGTACTCTCAGGTCCTCGGAGTAGCAGTTAGTGCTTTTGAGATTTTGGCTCAGTGCCTCGAGATTTTATACTGCCGGTGTTTAGTTTAACAGGACAGTTGATGCTTGTAATTCTCAGAAAAAGATGATACAGGACATGTACTTGTAAAGTAGAATGTAACTAAATTACTTCAGTTCTTTGTGAAAGAGTTTTCCTATGTGTGGACCTCTCTATGAAATAGTTTTAATTTTTAGTGATTTTCGGTAATCCGCTGCTAACGAACGCTTCCGCTTAAGTAAATCATGTTTTTGTGATCAGTGTGTCACACCTTGACCAAAGATTGGGAGTGATTTAAAGAACTCCTTTGTCGTTGCCCACATCACGACATCTCTCAGGTGCAGCTGATCAAAACATTCTACTAGGGTATTGATGACAACATTAAGACCTTCCAAAACACTTCTTCAGAAGGCAACTTCATGTTTCAAAACTTAGACAACGTATGAGAGGTTGTCAAAAAAAGTTTGTATTCGTAAGCTTGGTCCAACCGAGGGCATGGTGGTGTACTCTAAATATCCAAGGCCAAAGAAAGTTCCAAGCTTAAATCTACGGCTGAATTCCTCAAGAAGCTCACCTTGAAGCAAGACCGCTAAGAGTCCTTTTTCAATACCTACAAAATAAGATGACAATGACAACCTCTACAACAAGTACAATCTATAGATCTCTTACTCCAGGCTTGTAAACGCCATGACAATTCTACTCTAAAATGTCAACTCATTATTTCTTGGAGAAGCTTGTCGGTGATTTGTATTTTCTAAGGTTCCATCATTTGTCCCATTAGGGAAAGAATATCTTGACCTTCTTGAGGGTGTGCACTAGAAGAATCCAAATTATGCATTGTTACATCTTATATAATACAATAGAATAAAAAGAGAACCACCTACAAACAATGTGTCACGATAACAATAGCAAGGAAACTGCACAAGGGTAGAAGGTGGAAATATCCTCACTAGAGAATAAATAAAGCATAACACTAGTAGATTACTATAAACACTTGACACATGAACATATAGGAACACATTCTTTAGCCCAAAAATCAAATTCAGTGACAAATGCATCACATCTTTCTGCCCATTTTACAACACCGCCGACTGTTTCAATAGAATATGCTCTAAATACAATATGTACTTGTTTAAAGCTTCATATATTTATCCTCAGGATAACTTCTTCCAAAATGTTTAATAAGCCCATCCTAGTAGTAGAAAACTAGAACCTAACCATGCAACTTTATCTCAGGAGTTAAAACATACACAAGAAATTAGTCATGTCACTCAAATGATAGGATCATCAAGAATAAGATAACATCCCCATGCAATATCTAATCTCTACTTATAAAAATTGAACTCATTAAATCTATCTTTTAAAAAACAAAATGAGGTGTTTGAATTTTATCAACTTGTGCATGAGATTACATATTATATTTGTCTTCATTTAATGTGAAATTAAAACCTAACCCTTTCACATATTTCTAATTTTTCTATGTGATATATTTCTAGTTATCATGGTCTTTAAATGCACATAATATAAACACACCTAGGCAAAAACCTGAGGTGAATGTGTGACCATTGTTATCCATGTGGAAGCATACAAAGAGCATAGGATTGTATGCATCAAGTGAGGTGGAGAATAGATTTGAAAGTCAGAGGCAAGTGTGGAAGGATGTCTGGGCTTCAGGTAAAGATAAACCACCACATTATATATGGGAAGATAACAAAAAGATGAGTCGAAGGTCTTCAAATTAGTAGATAGAGAGATGTGAGCATGAAGGAAGGACTAAATTTACAACTATTCAATAAAGAGGACATGATGAAATTCAGTGGTATTCCATTTAGACAACAAGTCCCAATTTGGGATTCCTTTAGAAGCAAGGCTCTAAGCCTCGTCTAAATCCTCTTTGGTTCATGGTCCATGTATTTCTCTTTTTAGCCTACATCCTCTAAGTTTTATGCCCTCTATACCCTACACATTTCAAACTATATTAGGTCATATTATTATAAGCAAAAAGAATACTGGTGGTCATCATGGGAATATGTCTTACACCTGAGAAAGGAAATATATGTATATATGTAGATCACAAACAACATAGAAAAAATATAACATTTATCAAGTGGCACAATCCAAATCAATATAGAGCACAGAAGTACATGTGAACAAATGTTGAAGCACAAATTTTAGAATGTTTGTATACAACCCAATGATGGTAGCGATGGAACTTAAAACTCAGATCAAGAAGTAGAAGAGTAACATAAGTGCGGCTATAGTCAATGCACTAAAGTATAACATTTCAATAGATGACCTCAAAATTGCAACATGTAACTCTCCCTCAATGGTGAGTAAGGAAGTTTGGCATGCTCCAAGGAGAGTGGTATCCACAATGCACCCCAAATGTTTCCATAACACATAGTACCATCCACAACCAAAGTGTGAACAAGTAAGGAGTAGTCAAGGCATGGCTGATGATGGTAGAGAATCCAAGGAGCAATAGTTCACCAGGGTGTGCAAACTCAGATGTCACTCCAAAGGGTGTAGCATAACTACTAGAAAAAAAAACCAAGGATGAAACTCAAAATTTTTGCTTGCATTTTTTAGGAAACTACTACTTACTCATGATGAACATTGTGCACTTGCTTATATAATCAATTTGTATGAAGAACTTTGGACACCCAATAGAATGTAAAACTTTCTAAGATGAAGTAGAAAACTATTTGAGAAAGAACAATATCCGTGCAAGATAGTTACAAAGAGGAATGAATAACATATTCCAAAGTGTGATCATGACATGAGATCAAGGCATCTAAGTTAGTAACAAAGAAATGTATTGTAATGGTAAGAGGAGACTAGAGGTTAAACCCACATATCTAAGGCATGAAACTACCATTATCGGGAGATTCAAACACATAAGATACACCATTAGGATTTTGTTCACTTTTTTATGTCAAAAAGCAAACAATACCTTCTATTTTCTAAGATAATTAAATCATAATTTTAATTTGATGCAATGAAGATGTAACAACATAGAAAAAATCCCGAAGAGTTTGAAGGTTTAATTTTCACATCCATTTCTCAAAAATATAATGTTAGACAATTGCATCTCATTCACAAATTAATCATGTATATGTGCATGCATACACGGAAAAGGAATATATCTTAAGTCACAACTGACAATTACATGAGAGTGTAGTATGAGCTCGTGAATCATAAAAGATGAGTCATGCTTATTGTAAAAAAAAATACATATTGATTTGGAATATAACAATTCGTATGTAAGATAAACTCTATAATTTTCACACATGTTTAGTTCTAGTTAGGATGGGCCACAATGAATAATCCCTTCAATTTAATACATAGAGCTATATAACATCTAATTTCAATCAACGGATGTAATTGGAAAATTAGCATGACATAAAAACTCTACTATGTGTACTACTTGTTACTTTATTACTACCTCAACATCAAGTGTATATACATGTGGCCGACCAAAAAGTGTATATACATGTGGCAAGTATACAAAAAGTGATTATTAATATGCAAGTTATTATGCTCTCTTTAGCACTATTAGAATATGTGGGTGGTGTATAAGTGACAAGCATCGATATAACTTCCAATACCAGTTGCGATGAATAGTTTGTCAAGATCCATCTCTCCCAACTGCATTGAATCTTTTACAAGAGGCTCCATAGACCCATTAGCAGAACCATCCAAATAATCACGACCAGCAAAAAACATTGACTCCAATCATTGTTCACTAGCACATGAATGTAAGAGCTATCTATGTTATTTAAGAAAAATGATACCAAAGTTAATTCTATTAAATTTTACCTCCAGTAATTTTCGTAATCAAATATCCTTATCATCAAATTTATGTATTGCTAGATTTCCTGCATTTTTAACGTATAACAGTAAGTTGCCTATGCTTCAAGAAACTCGTGATTTTTGGCCTTTCTTGGCTCGAAGTAGTGACGTTGCCGCTGGACTGCCTAAGAAACCAACATCTGAGGATATGATCCATGTGCTAGAACCTGTACGGCTAGGAAATATTATATCTCACTTCAATGAGCTAGACACATCATGTGAATGGTCTACTGTTCACTCGGTAAGACGCGGAGTTTAAAATTTGCACAATTCTTGCTCTCACAACCAAGTTCGGCTTTACTGGATGAGTCAATGAGTGCGTTAGATGAGGCAAATGGGGTTCATCTACATAGGCTTATTGAACATATTGGGATCACATATATCAGCATTGGACACAGAAGAATACTCCACAAGTATCAAAGAAAGTTACTAAATATTTTCGTAGGAAGACAAGCATAAACTATTTTGCTGTTGCATATCCTGCTCGACTGTCTTAACACTATAAGGGTATAGTGATTACTCGAATGCACACTAAATATGTAAACTGAAAATAAAAAACATATGGAAATAGTGTAGAGATTAGAAACAACGGCATAATCATTCACTTCGTATGTTATTATAAGCTACTCAAAAAAATTCAAGTTAAATGTACCAAATATATCTAAAGAAAGCAGCTTCAATTTACCACTTTAATTCATTTATGCACAAGTTTCAAAGAAATATCTGTTTATTGATCGAATAGGAAGCAAACTTCTGAAAATGTGATTGAATCCTCTAGACCAGTCCAGCAAAGCAAACAACTCTATAGTTAGGCTTAGGCCCCGTTTGGTTGGGCAACAAATGGACATATCCAGTTCGAATTCATCATGGATTCCAACTTTTTTCGTTTGGTTTAACCCGCAGCGTGAATACGAACTGCGCGGCCATCTCAAATTGCATATAAAAATTGAGAAACAGACTGTGCCCGAAATGGACGCGGTTCCATTCCGTCGGCCACTCAAAACCCGGCAACTATATATTTTGACTCCATTTTAGCTGCTAATCTACTACAACTGTGGTTGACGTCCAGACCATCAGTGGCGGAACTAGAAAGTACGGGCTGAGTAATAAGGCCTTTTTTTCTCAAAAAAATAGAGAGAGCCGAGAATCAATCTTGAGACTTGCAAGATTTCTTTGTTAATTGACCCCATTTCCTACATTATGTAACAATGCGAAACATCATTTTTTTGTCTAAAAATATTTGAAGATGCCTAGAATCAATCCCGAGTCAGCCAAAATCCACCGTAGAGCACTAACCATTGGAGCTAGCTTTCCATTTGATGCTATATGTGAAATACATATTGTGATAAAGTGGTTTTTCTCCTTTTTGTGCATAATTACCCTTGTTACTTTAAGTCCTCACTTTTTATGTCTCCTTTGATTTCATAACTCTATCATGCCCACCAAAGTCAAAGATTCCACATTTTGAGTCAATATGATACTCATATATACATGAACTCCTAGTGTTGTTATACCCTTGAATCCTTTGATTAAAATCTTGATCATACATGATCTTTTTGATTTGATATTTTTCACACTTGTTCTAGACCCTGTTATGAAGATATGATCCAAATTTGAGATCATTTGGACATTCCTACGATTTTATATGAATTTTCTATGATATACCTTTGATTCTAGAACAATTACTCTTTTGATTGCTTGCTGGGCCCGGCCCATTCAGCCGCTTGGGCGCCTTCCCTCTCTGGCCCGGCCACAATGCCTGAACCGGGACTCAGTCCCGTTGAACCGACCTCAGCTGATCGTAAACCAAGCCCCTCTCTTGGCCAGGCGCGTGACTCAACGTCCGTTGGATGTAGATCCAACGACATCGGGTTATCTTCTACCTTGCGCCCAAAATGGCAGGTCCACCATGGACCCGACTCTCCTAGCACACAACCCTACCCCCTTATGAGCCCTCTCGTGCCCCTTTTTCACAACCAAACTCTTACTCTCTCCCTCTAGAACCTTCTGAACCCCTTCTTTGTGCGGAACTGTGGCTTGAGGGCCAAGGGAGCCCGCCGCCACCTTGGTGTGCCGCCCCCCTTCGGGAAGCCCTAACCCTAGCCCGATATCCCATAAAAACCCCACCCTTACTTTCGGTTTTCTCCCTTGAGTCTCATCGGCAACTTGCCTCTACCTCCCTGTCCCTCCTCCGCGATTCCTTCCTTCTCCGGCCACACCTTCGCCGCGGCACCGCCGTGCCCGTGCGCGGGACTTCTGCTCCTGGGGCGTCGATCCGCGATCGTCGGATCAGGGCCAGAGGCTGACCAAGACCGGGATCAACGGCCACAAGTCGCCCGCCCTTTTCCCCTCTCTTGTTTCTTTCGCGATCACATGCACAGGAGAACACCACTCCTCTGCCATCGATCTAACACGCGGGTCACAGTGTTGACCGAAGGATCAACGACAGTCGTTTTTCATCATTTCTGGTAAATGGCCCTCTCTACTCAATATTCAGATTAATGGCTTTTTCTTGCAAAAATGATAACTCTCAATCCCCTTGGCCAAAATATACGAAATTATATATCAAATTGATCAAATCGAAAAGATCTACAATATGGTTTGAGGACCTGAATATGATCCTAGCTCTCATGTTTTCCAAAAAGTCTACCTTTTGATCTTCTTAACATATTTAATGCAATATTATGATCAAGCTTGGAACTTTGATGAACTTTCACTCTCCTAATCATGAAATCAGTAATATTTATTTCACCTTGAACCAAGTTGAGCACCTAAGCTCCCCTTTTGATCCATGGTTGTCCCTAATGCATGTTGTAGTTTGTTCATGGACTTTAATGCATGATCACGATGAAGTTTGAATCTTTGATATAATTATAGCCTCCTAAGCATCGAATCAGTAGCTCTTTTGCTCTTGTGATCCTAATGAGGGCCCTAATCGACCCATTGTTCATGAATGACCTCAATTATACATATGTACCTACTTTGGACTATAATGTTGAACGTTGCCTAGATTGCTAATCTTGCTTCTAGTGGACATACACCTATCTTGGAATATATTTCTTATGACCTAATGTTGCTGATCTAAACCATGTTTGATGTTGGGTTCTCCTATCTTGATAATCTTTGACCTTGATTACTCTATTATGAGTCTTTGATCCTTTAATGTACTAAGGATTTTGAACCTTGAAATGGTCATATGTAATCCGTGGAACCTTAGAATGATATGAAACTTGAACCACACTCTTATGATGGACCCTAGATCATTATGAGGTCATCAAATGAACTAATAAGCAACTTGTAACCCATCTTGGCCAAAACCCTAAAATGCATCTAATTAGGGTTAATAATGAGAATCTAATGCATATATGTAATCTTGTTGTTAATCAGGTTGGCTTATGATCTAGATGGTAATGGATGTGTTAAGTTAAGAATCTCTGAATCAGGTATGGGCCTTATCAAGTTATATGACTACCGCTTTCTTGCTTGAAAAGACATATATTATATGCTTGTCTGTCTATTTGCTCAAATATTGCCATGTAGTATTGCTATGTCATACTCGATGTTTGCTTCGTCTGTTTTATAACTTGAACACATATATATATAGAACTCCATTATAATATTGTTGATAAAGGGCTCTTGGTTACGACCTTGACACTACTACAGAAGTGCCTTTTAGTGTCGGTTGTTTAACTCCCTTTGGCGTCGGTTTCTGAATGACGCCTATGTGGGCGCCGCTAAAAGGTTGGACACTTCAGCGTCGGTTAAAAAACCGACGCCTATGTGGGCGCCGCTAAAGGCGTCGGTTTATTATAAAACACCGACGCCAAAAGGGTTCGCGCCACAGAAAACAGCGTCATCTAGGACGCTTTCTGTGTCGGTTATATACTAAACAACCGACGCAGAAAAGTGTCCTAGATGACTCCCATTTCCTGTAGCGCGAACACTTTTGGCGTCGGTGTTCAACAAAAAACCGACGCTGTAAGTCTGTGCTGACGGTTATCGGTAAATAACCGACGCCTATATCTATTTTTTTTTTATAAATCTGTTTGCAGGCCTGCTGTGGCTGGTCAGCAGGATGTGAACCTGCAGTTCAGTTTTCTGAACTGCATGTTTACGACATCCATTGATATCAGCCTACAAACAGGCCACAAACCTGCAAAATTAACATAAAAAAGATTCACACAAGTAGATACATTCAGACATCAATTCAATTGTCACGTTCACACATATAGAATCATTCAAATACATGTTTTAACATTCAGAAACATTCATTTACAAAGTATCATTCATCATCACTATCAACATCCCAATTATATCTTACAGTTGCCACTGTTTGTACAGCTATTGCCCATTCTTCTCTTACTTCATTTAATGCTTCCCTCGTATATGGAGCATGTACATTTTTTAAGCGTTTGCCTATAGTGTGGTCAGTTTTAAACACCTGCAAAGAGAATGATGTATATATATAAGTAATAATATAAAAATAAGATTGATATATTTCATACTAACTAATGAGACTATATATAATACCTCATGTATGGTATCGATGTCCAATGCGGCATGTTTGATAATCATCTGCATAAATCGCATCACATAGTATGCGCATGCCCAGCCATTGTCTTGTGTAGCGCACTATAAATTGAAACATACAAAATAATACAACTAAGCACAATTCACATCAATAATATATACATTGGAGTCGGGGAGTCGGGAACTTACTTTTACGTTCTCCCAAGACAATGGCTGGTTCTTTTTCCTTGGGACCTTTCCTCCAGCATTTTTGAATGCATCTAAACCCCTACATGTTAATATAACACACTAAGTTGCATAAGTAAATAGTAATGTAATAAAAGATGTTAACGGATATAAAAAATGAAATATTTCTCACCAGAATAATGCCATTCTCATTACGTGTCCAATTTTAGTGTTTAATGTACTTCCTGCGGGATCTAGATAATAAACAGTGAACGTCCCAGGGACAATAACTAGTAACTCCCAATGTCTACCACTAGAGGTAAAAAGTTAACAATTAATAACTCAAAATGCAAAATAATAATGGAATTTTCTTAAGTCCAAATTATAAATAAAGCAAACTTACTTGACATTGAATGGAGCTATTATTATCGTCTTCATTTGATGACCAAAAATTGTAAAAGCATCTATACAGTATTGTTGAAAACTATCAGGGTCTTTAGCTACCATACTAATCAATGATGGAATCAAAAATCCCACATGATCATATGCAAATTGTTTGCAATGATCTTCGATTAAGTAGCTGCAAAACATATAGACATATGCATTAATATATAAGAAACTAGATCACCAGATCTTACACAAGGTATATAGATGTATAAACAAGATCTCACCTTATCCATGTCTCTATCATTGATGTATTCAACCAATCATACATAAACAGCTCAATAATATCTTGTATAAATAAAGAGCTGTCGTATGATTGACCTGCATAATCTGCATCTAAAGAAACAATTATAGGGCAAAGTATATTATGTGCCCGTAGCCAACATGCCATTCCCCTACAAGCAGGACCTAACGGGTATTGTAGGTCAGTTGGAACCCAAGTTGGTAATGCGGGAATTGGAGGTGGAGGCCTAGGTGCTCCTGGTGTCTTCTTTTTAACCTGTATATATAATTTCAGATCAGTTGACATCATATATACACATTAACAGTCTAAATCAATGTAAATTTATCTTACAATTTCAGTCGTGTAGAGGACATCTGCTTTGGGCCACAATATGACCCCGCTTTCTGCCTCACCAAGTGTATCAATATCTGGGTGGGCATATGGCAACTCAACTTCCCTCCAATCGGGTAATACATGTATCGGGCTCACACGAATGTAGCCCTGCGGCATTGGAGTCCCATGAAACGTTGCCCCAGGAAGGGACTGGTAAGCTTGCGCCTCTGCAACAACATAGTTTTCCATTCTTAAGCGGCATGGCTTCAATGCCTACAAATTTACGTAAAGAATGTTATACATATATACATATCATCTTGAAAACATATCATCTTGAAAAGACTAGCTACAATGTCATAAACAATACTTACAGCAGACGTGTTAGGCGATGGGTCTCCAGGATTACTTGCAGTCTGTGCACCAGGAGAAGAGTGGGTCGGCATAGGCTGATTGGAAGCCTGAGATGCCTGCCACCACAGCAATTCTTCCTTGACCTTCTCAGCAACCACATCGTTGAGCTTCTTAGCAACTATATCCTCGACTCTCTTATTCTCCTATACATGGATAAAACAAATATTAGCTTTTTATTAATGAATTTCCTTTTGCAGTAACATTATAAAAATAGAATATGTTACCTCTTCTTGAGAAAGTCCCGCTCTGGGTTTGCGCTGGGATGGCCCAAAGAATGCTTTGATGCCCACACCAGCGCCGACACCTCTAACACGTCCAAGATGCTCTGGGTTACCCAGAGCAACTGTCAATTCATCCCTTGTGCCCTGAGGGATGAACGTGCCTTGTTTCCTCTGCTCGTGCAGCTCCCGCTAATCACCATAAACAAAAATTGGTAAGTTAACACCACAAATAATCAATATTCAAATGATTGCTCTAAGAGTTGTATTTTACCATTTTTGCAGCCGCCTCAGCAGTTTCGGGCTTCTTTATTTCACCCTTCTTGTTTTTCCTGCCAGCTATCCAGATATCATGGCGAGGGAAGGGTGTGGCCGTAGACTCCTGAGTAGTCGCAGACTCCTGAGTAGCCGCAGACTCCGCCTGTAGTCTTTGGCGAATGCTTGCATAGCCTTTTGGACCCATAGTATGGTCATGTACATTCAGTGCACGCCTTGCTTTTTGTGCGTCACTGAGGGCCTAGTTAGTATGCACATTTATAATTAGGTTAGTAGCACTAAATGTTAATCTTGAATAGCTGAATACAATGTATATTAATTAAAATGGGAGTGACGCCTAATACCTTGAATTCTTCAGATTTTCTTGAAGCAACAAAATTGTCCCAATCTTCTTTGTCCAAGAAGTTCCATTGTTCAAGGGCTGACTTCTTCTTCTTATCACCCTGTCTTATGTATTCTCTGTTCAGATTTGTCCTGTAATTCCTAAGCATCTTTCCAGCGCGTTGCATCACACTTTTACGATGCAACATCTCATCCAATGCAAATAGATTCTGTAAAATAGAAATGTTATTAACTAGTACCAAAAATATAATTGCAAATAATAGAATTTGTAATCTACAAAATAGAATTGCAAATAATAATAACTCACGCATAAATCTTTCCATATCAAGTCTTTCTTTGCCTGAGGAACTTTATGCCAATTATCATACTTAACACCACAATGGCTTCGAGTGACAACCCCAAGATAGTTTATAAAATTATTGCGGTTCACTCCAATTGCATTCCCTCCATTATCAAACTCCACAACCAATTTGGATCCACTGCCACTCAGCGCAAGTAACTTTTTCAACAGAGTGATACCCCTTTTCTTGTTAAGTTTTTGTTGCTGCGCATCAAGTTGCTCAATTGCTTCAGTGGGTAGCTGTGCATCATCAACCTAAAATTTGACAAAAATAAACACACTGAATTAAGCCAATATAGAAATACAGGATATATGACATAACTAGAAGATAATGAATTTTATAGAAATACGGGATATGTTTTTAGAACTTACGTTGGTATCCTCGCCATGCTCGTCATGGACAGCATGCTCATCATGGACTTCATGCTCATCATGGACATCATTCTCATCATGGTGAGCCATCTGAAAATTTCATTAAAAAGGAAAACATTTAGCATTTGTATCAACTAGAATAAGGAAAACATTTAGCATTTGTATAAACATACATGTCTCTAAAATTGTGATCTTTTATCAATTAGCAATCCTTCAATGTACAAGTAATATAAAAAACAATGATTGTTCACATTCTAGGCCAACAAACACAATACTAGATATCTACAATGAAGCCGGACTCCATACAAACATTATATAATTTAGTGATTGTTATTCTAATTTATATCAATGTACAAGTAATATAAAAAACAATGATTGTTCACATTCTAGGCCAACAAACACATGTGATGTCATTCTTATATATAATAAATGTGTACCACCTATCCCATCCTTGAACACCTAATCTCACTAGTAAGTGTATAATGTGTATTGGGTTTTCAAGAAAATTTCGGCAGCATTTCCCCGCTGTTCTCTAAGTACATATGTACTTAGAGAACAAATGGGGAAATGCTACCAAAATTTTCTCGAAAACTCAATACACATTATACACTTACATCCTAAGTGAGATTAGGTATTCAAGAACAGTCCCAAACCGGGGACTATCCAAGATTTACTCCTAATGAGTAAATCTTGGACGGGTTTCTAGGCCAACAAACACAATAATAGATATCTACAATGAAGCCGGACTCCATACAAACAGTATATAATTTAATGATTGTTCATTCTAATTTATATCAATGTACAAGTAATATAAAAAACAATGATTGTTCACATTCTAGGCCAACAAACACATGTGATGTCATTCTTATATATAATAAATGTGTACCACCTATCCCATCCTTGAACACCTAATCTCACTAGTAAGTGTATAATGTGTATTGGGTTTTCAAGAAAATTTCGGCAGCATTTCTCCGTTGTTCTCTAAGTACATATGTACTTAGAGAATAAACGGGGAAATGCTACCAAAATTTTCTCGAAAACTCAATACACATTATACACTTACATCCTAAGTGAGATTAGGTGTTCAAGAACAGTCCCAAACCGGGGACTATCCAAGATTTACTCCTAATGAGTAAATCATGGACGGGTTTCTAGGCCAACAAACACAATAATAGATATCTACAATGAAGCCGGACTCCATACAAACAGTATATAATTTAGTGATTGTTCATTCTAATTTATATCAATGTACAAGTAATATAAAAAACAATGATTGTTCACATTCTAGGCCAACAAACACATGTGATGTCATTCTTATATATAATAAATGTGTACCACCTATCCCATCCTTGAACACCTAATCTCACTAGTAAGTGTATAATGTGTATTGGGTTTTCAAAAAAATTTCGACAGCATTTCCCCGCTGTTCTCTAAGTACATATGTACTTAGAGAACAAACGGGGAAATGCTACCAAAATTTTCTCGAAAACTCAATACACATTATACACTTACATCCTAAGTGAGATTAGGTGTTCAAGAACAGTCCCAAACCGGGGACTATCCAAGATTTACTCCTAATGAGTAAATCTTGGACGGGTTTCTAGGCCAACAAATAATGTGTTGTCATTCTTATACCTAAAATCCTAGTTCTTCAAATTAGGGTGATTATTGATGTCTTTAAAAGCATGATTGGCAATTTAGGGAAAAGTTCATCATTTAAATTCCAAGCATTCACATGTGTGCATTACAGTTCATCATTAAGCAAGAAGGGTGATTAGGATTCTCAATATACTCAACAATAAAATAAGTTAAACATGTGTGCATTACAGTTCATCATTTACATTCCAAACATGTCACATGTGTGCATTACAGTTCATCATCAAGATATCTATAACTTACTTAAACATTCAATTATGAAGTAAATATACACTTAATTAAGAATAGCATGACACACAAAGTTGCAGTCAACATCATTATGTTTTGTTCTATCATGGACTATCAGATTGGTATATCACATATGTATCAGTACATTATTAAATAAACACAATCAGTAAATAACTTTTAGCAAAAAATCCACTAGACGTGCAGCCTAGACGTGCCCTGGCGCCGCCCAAGCATCTGCCGAGAGGCCTATCTAGGCAGGGCACCTGGGCTTGGGACCCTAGGCGTGCCCTGGCACCTACTCAGGCGCTGCCTGCGTGAGTTCTAGGTTGGCGGCGGCAGAGAAAAGCAAGGCAGAGGACAAAAAAGGTGGTGAAGGTTTGTGGGTTACCTTGCACGAGGACAACACGAGTAAAGCTGCTTCTACCGGCGGGGGCGGAGGTGACGACGACAGCACCGTAGCTGCTTCTACTGGCGGCGACGACTACAGGAGAGCAGGGGCGGTGGGCAACGACCGGCGGCGACGAGCGGACAGCAGCAGTAGCAGGGGCGGCGGAGAAGAAGGGCGCCGGAGAAGAAGGACGCCGGAGATGGGGCGCCGGAGAGAAGCGCCGGAGAGCAGCAGCAGCAGAGAAGCGCCGGAAAATCGCCGCAACAGGGAAAATCGCCGCAATAGGGTAGCAATGAAATAGAAGAAAGGGGAAGAGTCGGGCGATCGCTGGGGGTTATAAGTTCGCAAATAGCGTCGGTTGTTTACAACAACCGACGCCTAAACATCTTTAGCGTCCGTTGGTTGAAACAACCGACGTCCAATTGGACGATATTTTCATGGAAATTTTTGGCGGGAACCACCTTCAGCGTCGGTTAGAGAGGGATAACTGACGCTGAAAATGACACTATTTTTTTTATCGAAAAATGGATTTCGCGGGCGACTGTAAGCGTCGGTTGTTTATAAAAAAACCGACGCTTAATACAAAGCGGTACCCGTGTCTGGCTGGTCTTCGAATATAGACGTCGGTTTTATTAAACAACCGACGCCTTATATGTTAGGCGTCGGTTTTCCTTAATAACCGACGCCCAGAAAAGCGACACTGAATGCTATTTCTATAGTAGTGTGAGGTCCCTCTCGTATAAAAGGGTTAGCTAAGCTTGAGCACCCTTACGGACCCTTCCGACGGGAAGTTGGTCAAAGGCCTTAAACATGTTTGATATTGTTGGTATAATGGAGTGAAATGACATAAAATATGGTTTCACATTTGTTAAACAATTAACATGTTTATTCTTGTTCGTTTAATCTTAAAATCTTTTCAAAATTATGCAAAGCTTATATATATGTGTATCTTTCGGCCCCATACTCAACACCTCGTGTGTTGACCCATTTCTCGTATGTTGTTTTTAGGTTCAGAGATAGCTTGAAAGATGAATGGCTTGGTGAGCTATGCTAGGTGTACTTGTTGTAAGATCCATATATACTATACATGAGCAGACTTGTACAAAGTGACTCTTGGACATGTAATTCAAATCATGTAATATAATGATGTTTCTTAATATATCTTGTTGATTGTTGAGATTATGTTGGTGCATTTATCTTGTTATATGTTCATGTGTGCTAAGCTTTACGCTTCCGCATTTCGCCTTTGGTATACATTTGGTTCATGGGATTGAGATTCCGGTTCCGTGACACATATATATATTTATTTGTGTAATAATATAATATACTGTACATACTTTGATTTTCTTTTTGGGGGGGTGCAGCCCCCTAGTTCCGCCCCTGCAGACCATGCACGTACAACTGCAAAACGACTATACCAAACAATTACAAAATAAATACGTACCTTATTTGCGTCAAACCAAATTAACGAAATGCAATTCCAGTTCACCGCTTTTAATTTCTTGTTTTCAAATTCATAACGTGTTCGTATTACTCCCAACCAGACGAGCCCTTAGAGTTCAGAATTAGATGCAGTACCTTCACTTCTCAAGACAGATTCATGTTGGTAGGCAACTCGGTAACCCCTAGTCCCGTACTTCCATTTGCACTCAAGTAGGAGATCAAAGATCGTCTCAGACGGGTGACTCAACGACAATTTCGGTGATTCTAGAAGTCGGTGGTTGATTGGGATGCTGGCACCAGAGATGTAGTAATGGATTTTGAATGGACATGCCCTACTTGTAATGGACGAGGGGCGGCGAACTTGGATGTGCTGGCGGATTAATGGATGAAAGCAGTAGATTGGAAATTGAGGGTTCTCCCTGTTACTCGCAGTAGCGTCACACGGTGCATGACAAGGGCCGCCGTGGTGCGAAGAAATAATCGACTTTGTGGGGCTCGGGACGACGGCGCGTCAGTCTGGGTTAACTTCTAGGTCTTTTTCACAATTTTGTTCTGAATCGAACAAGCCTCTACTGCTAAAACCAAATCCAAACAAAGTGGAAAGGGCGGCAAGATACTACAATCGAGAGACTCACACAAAAAGGGCATATTTGTTTAGGTGTATTCAGCCGTATTGGATTGGATTAGATGATTCAGCAACAGAAATATTAGGTTTGTTTTACAGTAATGGAGAAAGCCGGGCGCCGATATCCCGCAGGCCGCTGTAGTTGTTTTAGTTTGTGCCAGCACACCGAAAAGCAGATTCTGCCCCCCGTCTCTCACGCACAGCACGGATGAACCAAAGCTAACTCTCAAAGCTGCAGCGGTTTTTAAAATCAGAAAATGTTTATTCCAGGATCATTTGAATCCAACATTCTCTCAATATCCACCTAAATACTACAAAGCAAACACGCCCAAAGTACTAACCGTGCACATGACCGTCTTTTGCATGAAAATTTCAAATTTACTATTCCAAAGTACATGAGAAAATTAGAATAAAGAATTGAAAAGTCAGAAGTGGTTTTTATGAAATGCCAATGTTAATTAGCAGAGACGCCACTATTATTGAGTTCCATCCGTAGCACATGAAGTAAGACATTTAATGGCATTGAGATAAAAATGCCATCGCAATTGAATGTTTAATGGCATTATAAACAAATGCCGGTAAATGCAACTAATTGTCAATTTTCTTGTAGTGTCGACCACAAGGAAGGCTGGGAAGACGGGCAAATCCAGTTCGGACTCTACAACATCTTCCACCTCATGCTCGCAAAGTTCATAAAAATCTACGGCTGTTCAATAGGTGGGGTACGCTTCACCCCACACAACTTCGATTATGCCATGGCTTGGAGGCAGATGACGACCCAACCAAAGGGGTTCATGGTCAACTGGAACTAGGCCTCGATGATGGACATCAAGCATCCCTTCATATAGATTATGCACTACTACATGACGAATACTATATTCGCCAAGTCCACCCAGGGACAATAGAAGCCATAGAAGTCAGACCAGTATGTTTTTTGGGCACTTATCATGCTGGGGAGGAAGAAAATCAACCTTGGCTCATTCTTCTTGTCACACATGCTTGCGGTGAAGAGGCATGCTCAGAGGAAGCCTCCCATTCATTTTGGGGGTTTACTCACACCCTTGGCTCTCCACCTCCACTTAGACCTATCCAAGGATGCCACCATGAAGACATCATCGACAAGCGGTCTCACCTCATCTCCAAGTACGAGGGAAAGGTGTATGCATGTTGCACCATCGATGGGCAGCTGAAGGAAAGGGCTCTCATCGACCCCATCTTGTGCCTCTAAGGAGTATAGTTCCACAGATGGCCAATAGATGATGCAATACTTGTCCCAAAAGGTGAGGAGGAGGAAGAGGAGACTGAGGCTGAGGAAGAACATGGCGAGGACGAAGAAGAAAAGGGGGAGGACGACGCCTCACCTTTCATGTAGATGCGACTTCTACACCACAACCCACACAGATACACAACATCCAGTTCAACAACTCGACCATCTCCACAACCTAGAGATTCCTTCTCCATGGGATGTTGTAGTCTATCTAGGAGGGACAACAACATACTTTCACCATGTCCTATATTCATGGAGTCTAGGAGAGAATTTCCTACAAGTAGTGAGTGATCTATGGCCTAGATTCTCTCTATGACAACTACTAGAGACATGGCCATTTTGCTAGATACCTCAATCACCTTCTATGCCATCAGACCCACACACGTTCAGCGGTACATTACTGAACCTGATTTTGATATGCAGCTACAGATGTTTCAACCACCACAACCATCATTGTGAGATCATAGTACCCCCATTTCACCTCTATGATTGAATTTTAACTATGAGAACATAGTCAAGTTAAAGATTAGGGGGTGTTGGAATGATTTTATCTTTCTATCTTTGAAATTTTGTTAGTTCTTTTATTTTCTATTAGTTATTTTTGTTTTTGCAAGTGTAGGAATCCACGTCTATTTAGTGTAATTGTGGAGCTTAATTTTCATGATTTTAAATATCATTAAAGAAAATTGTGTTTTGTGGCTTTGTAATGGAATCTTAAATTTTTTAATGATCATATCTTATTAAAATTAGTTTGCAAAGTCTAAGGCAGCACCATCTAGAGGAAGTGTATGAGTTGGTCAGCTTGAGGGAACTGAATATGAAGGAAAATCTTAACTAATCCAATATTTGTGGATGATGATGGGGTATGAGCCAAAACAACCAAACAAGTAATAAGACCTTAAATGAAATTTCTAGAAAGAAACTCTAAGTTCACCTTGTACATAGGTTGATAGGAGAGGGACATATCATAATTTAAGACAAGCATTGTCTCTTAATCATGTGATTCCACCCACCTTTCATGACATTTCAGCCACTACATTGAGATGATGAAGTAACCTCAATCATTTCATTTTGATAACTTGCATAGCATGATAGGTGACATCATAGTTAGTCTTTTTATTGCATTAGTTAAGAAAATAACATATTTACATATCAATTAGTTGCATAATAAATTTCATGTAGATTGCATATACCCTTTGCATCATTCTTTCATCGTGTGTCTATGTTGCTTTCTCTCCAAAAATAAATTGAAAAGATACACATCCATATCTCTCATAAAGAAAGAGAAATGTTGTATTCAAGAAAAGCCCAAGTATAAATTATCAATCATGCTAAAATAAGAGGGCAAAGAGAAAAAGAAAGAAAAATTGAATAAAAGATAGAGAAAAGGATGCCTTGAACTTAAATACAAACTTTTCTTCAAGGAGAGATGAAAATAGTTACATCCATGCATTCTTTTATCCTACTCTCATAAGTAAGATGAGACCTTCAATACATTCATCATTTCACCACAATTGTAGGCATTTGGATTCATCAATTTCTCATTTCCTTCATGTTATAGGTTCATCATATTTCATTTTTTTCATAAATAATTTGAATGTAACTTGTGATTCTCATTCAGAGAAACCTACTTCACTCCACCCATTGCTTTTATGGTAGGCCACATATATGATTGATCCCCTCATTCATTTTTATATAGGGAACTACTTCCAACATAGTTGGTAGGTAGATAAGAGCAATATATATATGGAATCATAGGGTGCATCAAGTAAATGCCCTATTGAATATGATATTAACTACTTTATTGATTGTGCTTCATTGATATAAGAGTGGATGTTTCTAATGAATATTTCTAGTCACTATAGAGTAGTTATTTGTTAAGTGGTTCATAAGGGGCGGTTTCAGACAACCAAGTGAGGGTATTTGAGAAATGTCATTTATATTGTTTGTCCTCTTGCTGATCTGTCTCAAATAGATTAAAAGGTAGTGTTTCTTGAGGGCTAGAAACAATTGAACTTAGGGGATATTGATACACTGAGTTTTATTCCCCTTTTACAGGCTATTTTTCCATGTATTTCATGCAATATTTTTCAATTTGATGCTATTTATCCATGGTTTATTGTTATTAGCTTGTGAAACACTATTGCATCAAATAATAAGTATTTCTACTGAGTGATGTCAATTTATCACATTTTATTCGGGTTTATGTTGGTTTTTCTATATTTTAGATAATTGAAGCACTTATAAGGCAGCTTGGTGCCACCGTCCTCAGAGTCACTAGTACCAACTTACTGTGAAAATCCAATAGGGATCCCAAAGAAATCTTGGTGCTACCAAGATGCAGCTCTGTGCTACCGAGTCAGTGTTCAAGACACGGAAATGATAAGTCAGCGCAATCTATTAGTGGTCAAGAGAGCAACAGGAACTGAGCTTAACAACTTGGCACTACCGACCTGCATGTCGGTAGTATTATCAATCATAATTGGGAGAATTCATAACACACAAAATAGTAACTCAGTGCTACTGACCAACCTATTGGTAGTATTGACATTCGACGAGGATTTTGAGTCAGCTGAAAACTCAGTGCTACATCTTCCTGTCGCTCGTACCGAGTTGACGTAATAAATATAGATTTGAGATCATGACATATGTGATCGCTGAGACTTAATGACGGCATGAGTCCCACTTATGACCTAAGGGGAGTTCGGATAGATCGAGGAACAATGTTTCTTTCTATTAGAATAGAGCACAGAGCTAAGAGAGGAGGAGGTGAAGGGCAAAACCATGTCCCGGATGATTCATGCACCTCTGTAGAGCATATTTGCATTTAGAACACTGCAGATCGAGACATTCGCAGAGGGGATCATCTAGACCGGTTCCTCCATAAATTTTCATTATTTTTTCTAGTGTTTGGCTTGTTGCCTCTCTATTCCTCTATGTCTTTATTGATAGAAATCAAGGCAGGGCTAATCCCCTTATTCTTAGGACCGGGGAGTAGCTCGATTATGAATTCTAATTGACTTCTATGATTTAATATAGTTATTTCCTTGAATTCTGGACTTAAATCTTTGACCGCTTAATGAATTACATGTGTCTATAATTGTAGTTAATTACTTGGATAATTAATTGTTTTGAGAGATGTATTAAGGGTTGAAAAGGTCGTAGATTTACATAGCCTATATCATACCTCAAGAGAAGGCTTACGACTGTGAAGGGTATAACCCAGAGGTTTCATTTAAGTACCTAGCTAATTCCTAAATCACTACTGGAATGGGATTTGTCTTAGTATAGGTAATGTTTTACGTGCGAATGGTTAACATTTCTACATGTCTCTTCATCCAGAGTGAAGGGTAAATACTTACTAGTAAAATGAATTTAATTGAAATTTACCTTGTGATAAAACTATAATCCTAACAAATCCATCCAATCTGCGATCACAACCCACTTGATTTAATTTTCAATTCTTACAATTTGTTTTAATCAAATAACCAATCATATTTCCCTTAGGCCTATATGATTAAGTTATAGTTAGTAGTAGTTTTTGGACTAATGTTTTCATGAGTTTCACATCGGGACCTCATAAGTCTATACTACTGGACATGTACACTTACATTTTGCACACATAGATTAGGCATGTCAATACACCAGTGAATAGAAGCCTAAAGGAACTGAAGATAAGCTATGTGGATAGAAATACTAATGGAATGTGGGTTAAAGGAGGTGCGAGGAGAATTGTAGGAATAGATTCCCTTGAAGGGGAGTTGAATGCTATCACCTTAGACTGTAAAATGTGTCTATATATGTAGGGAAGAAAGGCCATTATTCAAATCGAATCAAAGATTGTTATGGGTTACATCACATGAATGCAACAATCCCAAGCATCTATAGAGCACTGGTAGAGATGGCGAGAGACCATTTGAGGAATACCTATGAACCAAGGTTGGTATTCAGAAACAAGAATCAAATGACCTGACAGATAAGGTAGCCAAGTTTCATGCTTAATAATTGGCAATGGAGGCAACTTCCCTATGTGTCCAAGCTGGATATCAGAGACATACAGAAAGTAACATGAAGAAGAGGGGGACAATGTTGATGCCATCACCAAAACAAGGAGGACATTACTAAGGAATTGTTTTCTCCAAAAAAACATGATATGTACAATCCCTATTTTGTTCATTATAATGGCAGTGCGTTAGTTATGTAGTTGACAATATAAAGTAACAAAAATATTAACTAGGAGATAGTTGTTCAACACTATTGTATATATAATCATGAAATGAAAAATTTCTAGAAAATGTAATTGGTTATGGTGTTAAGATAATGTGATCACTTCATTTTATACTATGACTAGCAAGGTAAATAGAACATTTGGGTGTCGTACTCAATCCTACATTCAAGGACACTAGTGGTCCTGCTGGGCATTCCTAATGAAATACCAACCTGTGATCACCACTATTATATTTTGGGTTACTACTTAACGTTAGTTTTGAAACATACCTCACTTTAGATCCAATTCCTAACAAATTCGCATATAATAATACATCACTTTTTAAAAGGTATTAACTACGAACACATGTATGGATATTTTATTATGAATCCACATAGTAAAAGATATCTCCTACAATTATAGTTGTGACCAATATTTTTATGTTTTAAGCACTGTAAGATAATATGATATGAAAGTCATGAATTTTTTGTAACAAGATATGATCTTAATCATTCTGATATAAATTTATACCAAAATATCAAAAGACCTTCTATATTATAACTCAAATTTACTTAAATTAAATACTTGAACTTGTTGTAGAATCATTTTAAAGTTCAACACCTTTTTAGAAATATAGAGCTCCAATAACTTCCTATTGATGTAAAGAAGTAGGAGTTGCTTCCAAAATGAGAACAAAGAGAATAACCTTGGGAGTTTTTTGAACCAAAGCTCATTATTTATTCTAGGTATAATCGTTTCACCCATACATTATTTCCTACTTCTGCATTATGAGAGAAATCTAGTTCTGACTCATACATCAAGAACAACCTTAAATAAATAAATCTATAACATTAAATAGAATTACTTATGTTAGATTTCATGGCGTCTATTCACAATCTTCCAACTTTTCCCTCATATATGATTTCACCCTCTTTATTGATATTTTAAGAAAACACTATTAACATCAAATTAATTCCAAGATAATGTATGATGTATTTGTACTCAAAATTCATATAAAACAATCATTTATAAATAAATATATTCAAATAGGCAAAGTTCTTTGTGTAGTTATACAACAATTTTTGACATAGTCGAAAACCCTAGATTTTAGTATATTCTTCTAACTTCTATGATAATTTGTAGAAACTCCATTTTAGATGTTTTATATTCATTTTTAATATGGTTTCATCGTATTAGGAATCTATCCATTTATAGATCATCTTACAAAAGCTAGAATTGAATGGCAGATTTAGGGTTTATAGTCACATACAAAAGAATTGAAGATTTATGGTGGAACTAATTTAATTTAATGCAATCTACTATTAAATGGAAGTGCCCACTCACCTATAGAGTGAAAACACCTTACAAATGTAGCCCAACATCTAAAATTCTTGAATCTATATCAAACTTCTAGCAATTCACCATTTTCTTCTTCCTTCTAACTCAAAAACCCTAGGAATGGAGAATTGTAGAGAAAGAATGAGAAAAGGGAGAGATTTTATATCCTTTGAAATCAAACAGAGGAGGAATGAAATATTGACATGTGATAGAAGAATTAGCAAGTAAAGCTATCTCATGATGACAAAGTTACTTGATTTCATCAACTCTAGGATGAGAAAGTCCTACATTGCCATCTTCACCACTTTATCCATCCAAAGGCTAACTCTACCTCTCTCTCTAGGATTTTATTTTTCTAGAGTGAATCACAAAATATGGAATATCCTAGTGTGTTTAGTTATTCATATAGAGTAATTAAGGTGCTTAGGTCAATTGCAAATTTACCCTTCTTTACACTTTGTTTTATTTCAGAAGCATGTTACTGTTAATTGTTTATTGAATGGGCCAAAGTTCCTCCAAAAATTATGAAAATTTAGCATGTGGTTTGACACAAAGTTCTAGAGCTAAAAAAGTGCATATCATTCAGCGGTATTAATATATGACTAAAACCTGAACACTACAATACTATACTACAGTCTACAATAATGGTCGATTGAAGAGAAAAATGCCCTAAAGCCCCTAGAATGGTCGTGAAGGCTACCATGAACTTGATAAAATGGACCCAACTCGGCTATGTTGCATACCACATATGTTGTGCCAAGAGTCCATCAGATTTGAGTATAAAAATGACCAACACTTCTGTTTCTCTGAAATGATTGTGTAGCCTAGAATGCCCCTGGCTCCATCAATCCTACACCGTCGTGCTTTCCACAACGACCATACTACCCAAGCCTCAAACTCCCATTTACATTGTCCCTTTTCTCACCTCGCCCGTTCCACCTTAGCACGAGCATTTAGGCAAAAACCCTAATTTCAATAGACTGGGGTTTATAATTCTCAAACCCTAATTATTCAAAAGGAAGGCATGCTTGGAGTTTTTATTAGCTATAGAACAAAACCACTAGAAATATTAGCATTAATCAATTTTAAATAGTGATAATTGCCATTAAGAATGTAATTACCTAGGTAAACCCTAATTTACCAATTAAGCTCAAACATAGTCATCACAATTGTCCCCCCTTAAAAAGGTTTCATACTTAAAACATAAATATGCATGAAAAGTACATTCGAGGTTTATTTTAAATTTTCGAGATATTATATTTCACTTAATCATGTATTTCCTTTTGAAAATTGACTTCAACATTGAGTCCTTTATTTCTCTTTTAATCACAAAAAATTTGAATCAGGGCCTTTCAATGACAGCAAAAGAATTCTCAATGTCATAATCAATTACGAAGAAAGATAAAGAGTATTCAACCATTTTCAATCATGTCATACCCTCTTGAGGTGTTACCTTAGTACTGATAAACTAATCCAACGATGCCAACTTATATAGTTCAATATGTACTATTTTTCTATATTACGTCTAAGTTACTAAAGAGAGTTCACTATGTTGTTTTGAAGTTTACTATGGTCCTCTTCCAAAAGAAAATCACTCATAAGATGCAAGAATAGATTTAACAACTATTGTACAAAATTGAGATGAATTATTGGTATGAATGACTAAAACGATAACACCTTTTGCAATTTAATATATTCCTTATACATATATAATTGTATCATATGTAAGCAAATGTACTTCTTAATATGCCTACACCAATTATATTCTTACAAACAAATACATATACTACTAAAAGACACTTGTTTTATCTTACTTCTTTCTTACTCAATACTACTTGCTTCTTCTTACTTGTCCTTATCCTTTTCATCATATAGAATAAAAATCTCTAAAATTAAAATGCTTGAGGTGAGAATGAATTATTCATCATTCTTTCTATCACTGTAAGAATTTATTTTAGAGTACACTTTGCTAATGTTGCACTTATACTTTGATTAAAATCAAACTTCTTATGTATCAATCTAATAATTTTTTTTATCCTCTGTTCCTAGTCATTTCGACGTGGTTTATCTATCTTTCTCATTTTCTACCTTTAAACCCTAGATTACTATCACGGCTAGTTTCTTCTCACAGTGTTGATCTTAGGATCCTATTTCATAGTAAAGGTCAAAGCACTAGTAACATCACTTGAACTAATAGAACCTTAAACATTCTAGGGTTTTATCCTTATTGATAACATAATATTATTGTGACATGATTTTACTCCCTTAATTTGATATGCAAACTTTATCTCTCTTGAAGTTGACTAAAGTCTTCCTTGTCTTCATCACTTGAATTTCCTATCTCTTAATTTTCATTTCTAGTATGTTACTTTCTTTATGTACCCTTTTGGGGCTCCATCATTCCATAATGTGTTATTATAATATTCAAAACATGTATATTTCATGGTGGTTATGCATCATTTAACATTTATTTCCTTATCACTTCATCCCCATGTTACTCTCATTAAGGAGTATGCAAAGAGAAGATGATTTTGAGACATTGAAATCTTATCATCAAGCATTTGCTGAATACACTTCTCATATTTAGTTTTGATTATTTGTCTTCAAAGGAACCTAATTACTTTGCTTTTTCTTACATCACACAATCTATTTCTTTTTAGCATTTACATTACTCCAAACGGAACTGAAGCTTCACTAAATGATTGAAATAATGAAAGGAGGCTATTTATAGATGGCCTAAAAACTGTATTCCAATCGGGATATGACTCTAAAAACTCATTGATCCACTCCCTTGAAATTCTGCCGATCAAATGATGAACATTCTCGTCGACATCAGCTCTAAAAACCCATCAGTCAATGCCCGATCTTCAGTCAAGAAAATACAAAAACTTCATCCATCACATACAAAAAGAAACTTCATCAATACAAAAAACTCATAGGGTGCCAAAAGTTCATCATCTCGACGAACTCATAAAATCTTATCAATCTACTAGTCAACAACTATATCAAGCGCTGAGAGTGCATCGACCTGATAAACTAACAAAATCTTGTCGACCTACCACCAAAAGCTTTGTCAGGCGCACAGAGTCCATAGAACCAACAAACTAGAAAGGTCCTCGTCGACCCACACACAACCTATCGACCATCATTCACAATTCAAGGAACACCACCATTGGTCCAATGGTGCTTGTACACAAGGCACTAGTCCCCCGAAGAAATAATAGGTAACTAGGTTGATACTATATAGAGACTTTGAGATAAAATGTAGTGAGGATGAATGCATTATAGTTCGTAATATAATGAAACGTTCAATTCTCTCTACTATATCATGTAACCCTCTTTCCTTAATCAAAGTCATCATTTCCATCATTTCTTTTTGTTTCATCTGAGTTTCTTATCCCAATCTTATAATTTACATGTTCATCTTTTTCCCTCCACTTCAATTATTTGAATGTTTCTCCACTTTCATGTCATATTGTTTACTGAAATCTTTTCTTCTATTCTTACTATCTTTACTTTTCATATATTTTTCTTTTGTCTTGCCAATTTCATATTATAACACTTTAGGCGGTACTGATAATTAATCCATAACCCTAACCTTATGTAATTTCCTTTTAATTTGTTTCTATTTTTTCCTTTTAGTGAACATACTTTACTATCATGAGGATTTCACAATGAATCCATCTCTTGTGTGTCTTTCAATATTCTTTGATTCCCTTCTTATTTACTTCTACTTGCTTCAAATTGAATAAAATGCTTCAATTAATTAAATGATTCAGATTTCTTTTTCTCCAATTTAGGTTTTCCTGCTTGAGGATCCTACGTTGGGTCTTAGATATTAGTTACAACTAATTCTTAGTAATTCCAGTCTTTCCCTTATATTTCATTAGCTTAGTGTATGTATATTCTCACTACAATCAGGGTTTAACATCTATAATTTTATTCTTATTACATTTTTAATAGGAGTCATTGAATCCCAGCATCGCATGCTGCCAACCGGACCAGACCAAACCTACAATGTTGAATCCAAGAGATACTTAGGATTAACCAACTCCTATTTATCTCAAACATGTGAAAAGAATATCCACTTAAGCATGATAATTTCTAGTCTTCTTGATGCAAAGAACATGCACAAAAAGTGAAGTAACTTCATAATGTACTACAATATAAAAGGACCATATATATATTTAAAAACAACTAAATATCTGAATTCAAATATATAAAAACATTTAAGTTCCTCTCCAATCAAAACAATAATATAAAATAAGAGTTGTATCACATTCTATTTTTATGCTCTTATTCTTTTGTTAATATTTCTAGGGTTTCTATCTAGCCCATCCTCCCTCTCCATACTTGGCCCGGGCATCCAGAGAAGAATAAACCTATTAGCTTGGTACTGGTCAATTTTAAGTATTCAGATACCGGGCCAAGGTATCCAAATACTTAGATTTCCAAATCTATAGAGACATTACCTCTTAACTACCACACTTATGACTATGAATTTCTATCCTATTGGTCCTAGACTACTCATCCTAAGCTCTGATACCAAACTGTTACACCCACATCCATTGATAACCTCTAATCATAAGATCAAGGTATAATTTGAGGATTTAACATAATACAAAGAGACTTTTTCTATGATTTCAAACTACTTGTTTTCTCACATTCAATCACATAACCTAACATTGTGAGGGAATTAAAACCTTGATTCCTCCAATTTGATTTAAACATTTAAGATACATAAGTAAACATTCATTCTATTTCCTACACATTTATTTACATATGACTTGATAAAGGATACATACTTCATCAATAAGGAAATAAAGTTACACATCATCATTTGCAACTCTCTTACTTCTTTACAAGGACCTAGAGTGACATAGATCAACTAAACTTGACTAAATTGACACTTTTCTCTTGTGACATATCTTCTTTGGAATTGACATTCTTCGATTCACATGGTTTTTGAAATAATTTGTGAGTAGAGGGGTGAGCCTACTCACTCAGTGAATGAGTACTTAAAAGAAATAATTTAAAGAACTTTAATTGTCAAAATATATATTACTAATCAATTGAATATATAGTAAATCAATATTGAGTTATGAAGGAACTAATTATTCATAGACATATAATGGGCATGATTACTCCAGATAACTACAATCAATAAACCAATATTTGAACATAATTGATAAATCTTCAAGGAGAAATAGCCATTCAGAAACATATAAAGACTAAATGAATGACTACACACACTTGATTAATCTCTCATTTATCTTATTATACCCTGGATCCAGATGAAGTATACCATGACATGTGAAAGCATCCTAGCAAGCTACAACCTCAATGTATAGGAGTTAGAAGCATGCCCAAGATCCTAAGTCTTTAATATAAATATCAAGTAGGGAGTTGTGACCCTACATCTAGCTCTTAGTGGATAATGGGAGTGGCAAGATATATGAAATCCTCCTCTAAACCTGGGTACTTAGGCTGAGAGTCAAATTTTGGCTTGTTGTGTACTAGTGGACCTACTGAAGATGTACACTGATCAAGACAACTCTACATCAGTGGACCTATAGGAGATGACCACTGACTAGTAACACATGTACCACTGACATGACATCCCCTATTGGTGTTGGGTACCAAAAAACTATAAGGAGTCTGTCCTCACTGGCGTAGACCCCCACACCATACTGGTACTCTCCAGCTATAACCTTGATATGGATAAAATACCCCCAGTCAGGAAGCACATTTCCTACCCACAATGTAAGCCTCATGTGAGTATTTTATAGTATTTAGGGAATCTAATATCTAATTCACTCTTTAAATTCATGGCTTAGTTATTAATCAACATTTCTTAACTTATCCTTGTAAAAAGTTATGTTCACAGATTATCTGTAATAAGTATTGTAATTAGAGAAACTGAGCATCACCACATATCACAGTGAGAAACACCAAATGAAAATACTTGATCTATTGAATGCCCTATCCTTTGGGTTTCATTTTTCTAATTCAAATATCACATGACTCACATAAGGATTGAATGCATCATAACTTCAATAGACAAAAATACAGCTTCCAACAGCTCAAATACAACCAAACATGTATATGAAACCATGTATGAGACTGTACTAGGATTTCCACACCATTCACCTAAATATCATGCATCAAGAACAACCATGAATAGTTAAATATATAACGTTTAAAAGAATCACCTCTATTGGATTTCATGATGTCTATTCACAAACTTCCTACTTTCCAATCATATAGGGTTTCACCCTCTTTACAGAGATTTCAAGAAAACATTGTTAACAAAAAAATCACTCCCAGATAACATTTGACAAATATATACTAAATAATCAAATAAAACAATCATGTATCAATTAGGAGATTCAAATAGGAAAAGTTCTATATTTAGTTAAATAGCAGTTTTACACATATCCAAACACCCTACGATTTTGTATATTCTTCTAACTTATACAATAAAATTATATATTCAATTGTAGTTGTTTTATATGTTGGGAAATACGACATCATATAGGCAGCATAAACAAAATTTCACTAACACCTTTCCCATTAACTAATAGATCGCGTCAATAACTATGCAAAGGGAAGGATGGTTTCACAGAGATATACCTAGTCCTAGAGCAAGTCCAATGACAATCCTCGATGATGTAGATGCACACTCTATCCTAGACGGTGTCTGTACAACTCCTAGTTGTACTTAGACTTGTATGACTACTCCTCAATGGACATTAGACTCAGACAACTGTTGTAGTGGATCCTCTAATCTCACCACAGGCAATGAGTTGATGTTGCCCTCCTAGCAACATCCAAAGGAGTCCTGCCTCTAGGGTAGTCCACACAGACCAACTAGAACTCCTGTCATCCTGTAGGAACAGGCAAGAAGGAGTTGTCCCTCCTGTTGGTGTACTAGTCACCAACATACTCTCTCACAAAAATAATCCTCAGTTTTTTCTCTCCCGTGGCTATCTGTCCCTAATCGGGTAGGACTTGCCTAGGCTCTTGTGACTACCACAATCAGAGAAGACAACAATTATCAGAGCAACTGATTCTCAATTGTCTATGTAGTAGTTATGTTTTGGTAAGCCCCCATTACCCCTCTATATATAGTAGGGGTTAGGTTTAGGGTTCCTGATCCCGAACAAATGCAAGACTAAAGCGGAAGTGGAAAGGACAGGTAGATCCTTAATTTTCACAACAATTTTGGAAGTTTCAAAACATGTGTACACTGAAACAGTCATCTCACACGCGAGATGATCATTTTGCCCAGCGAGATGGTCGTCTCACACATGATATGGTCATTTCTCTAAGTGACATCATCATTTCGTAGTTTCAAGTTTTGCACATATGTTGGAAATTCAATTCCAATTAGTACTCAACTTGATGTCAACATTGATCCTTGATGCAATTGAATTGCACCCAGGAGATGGTCGTTTGGTGCAACTGAGACTGGTGTCTCCCACCAGGCCAGAAGGTCATTTCATGTAAGTGGTATGGGCATCTCACAGGCCAGGTCAGAAAAATTCCAACCAATGTACAATACAATCAGCCTAACACTCCAAACTATAGTCTCAACACTTGAACTAATTGTTTGGCAGTCTAGTCAGCTGATCCGTTGTGTGAATTGGAATACCTAAACACTTTAGTAATCAATTCAATTATCATTTCAAGAACAAACTCCTCTTCTAGATGAGTTCCTATGTGTGTGACCCTATAGTTCCTATATCACATTGGTAGTGAATGTCCATAACAACTTATGTCATCACAAGCAAAGAGTGGTGCCTAGTCACACATCATTGCTACCCAAATGAATGGAAAGTTGCGAAACAACTTCAACCTACAATCTTTGTATGGTGTTACATTGTTTGTATAGTTCCTTTGTCATTGATATGCAGATTGAACTAGAGGCATGGAGCAATCATCCTCATTATTATTCAAGTCATCCTTGAACCAGAGCAGACTGCATGAGATATATGTAATCTCAATATCACGTATTGACTCACATGCCTATGGCCATACTTTTCTTAGTCTCGCTAATCAAGAGGCCTTAGATATCATACTACTGCCGGAGGGACAAATACCATATCTATCACTCACAGTCAGTCCCCATGTATCAAACTCACCCAATCATCACCGTTATAACAACCCTTGTTTTAGGACTACATTTGCTGATGTCAAAGTGTACCCAACGACATGTGATGAGTGTAGTGATTTCATGTCTAAGAACCACAACAACCACCATCACTGTGAGAGATGACTATGAATTCTGTGATGATGGATTTGATGTGTCAGTCTCACAGTGGGTCTGTCCAATACACTGTTCTGTAACATGCATCTATGTGCTTGGTTTGATATTGCCATATCATGACTCACAAGATTGTGACATCAACCAACCCACACTGTGATCTTATTTGATATTGTCGTCTATCAATCTTCCACAATAACAACCGATCAATGACATAATGAGAATATGTATATGTACTCTTAACATCCATATGATCTCATTTAGACAAGGATAATACTTTAAGACATATGTCATTGAGTAATATTATTCTCTAGACATTTATAGTGTTCCATCATTATCTCATAATTGAATGAAACATAAAAAAATGGAAGCTTACCTTTTATTATTAATTATCAAATCATGTATCTAATGACTCAACCCAATCATCATATGATTGTATCTTTGGTCATACATACCAACATTTCATTCATTTATAATATGATTTCATCATATAAAATTCACCATATTAGGAATTTATCCATTTCTATATCATCTTGCAAAAGCTAGAATTGAATAGCAGATTTAGGGTTTATAGTCGCATACGAAATAATTGAAGATGTATGGTGGAATTAATCCAATTTTGTGCAATGTACTATTAAATGGAAGTAATCACTCACCTTAAAAACATAACCCATCATCTAAAATTCTCGAATCTATATCATAATCCTAGCAACTCACCATTTTCTTATTCCTTCCAACTCGAAAACTTAAGGAAAAGAGAATTGTAGTGAAAGAGTGAGAAAAGGAAGCTACTTGATATCCTTTAAAATCAAATCATAGGAGGGATTCCATCTTGACATGTGAGAGAAGAATCACTAAGAAAAGCTATCTAAAGATGACACATTTACTTGATTTCATCAACTCCAAGAAAAGAAAACCCTAGATTTTCATCTTCGCCACTTTCTCCATCCAAAACCTAACTCGCCCTCTCCCTATAGGATTTTGTTTCTCTCATACTGTGTTTGGTTATTCATATAGAGATATTAAGATGCTTGGGTCAATTGCGAATTTACCCTTCTTTACACTTGTTTTTTTCAACAAATTTTTCTATTATAAAAATGTTATTGTAAATCATTTACTATATTGACAAAAGCCCCTCGAGAAACTACAAAAAATTAGGATTTTGTTTGATGTAAAGTTTTAGAGCTGCAATAAATGTTTTAAATCATTATGAGCTAGAATAAATAATTAAAAATCAAACACTACACTGCTATACTACAATCTACACTAATGGTCGATTGAAGAGAAAAATGCCCTAAAGATCCCTAGAACGGTCATGCAAGATACCACAATGGTGCTAAGATGGACCCAATATGGCCTTGCTACCTACCACAACCGTGGTTCCTAGATTCCATCAGATTCGGGTATAAAAATAGCCAACACTTCTATTTCTCCAAAATGGTCGTGTGACCTAGAGTGCCCATGCCACCATCAATCCTACACAACCTTGCTACCCACCACAACCGCTCTACCTAGCCTACAATTTCCACTTTCATTGATCCTTTGATCACCTTGCCCATCCCACCCCAACACGGGTTTGTTGGGCAAAAATCCTAAATCCAACAAGGGTTTATACTTCTCAAACCCTAATTATTAAAAAAGAACGCACAGTTAACATTTTCATTTGGTTTGAAACATCACCACATGACATCTCATTACTAATTAAGGTTAAATTGTGATCATTGAAATTAATAATGTAATTACCCAAGTAAATCCTTATTTACCAATTAAGCTCAAACATGGTCATAACAAATACTCTACACCACTACCAAAATATTCAATTAAAGTGATACATGTTGTGTGGGAAGGTAGTTGTAAAACACATGCTCTCACTAAATCTTTTGTAATCACATATTCCATCTTCATTATAACTCAAGTCAAATCCTTTGACTATCTTGTCAAATTGAAGATTCCAGCTCTGCTATGCATGCTTCAATCCAAAATTGACCTTTGCAGCTTATCAACTTTATTTGAATTAATGGATTTATAAAACCATTAGGATGTGTCACATACACATCCTCTTAATTATTCCAATTAAGGAATGAAGTTTTAACACCATATGCCAAATCTCACAGTCATACTATGTTGCAACAACAAGCATGATCCAGATGGAGTTAACCATCATAACTGGTGAAATACTTCATCTTATTCAACACCTTGAACTTGTTTGAATCTCTTTGCAACCAATCTACCCTTCCATGTTGGTCTTCTTTACGGAGATCCAAATGCACCCAATGGGTTTTAGCCCTTCAAGTGGATGCACCAAGGTCATACATTGTTGGTTTACATGGAGTCCATCATTGATCTTATGGCCTCAAGCCATTTCTCATATTCATATCCCTCAATAGCTTCTAGGTAGGTTGTTGACTCATCTCTATGATCAACTTTCTGCCTTTTGAGTTGTGAGAATCATAATCTTCCAAACTCAAGGTGTGTTCTACTAGAACTACAAAATCTGTGTTTACATAAGGAACTTGAGATTCTACAACAACTTGTGATTCTGCTTGTTCCTATTGTACCGTTTTAGGTTCTATGTTTTTTTTTGTCTCGGACATTTTGAGTTCTACTTTTAGTCCCATTAATTACTTTGGAACTAATTTCTATTTAGGAATTCATCCATCCTAGCAACAAACACTTTGTTGTCAGGTAGGAATATAAGTAGTATTCAACAAGATAACATTCATGTGATTTGTGGATAAAGCCTTTTAAGAAACTATTTTTTTATATAAGCCTTTAAATTCTAATCACTATAAAAGACACATCGGGACTCCTCCCATGTCATATGTCATATGGCATCTTTTGAACCAACTTATACAGTACATTATATTAGTGTAAATCATGTGCCAAAATGAATATCAGAAGATTAGCTAGATATGTTGATAATCACACCATGACTTAACATTGTGTGATTCCTTCTTTATGATACACTCTAATGATACATTATCATTGTGTTTCAGGTGGAGTTCATTATGATACACTATAATGATCTCCCAGAAGGTCCTCAAAGTCTTGGTTAAATATTTCAACATTGATCACATCAATGTATGTTAATACTTTACCAAGTGAGTTACGTACTTCATTCATAATATCCTTGAACACTTCAAGAGATTCATACTTGTATTTCATTAAATACAAATTTCAATATCTAATGACCGCACTAGTAAATATAGTGAGGTACTTGTAACTACCTTTAGCATATATTCTAAAAGGTGTATGTACATCAGTATGTACTAGTCCTAATGGAATAGTCAATCTCCTACTACATCTAGTGAAGATTCTCTTGTCACATTGCACAACTTATAAGACATGCATGTCTCTAGTGGTTCAATACCCAAAAGAGTCTAGATAACCATCATATGGATTCTAGAAATGCATTTCTCATTTATGCGCTCTAGATGACATCACTATAGGTATTCGATTTTTTTGAGTTATCAAGTCATTCAATATATGTGTCATACACATTTGTCTTTACAACTATCAAGTATAGTTTGTGAGACATAGGGCATTTCCATAAAAGGTCATAATGTTCTTGTCACACAAAACATATGATGTTTGGAAAGTACACAATAGCAATTCTCTAATTCTATTATGTGCCCATGAATGCCAACCTTTAACTGTAGTGGCAGTAACCTTTTCTCCATATAGTTCTAGATTACTTCTTCTCAGGTCCTAAAGTGAAGATCTCTATCTCTACCTTCTTCGTGAGATCCTCTATGAAGAATATAGGTGGCATTTTGCTTTCTTTATCCTTTAAATGAGAAGGATAGATTCCTTTTACACTTACCCTTCTCCATATCTTGAGTGTATAAGACTTGGACTTAAGCTCAACCTCATAACACTTCTTAGACTTTCCTTCCCTAGGACTCACTTTTGGTGATCATCATCATGGATTTTTCCTTCATCTTCCTTGCTTTGGCATCAACATGCCAAGCATTTGATAAAATGACTATATGATTTATGCAATGCTGGCATAATCATATTCATGGTCAACACTTGACCTAAGAGAAATATGAATCACTCCTCATGTCCAATCATATTGAGCACATGGGGTTCTACTGGACCTCCCTTTGTCAGTTTGCACTCAATTAGCACTTTGGAGACATTGTACCTTCTTTGCTTTACATGATTCTTAAGATGTGTTACCATCTAGAGAATGTCCATGTTTTTCATGTTGTTCATTCAACTCATAGTTCATACAACAGAGAATTAGGTATTCAAATGTCTATGGCATCATTGGCATGCTTCAATAACCTCCTTTTAGCCTTAGGCATATTTGGAGCAGGTTCCTCTAGTATTGGTCTATCAAGGACGTGGAGCTTTCTCTCATTGATGAGAACATTTCTCAAAGTCCTTAACCAATTGTGGAACTTTATCCCATTTTGTCCTTCTTGAGGTCTGGTCACAAAATTTGAACGTTGTTGTGTTTGACATTTGATTCTACAAAGAAATATTTCAACTCTTCAAATCATTTTTAATTTAGTTTGATTTGATAATTTTGACGATATTAATTATGTCTTTAATTATTATTGACCCCACTATTTTATTCAAATTGATAGTCCTCAATATCAGTTCAGAATATTGTAGTGTAGCATATTCTAGTGGGCCAAGATCCATATCTCATCAAATCATGAGTCAGCTTTGGATGATCACTCAGAACATGACTCGTTAGGTAGGCCATCATGCCAATTGCATAATATGCAACTCTTAGATATATGATATGAAAAACGTCTTTCCATGATCATCTGCATGCTTCTGGGAGCAGACGCTCTGAGAATCACCAGTCAAACCTGACCCAAAAGCCGACACGATAAGACTGTACCCATCTTTGGTGGCACCTACATCATTACCATCACACTTCCATGAGATAGATGGCATACCATACTTTGTCTTCACCTATGCTTGGTCAATTAAACTTTTCATGTGTGCCGCTTTTAGAAAGAATTAAATACTTGATATTATATTTGAGGGAGTTTGTATAGATACATAAACTTTATCCAATCACCACATATATTGTACATATCATATACATGCTATAACCACAAACGAGAACATGCAATAAATAAAAGACACAAGCGATGGTTATGGCCATACTAACGTAATTCCTTGGAGCCATAAGAAATTACTACCACCTATGGTCCACATCATATGCAACCTATTGTTGGTGAAGATCTATGATCGAACCAATCCAGGTTGATCAGTTCAATTCTTGAACCGATTGGCTCACCTCCTGGTTGCTTAGTTGGGCTTTTCTAAAGCAGTCGTATGGTTCTTAGGTTCAAGCAGCATATGGACACCTCCAATCAGTCAGTTGGGCCACCATTCATTTGGTTCATCCTCCTATTGTCTGGCCTCCTTAGTCCTCCAGTGGATCAGTTCGTCTCATGAGCTGGTCATTTCGTCTTGTATAGATCATCATCTCACATCGAAAAATAAATTAAAACTATCATGTTTCTTATTACATTGTACATGGGGAAAACCTTGAGTTACATTCGAGGGGAAATAGGAAGAAGAGAATTAATTTACATTTGGAAAGTGGAGAGAGGCTCAGTGCGTAGACCAATTAACAATAAGAATACTAACCATAACCATGCACACAAAGATCTGGGGTTTTGGCCATAATTATGCTTTAGATCCACCATCAAAACCGATTTTATGGCGATGCATGTAAATTGCATATATATCATATATATACATATTCATTTGGGTTCTTTATGTGGGTATCAGACAAACGTTCATATCAACCGGTTTAAATAGTTGTATCACATGCAATAAATAAACTTGATAAAATAAAAAAAATCTGATCATATTGATTATCCCGAAACATAATTAATTGATGTGGCTCTAATACCACTGTTGGGAAATATGGCATTAGATAGGAAATAGAAATAAAATTTTATTGGCATATTTCTCATTAATCAGCAGATCGTGTCAATAGCTACGCAATGGGAAGGATGGTTTCACAAAGATATACCTGGTACTGGAGCAAGTCTAGTGACAATCCTCATCGGTGTAGATACATTCTCTGTCTTGGACGGTGTCGGTGCAAATCCTAGTTGCACTCGACCTCGTCTGACTGCTCCTCAATGGACATCAAACTCAAAAAACTAGTGCAACAACTCCTCTGATCTCACCACAGACTACGAGTTGATGTTGCCCTCCTATCAACAACCAAAGGACTTCTACCTCTAGAGTAGTCCACACTGACCAACTAAAACTCATTTTGTCCTACAAAATGGATAGGATGGAGTTGTCCCTACTGTTGGTGTACTAGTCACCAACATACTCTCCCACAACAATGATCCTCATTTTTTTTCTCTTGTGGCTATCCGACCCTAATTGGGTAGGACTTGTTTGGGCTCTCATGGTTACCACAACCAGAGAGAACAACAATTATCATAGCAATTGATTCTCAATTGTCCATGTAGTAGTTGTATTTTGGGAAGCCCCTAGTACCCCTCCCTATATAAGAGGGGTTAGGGTTAGGGTTCCAATTCCCCATCTAATGTGGGACTAAAGCGGTATTGGAAAGGACTGGAAGATCTTGAATTTTTGTAAAAATTTTGGAAGTTTCACAATCTACATGCACTAAAACGGTTGTCTCGCATGCGAGACAATCATTTCATAGTTTCTAGTTTTGCACATTTGTTAGCAATTTGATTCCAATTAGTACTCAATTTGATGTCAACATCAATCCTTGATGCAATCGATTTGCACCGCCGAGATGGCCGTTTGGTGCAACTGATATGGGCATATCGCACCAGGCTAGATGGTAATTTCACAGAAGTGAGATGGGTGTCTCATAGGCCAGGTCAGGCAGAATTCCAACTGATGTACAATACAATCAGCTTGACACTCCAAACATCAATCTCAACACTTGAACTAATTGTTAGGCAGTCTAGTCAGTTGATCCGTTGCATGAATTGAAATACTTAAACACATTAATCATCAATTCAATTATCATTTCAAGATTAAATTCCTCTTCTAGATGAGTTCCAGTAAGTGTGACCCTATATGTCCCATATCATGTTGGCAGTGAATGTCCATAACAACTTATGGAATCACAAGCAAAGAGCGGTGCCTAGTCACACATCATTGATACCCAAGTGAATGGAAAGTTGGGGAAAAACTTCAACCTATATTCTTTGTATGGTGTTACAATGTTTGTATAGTTCCTTTGTCACTAATATCTAGATTGAACTAGAGGCATGGAGCAGTAATCCTCATTATTATTCAATCTTGTTACTTGAACCAGAGTAGACTTCATGAGATATATGTAAGCTCAATATCACATATTGACTTACATGCGTATGGCCATACTTTTCTCAGTCTCGCTAATCAAGAGGCCTTGGATATCATACTCCTATCATAGGTACAAATCTCATATCTATCGCTCACAATCAGTCCCCATGTGTCAAAGTCACCCAATCATCAGTATTATAACAATCCATATTTTAGGACTGTGGTTGATGATATCAAAGTGTACCCAACGACATGTGATGAGTGTAGTGATTTCAAGTCTAAGAATCACAATTACCACCATCATTGTGAGAGTTGACTATGAAATCCATGATGATGGCTTCCATGTGTTAGTCTCACAATGGGTCAATCTGATACACTATTATCTAACATGTATCTGTGTGCTTGGTTTGATAATGCCATATCATGACTCACAAGATTGCATCATCAATCAACCCACACTCTGATCTTATGTGTTATTGTTGTCTATCAACCTTCCACAATAACAACCGATCAGGACATAACAAGAATATGTATATGTACTCTTACATCCGTATGATCTTGTTTCGACAAGGCTAATACTTGAAGACATACATCATTGAGTAATATTATTCTCTAGACATTTATAGTGTTCCATCATTATCTCATGACTGAATGAAACATAATAAATTGGAAGCTTTCCTTTTATTATTAGTTATCAAATCATATATCTAATGCCTCATCCCAATCATCATATGATTTTCTCTATGGGCATACATACCGACATTATATTCATTTATAATATGATTTCATCATATAAAATTCATCATATTAGGAATTTATCCATTTCTATATCATCTTGCAAAAGCTAGAATTGAATAGCAGATTTAGGATTTATAGTGGCATATGAAATAATTGAAGATGTATGGTGGAATTAATCCAATTTTGAGAAATGTACTGTTAAATGGAAGTAATAACTCACCAGCGGTGTGAAAACACCTTTCAAACGTAACCCATCATCTAAAATTCTCAAATTTATATCAAAATCATAGCAATTCACCATTTTATTCTTCCTTCCAATTCAAAAACTCGAGGAAAGGAGAAATATAGAGAAAGAGTGAGAAAAGGGAGATACTTGATATCCTTTAAAATAAAATTAGAGGAGGGATGAAATCTTGACATGTGAGAGAAGAATCACCAAGAAAAGCTATCTAGAGATGACAAACTTACTTGATTTCATCAACTCCAGGAAGAGAAAACCCTAGATCGTCATCTTTGCAACTTTCTCAATCCAAAACTAACTCTCCCTCTCTCTATAGGATTTTGTTTCTCTCCTAGTGTGTTTGGTTATTCATATATAAAAATTAAGGTGCTTGGGTCAATTACAAATTTACCCTTCTTTACACTTTCTTTTATTTTAACAGATCTTTTTGTTATAAAAATGTTATTGTAAATCATTTACTAAATAGATCAAAGACCCTCCAAAAACTACAAAAATTTAGGATTTTGTTTGACACAATGTTTTAGATCTGCAATAAATATTTCAAATCATTTTGAGTTAGAATAAATAATTAAAAATCGAACACTACACTACTATAGTACAATCTACTTTAATGGCCGATTGAAGAGAAAAATGCCTATAGACCCCTGGAATGGCCATGCAAGATACCACAGTGGTTCTAAGATGGTACAACCTTGCTACCTACCATGACCATGGTGCCAAGAGTCCATCAGATTCTAGTACGAAAGTAGCAAACACTTCTATTTCTCGAAAATAGTCATGTGTCCTAGAATGCCCATGCCACCATCAATCCTACACAACCTTGCTATCCACCAAAACCGTTCTATCCAATCTTGCAATTTCCACTTTCATTGATCCTTTGATCACCTTCCTCATTCCACCCCAACACGGGTTTGTTGGGTAAAAATCCTAAATTCAGACAACTTGGGTTTGTACTTCTCAAACCCTAATTATTCAAAACGAAAGGACAATTAACATTTTCATTAGATTTTGAAACATCACCACTCGACATCTCATTACTAATTAATATTAAATTATGATTATTGAAATTAGGAATGTAATTACCCAAGTAAATCCTTATTTACCAATTAAGCTCAAATGTGGTCATAACAATTACTCTACACCACTGCCAAAATATTTAGTTAAAGTGATACATGTTGTGTGGAAAGGTAGTCATAAAACACATATGTGTTTCACAATTTGTGACGAGTGAGTTAGGCTACCCTTAGTACACATCCACTAAATTGAGATATAACTTTAGGATACATACAAATAAAGCACAAGTAGGTGTCACCTGCTGGTTATAATATAAAGGCATCACTAACCATAGGGGGCGTGTAGTTCTCATGAAGGGAAAATAGCTCAACATCTTATCTAATTTTTTTGTGATAGATCGTGTGAACTCATCATCATCATGACGGATAGAGAAGACTCATAGAGAGGTTTTTACCTTTAGAGTTGGTGATGCATCACTAAAGATCATATTTAATCCAAATAGAGATGTAGTTATAACCATGTACATACATACATACATATACATACACACACACACACATATATATATATATATATATATATATATATATAGAGAGAGAGAGAGAGAGAGAGAGAGAGTGAGAGAGAGAGAGAGTCAGGCTAGAATAGACTCAAGTGTATTCTGAGTAGAATACACTCAAGTAATTTTTCATGATGCAATGTTTTTTTTTCAAAAATCTAATCCATTGATCTTATTGTACATCTTATGAATAGCTAATACGCAAAATTTGAGCACATTTGGACATTTATAAGTCATGTTACAAACACCACAAAAATGATGCATTTCAAATCAGTTTCACGCGTCGACTTTTTTGCCCTTGGATGAGTGACTTACACTCATCCAAATGGGCTCAAAATTTGTATGTAGCCTAGTTATAGTATGACGAATAAGATCAATGGTTTAAATTTTGCAAAAAATATTCTTGATATGCTAAGACACTTGAGTGTATTCATGCGATCTGTACACTCAAGTGCATTCTAGACTGACTCTCTCTCTCTACACACACACACTCGAGTGTATTCTGGATTGACTGTCACTCTATGTATATATATATATATATATATATATATATATATATATATATATATATATATATATATATATATATATATATAGACATATATATATACATATACATACATACATACATATATATATGTGTGTATATATATACATACACATATATATTAGATATTATTTTAGTTTGTGCCTACAAATGTTATCAGAATAATGTTGATTTTGCTTAAACCATAAGTCCCAAAGGTTACAAGCAATAAGTGAGCTATAATTGTCTCACATATTTATATCAACACAACAATATTGAATAAGGAACAAAGCAATGAATCAAATGTCATGTCATAGACAATTGTATTTTATAAGAAATGTTACCAAATATCTCTAGTAAAGATTTTCTATGTATCTTCTGATGATTGTATACATAGGAGACAAATTTAATACCCTGAAAACCACTTTTCATACATGTATAACCCATAAATAACTTTGTCTGCCCTATTAACAATAGAAGAATATGAACTTTATGATGCCATTTTACACGCCAAAACTAAGTTCAACATAGTGAGTTGTGACCAAATATATGAAAAAGTATATGCTTTACAAATAGCATGATCCTCCCCCCAAGGCGAAATAATATATTTTTTTGTTGTGCGGCCTGCGAAGGCTGTCTATAATCACCAATATATTTATGACCTCTAATGTCACTTTTCCTGACGTCAATTTGAAATAAAAAATGACACTATAGAAAAAACAACATTGGTTCTTGGGAATAAACATCACCATTGATCAAGTTTTGTCGATGTAGAGAACTCACAATTACCTATTTTTCTATAACGTCGATTGCAACATCCAAAATAACCCCTAAAATAATATTTCTTTCTCCAAATTTTTTAATATTAGCATTTATTTTATAGGAACAAATAATTAACACCTTTGTGGAAAATAAGTTTTGCATCCAAAATACTTTTGGCATCAATTTGGCTTTCAAAAAACTGACATTGATGCTAGAAAAAACTGCAAAAAATATACAACCAACGTTTGTTTGGCGTCAAGAAACCGAAGATTGAGGATTTGTGTCATGTTCCCACAAAATATTATTCCTCTAATTGCTCTCTAGTGTCAGTCCGCCCAATAAAAACTGACGACTAAGGCTTTATTCAGGCTGAATTTTTCATTGAAAATAAGGGCCTCTTACATCAGTTTCTTTCAGCAAATTGACGTCTACGTCCTTATCATAGGTGTCAATTCTGGATAACCAACCGACGACGAAGGCCTTACTCAAGCTGATCTTTTTATTCAGATAAGGGCATCTATCATCAGTTTCTTTCATTAAATCAACTTCTAACTCCTTAGCTTAAGTGTTAGTTTTCGATAATCAACCAACGAATATCCGCTTTGTTGTTGATTTTTGCAAAAAAACTGACGACTATGTATAACTGAACAAAAACCACACAAAATAGAGTTTCCCTTAATCTCTGTTGCATCATGATTTCTCCCAAGCTTTGGTAATTTCCCCTGCCACCGTCGCCACTTCAGGTTTGTTGTCGTGCTCACTGCCGTCGCTAGCTGTTGTGGTTGGCATTTTTGTGCTCTTGGCTGTCGCAGTTGTCACCATTGGATGTGTTGTGGTCACTAGTAGTTGTTGTGCTCATTGTCGTACTCGTTGTATTTGCCATCATAGCTACTAGAGATGCTGCCACCGTCACCTCAGTTGGTTGCCACCATCGTCCCTACTTGGAAAGTACTAATCTGACCCCCCTCCATTAAAAATCTTGCAAGATACATATTTGCATTCATATAGACCATTAGTGTTATAACCTGCTTTTTCTCATGTTTTAATCAAGTTGTTTGCAGATAATGTAATATGAAGGACACACTAGGAATATGGTTTTCTATGTGTCTTGTTTGGAAATTGTGGTCTGAAAGTGCAAATACTCCACATGGAATATATCTCATGCATTTTACTGGTTTCAATAATCCATTAATAGATATTATATAAAGAAAGAGAGCACAATCCAATAATAGAGGGGTTCCTAAAAGTAATGGACATTGTTATGTAAATATGAATTTATGTGGAATACTCTATAAAAGAGAGTTATTCTTTATGAATTGTTGACTAATAGAAGTATGAGATAATGTGAAATTTACCAAAAGGAAAGAAAATATATGGTGTCTTAGGTAATTAAAAGGATAATTATCTAGCCAGTTTGGCAACACATGTTGTAAGACATCAATTTGTAGTATTTTTGATCTAACTTTTGGAAAGAAAGAGGATGAAATTGGTAGAAAAAAGGATAAACCACGAAATAATGATATTGTTTTACCAAAATCCATAAAAGAGCGAGCTTTCTATATGAAAGATGTTCCATCCTAGTGGTTGAGGATCATATCATTTAATGTGTACCGTATAGAGAGATGTGCTTTGCTTTATAATTATTGGGTTTCCAATTCCAAAATAGAAAGGAGTAGGTAATATCTAATGGGTTTTTCTGGAACCTATATATGGGCATGCTTTGCGAGAATAATGCATGCTGATTAATTCTCTTGGGCACCTTGCTTTCTAGTGAATAAAAAAATATGAATATGTCTCTCCCTCCTATGTGTGTGTCTTGCGACCAAGAGGGAATAGGTCCACACTTTGATGCCTCTCTTTCTCTCTTCAAGGATGACCCCTAGGGTTTCCATAGGTGTGACAACCTAGCACCACATGAGTGAGATTACTTAAAACAAAGCGCGTAATTAACACTAACATCCAATTTACCATAAAAAAGGTAAAATTGAAACCAATCTGATATGACTACAAAATATAAAACATATTACATCTGGGTCCACAAAACTATGCCATCTGTATCATATATCAAGCCGAAAGATATTATCACCATTCATTGGCTAACTTGCCACAAACTTGTTATATATGATAATATGTTCACATATACAAGCCATATATGTACAACCATGGCATACTGCCAAAAACCTCGTATCGATGTACAACATCAACAAAACCTCCCCAAGGACCTAAGAGTACATGGAAGACACATAGAACTCTACTTCAGAACACTAGCAGCATATCCAACCTTCAAATAGCTACTTCTCTTCTTACTGCTCAGCCTCAAGCACATGATCTCTACCTCATCGTGCATGAACACCTAAAAGATGTGGAAATCCACAGGTGACACTCACATCCTAGTGAGAGGTATAACTCTCTACTAGAAACTATTATAGGCACATATATACTAAAGAGAGAAGATAACATTATTACCAGGATGAGCAGATTCAGCTAAATGATATAAGAAAAGTAGTTAGCACTGTTCAAGTAATTTGAATTGCTACACTGATTAGTAGAACATCTTATATTATCAGAAGGAATATGAAGAGCATGTATACACGATAATAGTTAAGAAGTATAATAAATAGGGTAAGGGGTCATCCAATGTGATTAGTATTTGACTTAAGCAAATATATTATACAACTGTATTACATCTTTAATTATGCCTTGAGGATTTGAGACATACCACCCAAATCCAAGTAACCATTGTGAATTTCAAATCATTTCCATACAAGATCTATGGAAGAGATGAAATCCATGATCTCACCCACACCTCCCAGTCAGTACGAGAGACACCGTAGAGACATAATAGCCAACTGCCTGTAGAGACATATAGTCAAGCTAAAAAGAACACATAGTCCAATCTTGGTACAGATCACGACACTAGAGAATAGGTCACGCATGCCCGTTCTACATTAGGCATCATGCAATTATACTGTTTCCTTTCACAAATCACAAACACTGAGGCATGACTACAATCACCCTCCATAACCTGCAATAGTGAATGCAAGGATATATCATTGACTTGCGCCCCCACATATTCAACACTATGCACTCTGAGTTTCCCGCAAGAATTACTCGTTTCACCATCTAACAAGTTTTGACACTGGAATGGATCTATGGCATAGGGAAACTACATGATTAGGGTTTTACTGGATAGTTATGACAATTAGGTGAACTAAGATTGCATCAAACAAGTGGACATACAAACCCTAATTCATTTTAGCAAGCATAACTATAAAATAACTGTAGAAGATATAAAGCATAAGATGTATGAACTTGTCACATCATCACATGACATGTCTACCAAAAAAGGCCATTATTATCACACCATCCTGGGATAACCATCCCTTCTCACACCACTAGAGGATATCACCTCAAACTAGGCATAAAGCCTCTACAAGGTCAAAAGACACAAATCACATAGTTCCTGAACATTATCATTATCTCATTATGCCTCATCAAGGAACATACTCATCATCTTGTGTCATATGAGATATACTATAACAATCACCAACTATGATGTACATTCAACCTGCAATGTTAGGGTTACACAAGTAGGAGAGAGAAACTTCATTACATGCTCGTCATTCTAGCAAGATCAACAAGTATATCATACACTTGAATTAGGGTGAGGGTTTCTCATGATTATCCTATTAGGGTTTCCATAACAACACTTAAAATCAAACCCTAGGTGCATTAATTCCCACATCCTAGGAGTACATTAGGACTAATCATTATTACCATGAACTACCTTACATGTAGTTACCATACTAGGTATGTAGAGACCAACAGCCATGCATGTGTAGCGACCACCATGGGTGACACCATGTAGCAACCACATCACTCACACATGTAACGACCACCGACATAGCACTTGTAGCGACCCCTCAGAAAACAAGGAATAGCGACCTCCAACTGATCTAGGTGAATCAACCAAACCATGTGAGTAAACATAGAGACTACAACACTAGGTCGACACCTTGTTGTGATTGCAACACATCACCATAGGAAGAAACCAAACCATGTAAACCACCCTAGGTGTAGCGTGCACTACACACACCAGGTGTAATGACCAACATTAGTAATGACCACCCTAATAAGGGATAGGGTTAACCTTGAGACCGCAACACTCCATATATGTAGTGATCTCAACAAGAACCATCATAAACGTAGCGACCAAGGATTGGGTAACTCAAGGTGGCGACAAAAACATAGCGATCGTCAACTTGGTCTAAGGTAGAGAACAAAATCGGTGGTTAACTCCAAGAAATATGTCGATCAAAATAGGAGAGAAAAACCAAGAGACTCAAGTGTCACCAAGGAGAAAACTCCATGAAAGATCAACATCAAAAACCATAAAACAACCATCTCTGTGATTATCGAGTGACCATGCAAAAAGAGAGAAACCAAATGTCAAGAATCATCAACATACGCATCAAAACCTTAATCTCCTCCAATATGGCCGAGGCATAAACATGGTCATAAAGAAAACAATAAAAGTGCATGTAAGAAACAACAATGATAACCTCCCATTTTGGACGATTATATTAGCCCTTTTCTTTAGTTTTCCATACCCTTTCTAAGTTAAAACTATACATAATCCTAAATTTACCCCTTTTTGTAAATATACTATCAGACTAACTTTTCCTTTCTATATATGCAGAAAAAGCACAAAAAAATCACAAAAGATCAATTCAACCTCAAGACCGCATGGAGTCAAACGGTCCCAAGACCGCAATGAAGCCAATCGGTCTCGAGACCGCATGGAGCCAACCGGTCCCAAGACCGCATGAAGCCAACCGGTCCTGAGACCGCATGGAGTCAAACGGTCCCAAAAGACCGCATGAAGCCAACCGGTCTCGAGACCGCATGAAGCCAACCGGTCTCGAGACCGCATGAAGCCAACCGGTCTCGAGACTGCATGGAGTCAAACGGTCTCGAGACCGCATGAAGCCAACCGGTTTCGAGACCGCATGAAGTCAACCGGTCTCGAGACCGCATGGAGTCAAACGGTCCCAAGACCACATGAAGCCAAACGGTCTCGAGACCGCATGGAGATCAAACGGTCTCAAGACCGCATGAAGCCAACCGGTCCTGAGACCGCATGGAGTCCAAATGGTCTTGAGGTTCAAACGGTCTCCAAACCGTTTGGACTTCACTTAAGGCCTATAAATAAGACCCCAAGGGTCCTCCACCGGGCATGAAGTTTTCAGACGTCCAAAGGCTGCCTCAGTCATTCCAGAGCTCTTTCTACTTCCATCCTCCACCCTGGGGCTGCCGATTTGAGATCCACACTCCATCGTGAAGCTGCTTTCTCTCTCTCTTCCAAAGAAGGTGGGAAGAGGGAGATCTCGTCATCAAGCAACCTGTGAAGCTGGTGGATCGTTTCTCTCTCTCCAAGGGGTTGACTTTCCTGTTGGTATGTATGCCCTGAGAGACAATCATGGGATGATTGGTGGGATACATTAAGATTGATTTGATAAACATCAAAGGCAAGCTTCCAATTCTTTCTGGTTCAGTCATATGAGATAGTGATAGAACAGATTGAATGTCTAGAGAATGACAGTACTCAATGACGTATGCCTTCAGGTTCATGACCTGAACGATGAGATCATACGGATGCTAAGAGTTTGTACAATCTTGTTATGTCCCTAGTCGGATGTCATTGTGGAAGGTAGATAGAAAACAATGACACACAAGACTAGATTGTGGTGTTGGTTGATGACAGAATCTCATTAGTCATGATATAGAGATATCAAACCAAACACATAGGTACTTGTTAGAGAACAAGTGTACCGGACAGACCCACCGTGAGTTTGACACATGGAACCATGAGATGGTAGTCACAGTCAGTACTCACAGTGATGGTGGTGAGTGTGATTCTTAGACCTGAAATCACTGCACTCAACACATGTCGTTGGGCACACTTTGACATCATCAAACGCAGTCCTGAAACATGGGTTGTTATAAAGGTGATGATTGGGTGGCTTTGACACATGGGGCTTTTGAGGGGTGAGTGATAGATATGGGATTTGTCCCTCCTGAGGGAGTTTGATATCCAAGGCCACTTGATGAGTAGGATTGAGATAGGCGTGCGCACGCATGTGTGAATCAGTATGTGATATTGATGTCATACATATCTCCTTCAATCTACTCTGAGATCAAGAAAGTGAATGAACATTGACAGGATGACTGTTCCATGCCTCGAGTTCATTCGGGATATCAGTGACAAAGGAATTATACATTCACTGTAACACCATTCACAGATTGTAGGATGAAAGTTGTTCTCCAACTTTCTACTTTCACTTGGGTAGCACTGATGTGTGACTAGGCACCGCTCTTTGCTTGTGAAGTCATAAGTGTTATGGACTTTCACTGCCAACGTGAAATGGACCTGCAGGGTCACACACATAGGATTTAACCTGGAAGAGGAGTTTTGTCCACAATCAACGTTTAGATTGATTACTAAAGGAGTTTAGTAGTTCAATTAAACACTCAATCAGTAGATAGCTCAGTATCATATGGTTCAAGGTGTTGGACGCATTGATTGGAGTATCGGATTGATTGAAATCGCATTTGACTGATTCTGCACAACCTGTACTCCCAAACGATCGGTTCAAGTGTTGAACCGGTCGGCTGAGGTTGGTGAACCGGTCGGCTCAAGAGTTGAGCCGATCGGCTCAAGCCCAGGGTGAAACAAGCGGTTCAAGTGTTGAACCGATCGGTTCAACTGGTGCAACCAAGCAAGTTGGGAAAGTCAGGTCGGTGAGAATTTTCCTTGCGTTTCACTTGCCCAATTTGATTGGAACAAGGATTGGTATTCGATACCAATTAGAAACGAAAGTTGGAAAGTCAATCGGGAACTGATCAGGACCACGAACCGACCGGTTCAGAAGTGAACCGATCGGCTCATGGGTCCCAACCGATCGGCTGGTGCTCCAACCGACCGGTTCAGGTCCCCAACCGACCGGTTCACTTGTGAACCGATCGGTTCAGGTTGCGAGTTGGTTGCTTTTTGTGGAAAATCTCGAACCCTTCTACTCCTGCTTTAGTCCCGTATTGTCGGGCACAGAGAACCCTGTCCCATGACCCGCCTATATATATAGGGGTATTGGGGGCTTCTCAAAGTACAACTCAATGCAAGCCGGTTGCTTTGCAAAGTTGTCGTTCTCTCTGGTTTTGGTAACCGTGAGAGATCCCGAGAAAGTGCTTCCCGCAAAAGGGAGGTGCAGCAAGGGAAGGACAACTGCAGTTGCAACTGGTAGCAGGAGAGTGTGTTGGCGACTAGTACGTCAACAGGAGGGTACGACTCCTTCCATTTCCTTGTGGGACAAGGAGAGTGGAGTTCCAGGTGGTCCGTGTGGACTACTACAGAGGCGGGAGGACACTGCCGCTTAGGAGGACAACTGTCATCTGACAGTCCGGTAGGAGGAGGAGTCGTCAGTCCCGGTGTGACCAGGAGCTGCACAGACACCGTCCTAGACCGGAGTTGAAGACCGCGCATTGCGCGAGGTATTGTCGCCGAGCAAGCCTCGGGACAAGGTATGATTCCACAAACCATCCTTTCCTATTATATAGACGTTGATGCGTTTCCTCGGTGTGGGTTTGGGGAGAATTTTGTTTTTGTTTCCGCTGCCTTCTCTGTCTCCCCTAAAACCCAACAGTGGTATCAGAGCCACGTCAACTGCTCTATATTTTAGGAATATCGATATGATCGATTTTGGTTTGTCGCCTTTATTTATTGCATAGGATGCGAATAATATTGGCTTTATGCATGTCCAATCCTAAATCCACAAATCCCAAATTACATATATGATATGTATTATTAATGCACTCCATACACGTCGCCCTTAAACGAGTTTTGTGGTGGATGTGTGTAGCGTGATTATGGCCTATAAACCCCTATCTATGTGTGGTTGTTTGTGGTTGCTTGCATCTCGGTCTGCGCACTGATCTTCCCTCTCTTATTCCTGATGTAACTCGAAATAATTCGAGATTCTTTCCTACCTTTTCTCCCCCCGAATGTAACTCGGGGTTTCTTCTTTTAAGAAATGTAATAATAGGATAGATTTTATTTCCTGTTATGTCGAAGACCGGAGGACATCAAGACGACTGCTCAGACGATCGTTTCAAGGCGTGAACCGATCGGCTGACCTTGCAGACAGTCGGTTCAAGGAGTGAACTGATCGGTTGATGACCGGTTCGAGGAACGAGACGAGCGGGTGGCGGACATGACGAGATGCACAACGACTAGGTGAACCGATCGGTTGGAGGAGCCAACCGATCGGCTGGTGGAACCCAGACGACCGGATGGAGAGTACAGATCATTCCTGTGATGAGTTGATCAACTCGGATGGTAAGGCACAGAGTTCATCTTGTACAGGTTGCATGTGATGTTGACCTAGATGACCGTGATTCCTCTTGGCTCGAGGAATCACATTAGGATGGCCATAATCATCGCTTTTTATCGTTTGTGCATGTTTTATGTGGGATATAGCTTGTATATGATACGTACTATGTATTGTGGTGATTGGATATGTATATGTATATAAAAACCAAATCCCTCAATAAAATATTAAGTTTTAGATGCCTTCCAAATGCGACACACGTGAAAAGCTTGTTCGACCAAGTGTGGGCACGCCCTAGCGTGGTGCACCGTCTACCTCGTGGAAGCGTGAAGGTTGAATGTGTGGGTCTTCCCAAGTAGGGTGCATATTCATCGTGTTTGCTTTGGGTCGGACTTAACAAGGTGACCTAGATAGGATCTAGCGCCTTGAGGCATGGAGATGATCATTGCAAGGAGTTGTAGATGACATCTTATCAAGAGTTGCATATGATGCAATTGGCAAAAGTTGCCTACCTGAGAGATCTATGTTGTGGGTGACAGCCCAAGCTGGTCCATGACTTAGAGGATTTCAGGATCTTGCCCACTAGAAGGTTGTACGCTGCAATCTTCCGAATTGATGGTGAGGGCTATCAATTTGAAGTAAAATAGTGGGAGCGATAATTAATTAAAGGCCTAATTTTATCGTCAACCTTTCAAATCAATCAAATAAGTCAAAAGAGTTTTGGACTAAAATTGCACATATTTCCTTTTGTTAAAATAAATGGTTAATCAACAAATCACTTTATTTGCGATCGGTCTTTGAGACCAACAAATTAAATGGGAATAATTCCACGACTGGTTAGGATGATGATGAGAAGTGTTCTCAATCAAAGAGCAAAAGCTCTAAGTCCTAGTTATACCAGAACCAGATGAACTCGATCCCACCACATCAATGGCTGAAAGTATGCTTATGGAAGCATACTGAGGATGACATTGATGAGGAGTGCTTGATGTTGTGTTCTCTGAACTATGAGTTGCAGAGACAACATGAGACATATGATGTCTCCAAGATACTGTCCTAGTATGTCATGACAGAAGGAGATCCAGTAAGGTATTCACACACTCAATGTGATTGGGTATGTGGAAAACCTGACTAAGAAGGATTCCCTCTGAGCCAAGAGTTGGCTATTGGTATGATACTGCAAGTGTTGCAAAATCATACAGTTCATGATAAACTACAACATGAACGACTTTGACAAGCGTTGACAAAGTTGTTGGACATGTTGAGGATAGTAGAGGCAAAGATGAAGAAAGACAAACCATAGTCTTTGATGTGATCAAAGAAAAGGTAATTCTTAAGGGCAAGGACAAGGGCAAAGCTAAGAAGTGTTCTGATGCTAGCCAGAAATCCAAGCCATCTTCAGCCTCAAGGCACATGGGGAAAAGGTGCATGAGGGATTGCCCTCTATATCTGGAAGAACAAAAGAAGATGAAGGAGGGGATGGAGATCTCCACCTAAGGTATCAGGAAATGAACCGCTTCTTTATCTAAGGTATATGATACCAAGATATGGATATGTCATATATGATATGCAATATCCACAAAGAAGTGATGGCCTTTGCGAAAGGACCAAGAAAGAAATACCCATCATTGGAGCAAGTGTTGCTGCCATAGATAGGAGTATCTTTCAGTTTATTTCATCCTAAATGACACGAAATAGAGTTGAGAACTGCTATTTCATATATTGCTAATAGATAGAAACACTTTATTATTGCATATTGTATGACAATGATGGCAATTAATAAAGTTGATGTTTCAATCTCAAAGATATGATCTTTGTGGCAATGCCTTGTTTATCTTGTGATACATGGTATGCGTAAGATAAAATGATACCTAAAGTTATTGATAACTCAAACGATCAAATTAGCATCAATCATGAGAAATTCATTTCTAGTTTCCATATGATGGATAAATCTAGACTCTTTTGGTTAGAGAACCAGTAAGAGACATGAATCTCTTGTACATGATTAATCAATCTTCACTAATGGTAGTGGGAGAATGATTGTCCTATTAGGTATAATACATGTGATGTATTTACATACCTATTGGAGCGAATGCTAATACTTCAAATGGTGTTTAGAGAAATACCAATATGAATATCTTGAAGTGTTCAAGATTATCATAAATGAAGTACAAATTTGGTAAAGTATTAATTCTTGATGAGATCAATGAATAAAATACTTGGACCAAATGTTTGAGATCCTTATGAGTGATTATGATAGTGTATCATAGTGAACTCATGATTAAGGCATGGTGATGTCTAAATCAAGAAGGAATCATACTCTAAGGAGTTAGAGAATGATTATCAAATAACTAAATTCTTCTTAATAAAAGAATACCCCACACTAATAAAGGAAATTAAGAATCACAAGGGTTGTGAGCTCTTATATCCTTAACAGATACACCTCAATTATCTATGTGATGAGTTGTTCATGTGATGAGTCAACTATCAAAATGAATATGAGGAACTGAATCTTGAGTTATGGTTTATGACCATTACATCCTAAATGACATCCATGTGAACCATAAGGTATGACCTTGATGGTAGAACTCATTGGATCATATCCATAAGTGCAAATGAGTCTTAAGTGTTAAGACACAAGGATAACATTTTGAGAAGGATGATGCTTGTTGATTGCAACTTAATGACTAAGACATTTGGCATATGGATACTAAAACCGCATTCCTATGAGGAATAAAACTAGGATGTGTACGTGACACAGCCTATAAGGTTTATGAATCCACTAATGCAAATGAAGTCTATAAGTTACAATGGACTAATCAATGTGATTGATTGAGTACAAGCAACTCAAAATTGGATCTTTACTTTAATGATATAGTCAAAGGGTTTGACTGATATGTCAAAGATAAAGAAGGGAGCTGTGATTTAGTGGGAGCGTATTCACATTCCACATATTAATGTGAAATGGAATTGTTCAAGAATGGAAATCCAAAAGTGGAAATTATCTTTAAGGAAGATAGAGATGTTTCCTATATGATAGGAATAGAGATCTATAGAGATAGTTCTCGAAAAATCTCTTGACCTGGAAAAGAGAGCATACATTGGCAATCTGTACTGAAGGGTTCAGTATGCACAGATTCAGTGGGAGAAAACTTGTCCATGTTATATGGATATTAGTATCCCAAGGCCAAGTGTCCAATTCTTATGAAGAATGGGAACACTAAGAATAGATATGGATCTATCATGTATGTAATTATCCCATTGTCTTGCATGTATGACATGGAAAGAATAAAATGCATTCATCATCTTGTATGTAGGACATGGCAATATGATGTGCTCATCCTGATAACTCGTATGTAGGACATGACGAGTGGATGTCTGTCTACTTCCAGTAAGGGTTACTGGAATACCATAAGAACTTGATAAGTACTTGGGATGTACTAGTTCTATGGAGATAAGGAAGAGTTCGATGTAAAGAGTTACATTGATGCGAACTTCCGAAAGGACAGAAAATTAATCGCAAAATATACATAGGATGTATAAAAGTGAAAGTTTGTTGATAATTGGAAGTGTTCCGATAAAACCATTTAAAAGGGAAATGCCGAGTATCCGTGTGTTAGAGAACAACAGTGGATACTATATGGATATGGAAGTTCATGAGATGAACTTATAGATATTCCACTCATTGATGACAAGTCTGGAATCCTTGATCATGCAATGTGGCTAAAGGTTAGAAATGGAATACTAGATCGCATATTACGTCAACTCCATCTCATACGTGTGACGTACAACGAAGAGATGAGAGACATGCAATTTATAATGACTTTGGCAAGGTGTTGCCATTACTCACTATGTTCGCACTAAGAGCACAGTAACATGTGGGACATGTTTGAAGATCACTATGAATATGATTCAAGGGTGATTGGCTCGCAGTGCAAGTGGGAGTCTGTTGGTATGTATGCCCTGAGAGCCAATCATGGGATGATTGGTGGGATACATTAAGATTGATTTGATAAACATCAAAGGCAAGCTTCCAATTCTTTCTGGTTCAGTCATATGAGATAGTGATAGAACAGATTGAATGTCTAGAGAATGACAGTACTCAATGACGTATGCCTTCAGGTTCATGACCTGAACGATGAGATCATACGGATGCTAAGAGTTTGTACATTCTTGTTATGTCCCTAGTCAGATGTCATTGTGCAAGGTAGATAGACAGCAATGACACACAAGACTAGATTGTGGTGTTGGTTGATGACAGAATCTCATTAGTCATGATATAGAGATATCAAACCAAACACATAGGTACTTGTTAGAGAACAAGTGTACCGGACAGACCCACCGTGAGTTTGACACATGGAACCATGAGATGGTAGTCACAATCAGTACTCACAGTGATGGTGGTGAGTGTGATTCTTAGACCTGAAATCACTGCACTCAACACATGTCGTTGGGCACACTTTGACATCATCAAACGCAGTCCTGAAACATGGGTTGTTATAAAGGTGATGATTGGGTGGCTTTGACACATGGGGCTTTTGAGGGGTGAGTGATAGATATGGGATTTGTCCCTCCTGAGGGAGTTTGATATCCAAGGCCACTTGATGAGTAGGATTGAGATAGGCGTGCACACACATATGTGAATCAGTATGTGATATTGATGTCATACATATCTCCTTCAATCTACTCTGAGATCAAGAAAGTGAATAAACGTTGACAGGATGACTGTTCCATGCCTCGAGTTCATTCGGGATATCAGTGACAAAGGAATTATACATTCACTGTAACACCATTCACGGATTGTAGGATGAAAGTTGTTCTCCAACTTTCTACTTTCACTTGGGTAGCACTGATGTGTGACTAGGCACCGCTCTTTGCTTGTGAAGTCATAAGTGTTATGGACTTTCACTGCCAACGTGAAATGGACCTGCAGGGTCACACACATAGGATTTAACCTGGAAGAGGAGTTTTGTCCACAAGCAACGTTTAGATTGATTACTAAAGGAGTTTAGTAGTTCAATTAAACACTCAATCAGTAGATAGCTCAGTATCATATGGTTCAAGGTGTTGGACGCATTGATTGGAGTATCAGATTGATTGAAATTGCATTTGACTGATTCTGCACAACCTGTACTCCCAACCGATCGGTTCAAGTGTTGAACCGGTCGGCTGAGGTTGGTGAACCGGTCGGCTTAAGAGTTGAGCCGATCGGCTCAAGCCCAGGGTGAAACAAGCGGGTTCAAGTGTTGAATCGATCGGTTCAACTGGTGCAACCAAGCAAGTTGGGAAAGTCAGGTCGGTGAGAATTTTCCTTGCATTTCACTTGCCCAATTTGATTGGAACAAGGATTGGTATTCGATACCAATTAGAAACGAAAGTTGGAAAGTCAATCAGGAACTGATCAGGACCACGAACCGACCGGTTCAGAAGTGAACCGATCGGCTCATGGGTCCCAACCGATCGGTTGGTGCTCCAACCGACCGGTTCAGGTCCCCAACCGACCGGTTCACTTGTGAACCGATCGGTTCAGGTTGCGAGTTGGTTGCTTTTTGTGGAAAATCTCGAACCCTTCTACTCCTGCTTTAGTCCCGTATTGCCGGGTACAGAGAACCCTGTCCCATGACCCGCCTATATATATAGGGGTATTGGGGGCTTCTCAAAGTACAACTCAATGCAAGCCGGTTGCTTTGCGAAGTTGTCATTCTCTCTGGTTTTGGTAACCGTGAGAGATCCCGAGCAAGTGCTTCCCGCAAAAGGGAGGTGCAACAAGGGAAGGACAACTTCAGTTGCAACTGGTAGCAGGAGAGTGTGTTGGCGACTAGTACGTCAATAGGAGGATGCGACTCCTTCCACTTCCTTGTGGGACAAGGAGAGTGGAGTTCCAGGTGGTCCGTGTAGACTACTACAGAGGCGGGAGGACACTGCCGCTTAGGAGGACAACTGTCATCCGACAGTCCGGTAGGAGGAGGAGTCGTCAGTCCCGATGCGACCAGGAGCTGCACAGACACCGTCCTAGACCGGAGTTGAAGACCGCACATTGTGCGAGGTATTGTCGCCGAGCAAGCCTCGGGACAAGGTATGATTCCACAAACCATCCTTTCCTATTATATAGACGTTGACGCGTTTCCTCGGTATGGGTTTGGGGAGAATTTTTTTTTTGTTTCCGCTGCCTTCTCTGTCTCCCCTAAAACCCAACATTTCCTCCCTCCTTTGTGGGGATGATGCTCTCTCTCTCTCTTCTCGCCTCCTTCTTTGTCCTAGTTATGAGCGAGTAGACTCTCTCACTAGGGTGCGGGGAGTAGCCCCGCTACCCATGTTTTCATATCATGTAAATGTAATCCATAATTTGTAATATAGAGTTCTTATCTTTTCAGTTCGACATCAAACGTTTAACGAATGCATGTTGCTTGATCTCCAACTTGTGTTATCCTTTATCTTTTAGTATGAATTGTCTACGTTTGTACTATTAGATTTGAAACTCGTTTGTATGTTGGCTCCTGGTGCATGTATCCACCATGCATCTGTTCAATATCTAGAAGTGTATCTCAAGAAGTGGAGTAAACTCACTATCATTTGTTGCACTTTCATACTATGAAATGGAATCAATTGGCGTATGAAAGTGCAACCTTGGTAAGTCGAGGAACACACTTCGCGAAGGGAATGATGCAAAGTAAGTGACCATTTGTTCGGTAATGGCTGGCGTTGCAACATTCCCGCACTTCTCGTAGTTAGCTCTCCGAAAGGAAGCTAAGTCTGCAAAGATACTAACTGACTAGACTCTTTTTGTAGGTTATGTTTTATTTTGCATGTGTTGATCCATGTGTAGTGGCGGTGAAAAACCGATCACATCCTAGTGACTTTTATCATAGTTTAACTCCTTAGAATTACTTGCTTTACTTGCACTTAGCTTAAAAACAACAAAACCCAACTTTCGATCTAAATACCAACTATTGAGTGATTAAGTGAAATTCTAGCGTTTTCCATCTTGTTGCTTACAACAAGACTGTTGTCCCATGGATTCGACCCTTGACTATACTGCGATAAGACTTCCACGTATCTTAGCATACGTGGGTGGAGTTTTCTATCTAGTATAAGCAAGGCTAAACCTAAAGACTTACCATCTTTAGGATTTTTAGTTGGTGCACGCAATTCCACGTAAGTGGGAGGTCCATCAAAAATTGGCGCCGTTGCCAGGGACAACGGAACGTTTTAATTTCATTTAGTACCTTCCTAGTTGGTTAGGATTTTACACTTTCTTTTAATCATTAGTTCATATCGACTTGAATTCATTATATCTCTACCATCATCTAAAACATGTTTTCTTCTCTCTACTTAGGTAGAAATCATGTATGCAGCCAGTGCATAACCCCGGATTCTCCCCTGATCCAGAGTACGACTCTGAGGTAGAGAGAAGCTTTCATCATCGCATTCGACTCAATCGCCAATGAGCTAGACAAATGGCTGAAGATCAACGCCAGGCTGCTTTGGTGATGGAAAGGGTCAACGTCGCCATCGCCGCTCAAAGGGCACAACTCATCGCTGAAACTCTTGCTCAGATTCAAGCCGAGATTCGTGCGGAAGAACAGGCCCGCATTAAAGTTGAAAATGACGCAACAATCCAAGCTGCCCAGTTGGAGTTAAGAAACAAACAACTGAGGGACTACGCTGTCCCGAAGAACTATGAGGATAACCACCCGGTCCGACCTCCGATTATCAATATCCCCAACTTTGAGATTCGGACCCAGTGGATCCAGATCATGCAAGGCATCTCTTTCTCCGGAGGTTCTGGAGTTGATTGCATGGATCATCTGAAAAGATTTAAGGCGTTGTGCCGCCTGGTTCCACAAGCCGGAGTCGCTTTTGATGCTATAATGCTTCACCTGTTTCATTTCACTCTATATGGGAGAGCCCTGAGTTGGTATAACTCTCTTGACCGGGAACCTATAATAACTACCTGGGCTCCCCTTGAGGAAAAATTCTTAGAGAAGTTCTTTCCCCCCTCACTGACTTATGAGATCAGAGGGTAGATCAATCATTTCTCTCAGTTACCCGGTGAATCCCTGGCTGAAGCATGGGAAAGGTTTAAGGAACTTTTATGGAAATGCCCCCATCATGGAATCTCCCAGAATCAATTGATAGAAACCTTCTATCGGGGAGTAAGCGATGATATCAAGCAGTTTTTAGATTCCTCATCTGGAGGAAACTTCATGAGAAAGAATTATGAGGACGCTTGGAAGATTGTTACACTCGGAGCTGAAAACCAGTCCAACTGGGGACGGTCAGCCGGTAAAGGTGTCCTCAAGGTTTACAAAGCTGAAGAATCTATAGAAATGAAGGCTATAGCTGAAGCCTTGAAAACTATAGTTCACAAACAACAAGCTCTCGAGACTTCTCTCGAAAGAGATTGATAAGAAGAAAACCCCTATAGTTCACCAAGTCAAGGCCGCCACAGGATCCTGTGAGGCTTGTCATGCTTCTGACCATCCGACCCTTTCCTGCAGTATGCTATATAATGTGATGATGGATCTGCATCCACCACCACAACCATATCAACCTATCATTGATCAGTCGGAAGAGCAACTACCAGAACAAGTTAACTCTATCCACTCTATCCCTGGGCAAGTATACTACAACCCTAATCAGCTAAGGAATCATCCAGGGTTTCAGTATGGAAACCCTGCTGGGACTGCCAATCCTCAGCATCAAACATAGGGGGGATCTACTAGTAGGCTACCACCTGGATTCCCAAACAACTTCAACCAAAATCAAGGGAATTCCAGGATTAACTTCCCTAGGGCTAACTACCCCAGGAACCAATCAGCCTACTACAAGTACACTCATCCTCCGCTCCATCCACAACTGCATACTTAGCAACCTCAGCTGGCGTTACCACCCCAACAATCTCAACAAACCCATCAACCAATTCCTCTGAAAAATGCTCCTGCCCAACCGGAAGATGAAATATCCTTGATCAGGCAGATGTTACAATCGCAGTAAACTATGCTTGCTAACTAGCAAGCTCAGCAGAAAGCAGTTGAAGCTCAGCTTGCTCAGATTGCTGCACAATTAAAGCCCCCAGCAGGTATGTTTGTTGGGTAGCCCGAATCAAATCCTAAGCATGGACAGAACATACATGAACAATTAAATGCTGTCACCATGAGATCGGGACGCACTCTTCATGAGACCACCAAGATCACCCTGGATAATGATGATACCCCTGCTTTTATGACGAATGAGAGCCCGCAACAAGGAATGGAGAAGCCCCCAGACGGCACAAAGGGCAAAGATAAAGTGTCCACAGAACCTGAAGTTTTGCAATATAAACCAAGAATCCTGTACCCAGGAAGACTATGAGAAACAAAGATGGACACCAGGTTCCAAAAGTTCAAAGAGGCAATGAAGAAACTATACATTGATATCTCGCTCCTTGATGCTCTTTCCGAGGTGCCAGCTTGGGCGAAATACCTCAAGACCTTATTATCAAGAAAGTACATCACCAAGGAGCAAGAAACTGTTAAGCTTGCTCAGACAAACTCTGACATCATCTTAAACAAAATGCCAAAAAAGAAGAAGGACCCAGGTTCCTTCGGAATCCAATGTTGCATTGGCAACACATCTGCTAAAAAAGGATTAGCTGACCTTGGGGCCAGCATATCTATTATGCCTTACTCAATGTGCAAATGTATGGGTTTCACTGAATTGTTGCCTACAACAATGAGTATCCAATTAGCTGATTCCACTATAACTGCACCTTTGGGGATCATTGAAGATATCCCGGTGAGGATAGGCAAGGATGCTTACGTACCGTGTGACTTCGTTGTCATGGATATTAAAGAAGAGCTGAGGTATCCAATCATTTTTGGCAGACCATTCCTCGCTACTGCCAGAGCGCTGATCGACGTTGAAGCTGGTACCATCATTCTTAGGCTCGGAAAAGAAGCAATTCAATTCTGAGTCCTTAATAGTATGAAAGGCCCCATCATCCAAGAGGAGGTTTTCCTCCTTGATGCTATTCAACAAATGTCACAGTTGGAAATCTTCGAGCCAATTGACGAACTTGAAAATGTTCTAATCAATCCGGAGGTTGAATTCTCCGCGAATGAATTAGTTCAACAGTGCCTCCAACATCTAGAAAAGGCTGAAGAAGCGCCAAAGGCCACTTTTGAAGAACTTAAAGCCGTTACTGTTATAGAAGCAGCTGAGCCACCGAAAGCCCCTGAATTGAAGACTTTACCTACAGGGCTCAAGCATGTTTTCTTAGATGAAGAAAAACTATGCCCAGTCATCATCAACTCCACCCTTACAAGAGATCAAGAAGAAAAGCTTCTGAACGAGCTGAGGAAGCATAAAAAGGTCATAGGATATAAGATAACTGACCTAACGGGCATAAATCCAGCCCTGTGTATGCATAGACTTCCTATGGTTGACGAATTCAAGCCCTCTCGAGAACATCAAAGAAAACTAAATCCTAATATAAAGGAGGTAGTTTGTCTAGAGGTCCTTAAATTACTCAAAGCCAGCATGATCTATCCTATTTCTGACTCCCAATGGGTCAGTCCCGTTCAGGTTGTTCCAAAAAAAGGGGGCACTACTGTAGTGCTAAATGAAAAAAATGAGCTAGTGCCTACCAGGACTGTAACTGGATGGCGAATGCGTATTGATTATAGAAAGTTGAACAAAGCCACAAGAAAAGACCACTACCCTCTACCTTTCCTTGATGAAGTCCTAGAACGCCTAGCTCACCAAAAATATTTTTGTTACCTCGACGGTTACTCTGGGTTTTACCAAATACCCATACACCCGGAGGACCAGGAAAAAACCACCTTCACATGTCCTTTTGGGACATATGCCTTTAGAAGAATGTCGTTCGGGTTATGTAACACACCCGCCACTTTCCAACGATGTATGTCTGCTATCTTCGCCGGTTTAACAGAATCTGTCATGGAAGTGTTTATGGACGATTTCTCAGTGTACAGAGATTCTTTCGACAACTGTTTAATAAATCTTGGACAAGTTCTGCAACGCTGTGAGGAAACGAACCTTATCTTGAATTTGGAGGAATGCCATTTCATGGTAACAGAAGGTGTCATCCTCGGACATAGGGTAAGTGATATGGGAATAGAGGTTGATAAAGAAAAAATCAATGTTATCTCAAAGCTGTCACCTCCAAAGGACATAAGAGGAGTTCGAGCTTTCCTGGGTCATGCAGGATTCTATAGGAGATTCATCAAGGATTTCTCAAAGATTGCCAAACCCATGACCCAACTCCTGACCAAAGATGCTGAGTTCATATTCAATTAGGAGTGTATGAAAAGTTTCTCTACCCTTAAGGATGCATTAATCTCCGCACCTATTCTAAGAGCTCCAGATTGGTCGCAGCCCTTCGAAATCATGTGCGACGCAAGTGATTATGCCATAGGGGCCGTTCTAGGACAGCGGATTGATAAGAAACCCTATGTTATCTACTACGCATCTAAAACGCTAGATGAAGCACAGAAAAACTACACCACTATGGATAAAGAGTTTCTGGCTATCATCTATGCGTTTGAAAAATTCCGCTCTTATCTGATTGGCTCTAAAGTTATCGTCTATACCGACCATTCTGCCATCCGATACCTGATTCAAAAACAGGATGCCAAACCCAGGCTTATCCGCTGGGTGTTAATGCTTCAGGAATTCGACTTGGAAATCAAAGATAAAAGTGGCGTGGAGAATGTTGTGGTCGATCACCTCAACAGGATCGAGGTTGAAGAAAAAGATAAAATCCCTATCTAGGATTCTCTTCCTGATGATCAGCTTATGAAGGCCACTCATGGTTTCCCTTGGTATGCTGATATCGTTAATTATCTAGCCACAGGGATTATCCACCCATCCGCTTCCTACCAGGATAAAAGGAAGTTTCTTCACAACATAAAACACTATTACTGGGACAAACCTTACTTGTTCCACCTTTGTGCCGACAGACTTTTTTGTTGTTGCCTTCCAGAAGAAGAAATAACCCCGGTCCTAGAACATTGCCATTCCGGACCCACGGGGGGCATATGAGTGCCAAGAAAACCGCCATAAAAGTTTTACAATCTGGGTTCTTCTGGCCCACCATATCAAAGGATTCTTACGATTTCGTGAAAGCCTGTAACAAATGCCAATTTTCTGGCAATATATCAAAAAGAGACGAAATGCCACTCACCATGTGGCAGGAAATTGAGCTTTTTGATGTATGGGGGGTAGATTACATGGGCCCTTTCCCCTCATCCTATGGCTTCTCTTACATTTTGGTCACGGTGGACTACGTCTCTAAGTGGGTCGAAGTTGTACCCACAGTGTCCAGCGATTCCAAGCCTGTTATCAAATTGTTCAAAGATATTATCTTCCCAAGATTTGGAGTTCCGAGAACAGTCATATCGGATGGCGGGACCCATTTCTTGGAATGAAGTTTTGAGGCACTACTGAAAAGATATGGAGTCAATCACAAAGTCGCCACGCCTTACCATCCACAAACTAGTGGTCAGGTGGAGGTATCTAATAAACAATTAAAGGCGATCCTTGAAAAAACGGTGAACAAAAACCGCACTAATTGGTCCACCAAACTTCCTGATGCCCTTTGGGCATACCGAACTGCATACAAAACACCTATCAGAACAATCCCGTTCCGCTTGGTGTACGGGAAGTCCTGTCATCTGCCAGTAGAGCTGGAACATAAAGCTTGGTGGGCCATCAAACAATCAAACTTCGATCTCAAAAGCGCAAGAGAGAATAGACAACTCCAGTTGCAGGAGCTAGAGGAGCTCCGCATGACGGCCTATCAGAGCGCCAGAATATATAAGGAGCAGACAAAAATGTGGCACGATGGTCACCTTAAGAGAAAAGATATTGTCGTTGGTGACAAAGTTCTCCTCTTTAACTCCAAGCTCAAGTTGTTTCCTGGAAAACTTAGGACAAAATGGTTCGGGCCTTTCACTATAAAGCATATCCACCCAACTGGAGCAGCCATTATTATTGACAACAACGGAGGAGAAAGAACGGTCAACGGTCACCGTTTAAAAAGATACTACACTCCGGAAGACAAAATACCAAGACAAACCATAGAAATTAAAGACGCCACGCCATCAGCATAACAACCTCAGCTTCGTCGAGCCAGCGACGTAAAACCCAGGCGCTACTTGAGAGGCAACCCAAGATTTCAGTTTCTTTCTTTACTTTCCGTTCTTTTATTTTACCTTAGGTTCATCTTATGAAAATACAAAAAAAAATTCATATAACTAAAACAAACATAAAAATTTAAAAATCCGTTCGACCTTAACCCTCCCAAACGGTCCTCGAACTGTTTGGATCCAAACGGTCTTCAAACCGTTTGGAACCAAACGGTCTTAAAACCGTTTGGGACCAAACGGTCTCGAAACCGTTTGGGACCAAACGGTCTCGAAACCGTTTGGAACCAAACGGTCCTGAAACCGTTTGGAGCCAAACGGTCTCGAAACCGTTTGGAGTCCAAACAATCGCTAAACCATTTGACTTTGGGTTTTTGCCCAGTCAACACCCCGTTTCCTATAAATATAAACCCTACCCCCTCGTTTTTCTTTCCTTCGACTCCCGAACCTTCAAAAAAAATTCTCACGCAGTGTTGTTCCATTGCTCTTGCTTTCCCCTGTTCCCGCGCGATTCTCCTCTTCCGACGTGGTTCCCGCGCTTCTGCACAACAACCACACCTCCATCCACCGTCCTTTGCTTCCTCACCGCCGCTGTTACCACCTACTGAAAGGTAGTCCAACCTGCTTCTCCCCCTTCCACAAGAACTTCCCCCGCCACCATCGGCTCTGTTCACCATCGCCGGCATCATCATCGTCTTCGCCGTTTTCACCAACACCCCTACCCACCGTCGCCGTCTTCACCTCCGTCTCCATCACCAGAGCCACCGCCATTTTCATCATTGTCTTCATCTCCGTTTTCACCACCGGATTCACCGTCATTTTTATCATCGTTTTCACCATCACCCTTATCGCTGATGATCACCGCCGTTTCGCCGTAGTCGCCAATGCATCCACCGTCGCTACGCCGCCTTCGCCGATGACCACGCGACGCTTCGTTCTCCAAACGGTCTTGAAACCGTTTGGGACCAAACGATCTTGAAACCATTTGGGACCTTGCACATTCATTTGATTTCAATAAAAATACAAAATACATAAATATTACTAAAATCAAATCTTTCTAAATATGTTATTCTAACTCTTGATCTCTCATTTTTCAGCCATGGCAACACCAACAATGAAGGTCGCCAGCTTTGAAGACACTGCAATCTGGACAACGGAGCAACTGATAATAGAACAATCTAAGCTCCAGAAGATCAGAGATGACTTCAACAGGACCGGAAAGGCGCCACCAAATGTCAAGATGATGCAAGTCCTAAGCGACCTTGACCGTATCAAAAAATGCCTAGCAGAGGCACCTGAAGAAGAAGTGGAAGACATCTCTTCCTCTGATGATGAAGGATCGGAGTACAATCCTAACTCCGAGGAGGAATCCCCTGCCACAGAACAAAAGGGGAAACGCAAGGTCCTGGAGACCGCAACTGGTCATCTCTCCAAGAAAAGGGCAAGAAAACAAGTTCGACCTACCTCTGCCATGGATCAACCCTTTGCAAAACCTACCACCACTATCCCTGCTACTACCACCACTACCACCACCATTCCTGCTACTACCACCACCATCCCTATTACCACCCCCTCTTTCACTCCCATCACCACCACTACACCACCACCAGAAAACCTCTTTATCCAAATCAACCTCCCCGCTAACAAAACACTAAAACCCACCAAGTATGTGTGCTCCAGCATACTGCGTAGGATGGGGATATACGACCGCACCTTCGACGTGCTAGACAAAGACAACCTCGCCAGGTTGTGTCTAGTACCTGAAGTATCCTACTCCGAACCCACTACAGAATTATTCACTTTTCTGACCAAAGAGCCCGTCGACATCATGGATAGGTCACGAGACGGGGGCGACAGAAGGCTCGTCACCCAAATCTTTGGCAACAAGGTTGTCATAATAGAAAATATGCTGAACACAATCTTCATTGACAACCAGGACCAGCTGCAGAAAGCCATGGAGGTGGGGACCGAACATTTAGAGTTCAACAGACACAAATTCTGGAAATCTCTAACCGGGATCCCCACCTATGATGCGAAGACGTGCAAAGCGTCAAATATACACTCTGGCTTTGTGCGCACCCTACACAAAATTCTCGCTGGTGCACTCTTCCCCAGGACAGAGGGGGGAAACGTTATAATTTCAGATCTATTCGTTCTCTGGTCTATTCTTAACGAAAGGCCAGTCAATATCGGACGACAACTAATCCAGAAACTATCAACCTCCTGCCTGGGGAAAGAAATCTGCATGGGGGGGCATGTCACATCTATTATCAAATATCTCAAGATGGACAGACCCCTACCCCACTGCACGCAACTAAAGGGCGACATCCTTACCAATGAACAAACTCTGAAGAACTCCTTCATCATCAAGGAAAAGGATGGGAAACTACACTACGTATTCTGCCCTATGGTTAAGTCATCCAGAACACTCATTCCGCTACCGGAGCTAGCAAAGTACGACACCAAACAACTCCTCTTCTCTGATGAGGAGCTTTCACAACTACTAGCTTCGGTTAAAACAACCGAAAAGAAAGCTACACCGGGACAAACGGAGCTGAGCATCACAGCCCCAACAGCTCGACCAACAAAAATACCTATCAAATGACCTTCTAGAAGGCATTTGCAGGCCCAACAACTGTCAGGGACACCAACATCTAAGCCAAATCCTGAGGCTGAGAAGCTCCATGAAGAAATCTTAACCTCCTCCTCAATCGACTCTTTCATTCAGAGTTTACACGAGCAGCTAACCGCTGCCACCACTCCACCTTTCCAACATCCACCACTCCTTTCTTCCCCATCACATCCACGCAACCATTCACATCCTCTTCATCACCCTTTTTCCCTTCGGGCTCTCCTTTCTCCACCTCTATGCCCGACTTTACCACCTTCCCTTACACCTCCACAGTTTCCACCCCATCACTATCTCTGCCACCGCTTTCACTACAAATTACACCACTTTTCACATCCGCCACCACCCCGACACCGCTGGTGACTACAACCACAGTCACTACGCAGCTCGAGGCATCATCAATGTCTTTTCCGCAAGACACTAACACCATCCCACGCAGACCCCAGCCATCCCACCCTTCCACTCCTAGGGTCCCTTTTGCCAATATCGGTGAGGAATTCGGCTGTCAATTCGACGTTGTCTGAAACCTCCTTACCGATCCTTATAATATATTAAATTCTATTTTTTCTTGTGTGCAGGGTTTATCATGACAGGTGGCCACGATCAACGAACAACACCGAGCCTTACCTACCATCCTCCAAGGCTTCCAGCAACGACAAGATGAGGTGGCTAAGCAAGTTGAGCACATCAACAGTCACTACAACACCTTGTCGGACCTGGTCCTTGGAGCGAGGCGTCAGCAAGAAGCAACGGCAAAGCAAGTCGATGAGATCTCCACGCAGACTCAGCCTCTGCCAGAGACTCTCCGCGAGCTCCAGCAACAACAAGAAGATCTGAGCACGTGCTTGGACACCATCAACAACACACTCACACAGCTACAACATCGCCAAGAGGAGTCCAATAAGGATGAAATCCAGCAGCTACGTGCTCAAGTTACAAATCTTACAACACGTCTCCTCTCCGCCGAAGGCAGATATACCGACCTCAAAGAATCCCATGATGTACTGCTCGAAACACACGAGCATCTGCAAGTGGCTTTCGATGAGTTACAAGCCACCCATCGGTGGTGCCAAACGTCTGCGAGTAAAAAACAAGGAGACAAGGCAGCAGACGACAAGGATGGAGATGATGTCGAAGAAGATGACTCCGACTCATCTGTTGATTCAAAAAAATATAACACCTCCTTTGGTGATAAGCATGATGACAGAGAGGACCCTGGAAATGCAGCAGAACCTTCTCACAGAGGTTCCGACAAAGGTCACCATGACAGTGACAATCACCCTAAGTCCCCACACAACGATAACGTCAACATGTCATACGGGGACCAATTCTTTGATTATTCTGCGCTGGGGTCCATCGGGGAAGCTGCTAAAGATGCGACTTACGCTGAGTTCCACCAGTGTATTCTAGGAACCAGTGCCAACCCACCAAAAACATCTGCCCCACCTCTCTCCACACCTTCTCCCTATGATGAGGGTGAGGTAGAATGAGTAAGTTTAGACACCGATGAAGACCTCGATTCTGCCTCCGACTCGGACGATGATCTACCAGGCCATGAACGGGCCTTAGAACAACCTACTTCTCCCCCTCCACAAGAACTTCCCCCGCCACCACCTCTGCCGCACAAAATGCATGACCTGGATATGGCGGCCATCTCCACTTTAGATGCTCATGACATTTTTATACCGAACACTATAGTGGACGATGCAAAGGCGGGGGAAGACATAATTTATCATAATACAAAAACTAGGCGTAAGATGACATGTGAAGACTTCCGCAGCATCCTCTGACCTCGGTCGACGATGCCTATGGAAATCTTCTGTGTCCTCTTCGCCAATAGTATAGAAATGTACAAAATTTCTAGAGGAAACAGCCGGTATTTAATGCCTCGCCCACTCTGTCTATTGGCCTTTTATACAAAGACATAAGAGCCAAGTCGATCGAGCGGCTGCGTGCTGATTTAGCACGTCGAGCACGTTATCTGACCGTGCCTTTCCAAGTTTCAGACCACTGACTTTTTATGATCGTGGATACCGAGGCTCGGGATGCCAAGGTGTATAATTTCTGTGGCACCGAGCTACCATCCGTCACAATAAACTTCGTCGACGAAGCAGCAGGAGAAGCAAGGTGTATACCCTTCCGGCTGCTCAAGTTAATTTGGGCTGCACGCCCATCACTCCACCAAGATTGGAGTCAACCTTGGTTCAAAATCATAAACCCTCAAGTTCAAGCCGCCGAGGGATCTGGGGATTGCACTTTCTGCACCATACGTCACATCCAAGCGCTGAACCAAGAAATCCCATTTAACGATCTGGTTACTGAAGATTTTCATTCCTTACGCGGACGTTATGCCATGGAGCTCATCTGTGATAGGTGGTTCTTTAAGGACCCAACTATGGCACCAGATGACGTGCCTCACTACCTCTTCTTAGCTATCCAGTGACCGCAACGGCGACCCTTCCGACAAACTCTGAAGGAGTCATAAAAGACCAATATGACAGTCGCCGATACCGAGCAAGCTACAAGCAATACCGATCCTCTGTCTTCCATCGAACCAACCTTTCCTGATTTTGATCACGATGCTTGCAAAGGTCTCTCCGACCTCGAATTGCGTCTCATTATGGTGCGGCTCTCATCCGAAAAAGATGGAGTGGTATTCATGTCTCAGGACATTCTTGTAATGGCAGAAACACTACGAGAGACTTTACAAATCAAAGGATCGCTCTCTGTAAGCTTAATGGCCGCCTATCAGTTTCTACTTGGCCAAAACAACCCAACAACATACATGGCGTCCCCATATATGAAAGACGATCTTCTAATGCTTAAGAACTTCGGCACAACTGACGCGCTGATATCCTATCTACAGCACACAACGCCGACGTTCATCATGTTACCTTTCCTCTATCATGAGCACTGGATGCTCCTGGCAACAAATCTCCCAGAAGGAACAACCACAATATATAACAGTTCCGATAGCCAGTACAACGTACGACAGAGAAACTACGTCGTGACACCAAAGACGCCAAAAGAAGTAGCAGCAAAGGAGTGCGCCGACAAGTTAATTGATTTTCTGAGTCAGCATACAAGGGCGTATGACAAAGAGCATTTTCACCGCCCTTCTTTCTGCCACAAATGCCCCCAGCAAATTCGCCAATCTAATGACTACGACTTCCACATCCTGTACTGGATGTACACCATCATCGTTTTCCAAAGACCAGTAGAAGAGATGACTGACGTGGATTACCACGCTCTATGAGGACAGTTCGCATCCAATCTACTTCATTCCCCGGGGGCAAATGTAGATTTACCTTAGCCTGCAGCCCTTGTCCTAATTACTTCTCAACCTATCACTTTGACACTCTGAGGACAGAGTGAGTGATAAGTTAGGGGGGGGGTACATTAGACAAGGGTGAGGTATCATTTTTACACCCCTCTTCCTTCTTTTCTTTTCTCTGTTTATACATTTTCCCTTTTTAACTTTCTTTTTAATTAACCCTTTTCGAGTAAAATCACCCTCATTTAACTCTAGAATCATGTTAGTCCCCAAAAGTAAATAGCACTTAGACATTTAATGGTGATTTAATAAATGTCACTCCACTATTGATTTTCATTCTTTTGCTTCAATTCTTTATCTGACTCTCCACAGGTCAAAATCAAGGCAGAAATAAGCCAAGCTCTCAAGGATGAGAGGGGAATCAGGCAACTTCCAAATCAAGAAGTTCTGCAAGTGGACCACAAACCAAATAAGTGCATGTTGAAAAACCCTAAGAACAGCTTTCCTCTCTTCAAAATAAAAGAGGCTTGGCCGCCCAAAATAATTTTCCTAGCAAAACCCCAAAAACCCAAGCCTGCGAGTTATCGAATAAAAGCCAGAGAGACGAATAAAATTATGAGAGTTGTGCCATGAATAAGGATCTATATAAAGAACCGATGAAGGTTTCACCCAGCCGGCACATTCTGCTGCCCTCACAAAGGCAGATGTGTCGTTCCCGGTAGTGAAACCCTAAGGTATCTAAATATATGAAAGGCTCATAAAGGATTCACCCGTCGGGTACATTCAGCTGCCCTCACAAAGGCAGATGTGTCGTGCCCGGTAGTGAGATCCTAAAAGCATAGACAGCCCCTCCCCCACTTGAAGGGGGAGCTACACTTCAAGCCTTTAGCCAACCCTCATACCCTCTCTAGCTTCCAGTAGGTCTTTTAGAGAGGTATAAAGCTGATTAGAGTCAACAACATGCACAAAATAAAGGTGGTCCCAATGCGAACTACGAGATACAGAAAGAACCCGAGACCCGAGCAACTCTCGAAATCTGAAAGAGTCAAGGCAAGCAATAAGACTTGATATGGCCTTAGGGGAACTCAAGTTAAGAATTGAAACAAGAGTATGGAAATCCTAACTAAATAAAATCGCCTCGCCATTACATGTCTCAACTCTATCTAGCTTGAGGGCAAGATAGACTCTAAGTTAGGGGGGGTGATAACCTCCCATTTTGGACGATTATCTTAGCCCTTTTCTTTAGTTTTCCATACCCTTTCTAAGTTAAAACTATACATAATCCTAAATTTACCCCTTTTTGTAAATATACTATCAGACTAAATTTTCCTTTCTATATATGCAGAAAAAGCACAAAAAAATCCCAAAAGATCAACTCAACCTCAAGACCGCATGGAGTCAAACGGTCCCAAGACCGCATGAAGCCAATCGGTCTCGAGACCGCATGGAGTCAAACGGTCCCAAGACCGCATGAAGCCAACCGGTCCCGAGACCGCATGGAGTCAAACGGTCCCAAAAGACCGCATGAAGCCAAACGGTCTGAAGACCGCATGAAGCCAACCGGTCTCGAGACCGCATGAAGCCAACCGCTCTCGAGACCGCATGAAGCCAACCGGTCTCGAGACCGCATGGAGTAAAATGGTCTCAAGACCGCATGAAGCCAACCGGTTTCGAGACCGCATGAAGTCAACCGGTCTCGAGACCGCATGGAGTCAAACGGTCCCAAGACCGCATGAAGCCAAACGGTCCCGAGACCGCATGGAGATCAAACGGTCTCAAGACTACATGAAGCCAACCGGTCCTGAGACCGCATGGAGTCCGAACGGTCTTGAGGTCCAAATGGTCTCCAAACCGTTTGAACTTCACTTAAGGCCTATAAATAAGACCCCAAGGGTCCTCCACCGGGCATGAAGTTTTCAGACGTCCAAAGGCTGCCTCAGTCATTCCATAGCTCTTGCTACTTCCATCCTCCGCCCTGGGGCTGCCGGTCTGAGATCCACACTCCATCTTGAAGCTTCTTTCTCTCTCTCCGCCAAAGAAGGTGGGAAGAGGGAGATCTCGTCATCAAGCAACCTGTAAAGCTGGTGGATTGTTTCTCTCTCCAAGGGGTTGACTTTCCTCCCTCCTTTGTGGGGATGATGCTCTCTCTCTCTTCTCGCCTCCTTCTTTTTCCTAGTTATGAGCGAGTAGACTCTCTCACTAGGGTGCAGGGAGTAGCCCCGCTACCCATGTTTTCATATCATGTAAATGTAATCCATAATTTGTAATATAGAGTTCTTATCTTTTCAGTTCGACATCAAACATTTAACGAATGCATGTTGCTTGATCTCCAACTTGTGTTATCCTTTATCTTTTAGTATGAATTGTCTACGTTTGTACTATTAGATTTGAAACTCGTTTGTATGTTGGCTCCTGGTGCATGTATCCACCATGCATATGTTCGGTATCTAGAAGTGTATCTCAAGAAGTGGAGTAAACTCACTATCATTTGTTGCACTTTCATACTATGAAATGGAATCAGTTGACGTATGAAAGTGCAACCTTGGTAAGTCGAGGAACACACTTCGCAAAGGGAATGATGCAAAGTAAGTGACCATTTGTTCGGGAATGGCTAGCGTTGCAACATTCCCGCACTTCTCGTAGTTAGCTCTCCGAAAGGAAGCTAAGTCTACAAAGATACTAACTGACTAGACTCTTTTTGTAGGTTATGTTTTATTTTGCATGTGTTGATCCATGTGTAGTGGCGGTGAAAAACCGATCACATCCTAGTGACTTTTATCATAGTTTAACTCCTTAGAATTACTTGCTTTACTTGCACTTAGATTAAAAACAACAAAACCCAACTTTCGATCTAAATACCAACTATTGAGTGATTAAGTGAAATTCTAGCGTTTTCCATCTTGTTGCTTACAACAAGACTGTTGTCCCGTGGATTCGACCCTTAACTATATTGCGATAATACTTCCACGTATCTTAGCATACGTGGGTGGAGTTTTCTATCTAGTATAAGCAAGGCTAAACCTAAAGACTTACCATCTTTAGGATTTTTAGTTGGTGCACGGAATTCCACGTAAGTGGGAGCTCCATCAAACAACATCCACCATCACTAAGGGTTCAAATACATGAATTAGGGTTAAGAGAAAGAGAAATATATGAAAGAGTACTACATAATCTTAAACCCTAGATCAAGCTAGCATTATCCATAAGCTTGTGATCATGTATTAGAGATTGAACAGTAGCATGCAAATAAGATAAAGGTGCAATAATAGTAGAGGAGAAAGTTATATAGCCCGCCTTAAGATGAAAATCAAGCTCAAAATCCATGAGCTCCAAAAGAGAGAAGGAATCTCCAACTAGTATCAACACCATAGACAACAAGGTCACCTCAAGAGAAGAAGAACACACCAAGGTGAAAGGAGCTCAAAAGAGAAAGGGTAGAAACCCTATGATGAAAAAGAAAGGGGAAAGAGGGAAGCTTCATCTCACTCATGTACTACCATGGTCAAAGCATAGTCTCGACCTCTATGGAGAGAAGTTCCTCAATATATCCACCATGGTAACCGATAGTCTCATAGTCAAGATAAGGAAGAAAGAGATAGGGTTCAAGAAAAATGAGATCAAAAAATATAACCACTTACAAAGATCAAAGGTCACCAAGAACCACCACAAAGAAGATGATCAAGCCCTAGATCACCACATGCAAAGGTGATAGGCCACCAAGCTCCAAGTTCATCACCTTCTCTTAGTCCACCATGCTCAAGACCAAACACAAGAAAGAAGAGAGGAAGAAGAGAGCTAAAGGGGATACTTGCATGTGAAAGAAGGAGCATATATACTCAAGAGTAGAAGGGAGGTAAAAATTATGAGGTGTCAAGATATAAGAGCACCAAAAGGACACATGTCCCACCCAACCACGACCATGCAAGCACTCTGAACAAGCATGCAAGAAAGGGTGATAAACACTAGGTAGGATAGTGACCACTTAGGCCCACTACACCCTATGGTTGAAGCAAAACCAGGGTTGAACATAGTAGCGACCGCTACACTATGTCACCCAACAACAAGTCGACACACATCACCACTAGCAAAACCCTAGCGACCAAATCCAAAGACAAAGCACCTAGGTCAAAACAAACCAACCAAGGCAAAGTTATCCAGTCGAAACACTCCAAGAAGACACAACACCAAGGTCGCTACACTCAAGGAACTCAACATGGTCGACATCACCACCCAAGCAAAACCATGCAAACCCTAGATCGATACACATGACACCACCTCATCATCCAAGGTCCCACAAGGTGCCCCAAAGAATCATTCTATCTCTCTCTCATGATGCCAAAGAACAAGAGGTAAAACCTGCATGTGACAAATTGCAAGATAAACCCTCAACATGGTAAGTTGCTACTTGGTCCAAAACAAGCATATATATAGCATAACTAGCTCAAACATCATCCAAATTGGACCAAACTGAAAACATAAGCATTTTACATGTTATTAAGGTGACTCACATGATTAGATTAAGATTTAAGCATCTTATTAAGAAAATCAAGCAAGATCATGAACTGAGCTATGTCAGGGGTCTTACACTAGGTGTGTCTATATGTAGGAACCCCAGGTCAACCTTTTACCACCAGAAGACCTGGACCTATCCGTGGTGGTCTAGGATGAAACTCAATGAAGGATCCCTATGCCTCAAAGACCCCCTAGTTCCTTCTGCATGGATACATATCAAACAGACCTACAACATCGATGTAGCATGTCATAGCTTGGCCTACAACTAGGAACGCATGTGGATATATATTCTCTGTCATTCTCTACATTGTCATCGACCTTTAGGAAGGGCCAGCCATCATCGACAACTCGTAAAGCACCACCAAAGCCTAATAAAAGAGAAAGGTTGGGGTGGTGAGCTGGATTCCTTGGTTGCCAAAGAGATAGCTGGTGGAAGCAGCGAACCCAGAGGTGTGAGGCAGAGGAAGGGAGAGTGTGAGCTGAGTGCATCTGGTTGCACCACGTGTAGAGTCTAGTGTTTTGGGCATGCGTAGGGTAGCATAACTACTCCATGAGGAGAACTTCAATCTACAATGATCAGGAGGAAGAAGGGTCATCTATCAAGAGTCTGGGTGATTACTTGGCTATCTACAATGGTGGTGGTTGATGGGCTTGCAATTGTGGTGATGTTGCTTGTCAGTTGTCCACCGGCCCGATGCCCATCATAGAACTGAGGAAAGAGAAGTCATGCCCAACGTGAGGGAGAAGATGATTTAACGTCAAAAGATGCAAATACCCCCACCTAATTGTTCAAGACCCAGGGACAAGTAAGTCCTTTACCTAATTCTGAGCTATTTTTCTAGTAAGTTACTAATAGGATATAAAGATGACATGGCAACCTTTGATTGACTCAATTAAGATTAATCTTAAAATAATCATAGAAAATGATTAGTAACTGGAATTAGATGAGTTATATATGAAAATTTATTAGAAAAAATGGGAGGAATCTAAATAAAATAGTTTCATAATTTAATTATGCGTCCAATTCTAAAAGTAGTGCAAACATGTGTTTAAGTGGTGATTAGCGTATAAAAATCCTAGGTTCATGTATTAACTTGTTAATTACATAAATTATCTCAAATATGATTATATATGATAATGTTGAAGATAAAAATGATTCGAATGAATCATGACCATGTCGATAATACTTAGGGTTTCTAATGAGAATAGTCATACATATGAAGTTTTGACGTTTAAGATTATACTTGATGTGTCATTAAGGGATATAGTCTAATTTAGTGTTCATAATACTATAACATGGTGGTTTTGATATTCATGGCTACACCTAATGTGAATAATTAGGATTTTCAAGTTAAATATGATAGCTTTAATGATTTAGGACTGATCCAAGTAACTATAATGAAAGGAAATGTTGGATATAGTAATTAGAGTTTCCCCTAATGGTTAACGTGTGATGGAAATAGGGTTAACACCCTTATTGCTCATCTAAACCCTAAAACCCTAGAGTAGGACCAAATAGGGTTTAATGTGATTAATGATATGCATGGTGACACTTTACAATTTATATAAATGCAAATTAAAGTTGATTGCTTGGTTTGGTTGATTGATTGGATAATATCCATGAAGTATATTCGGCATGATAATCTACATGTCTCACCATTGAGGTACATGGTTATCCTAAGATTACATGCATTAGTTTGTCAGCATTTTCTGAAGTTTTCTTGAGGCCTGAACCATGGAAATGTTGGTTGTTTATTTATATTTTGTTCAATTATAATGCCACTATGAGTATCACATAAAGAAAAATTATGTCAAGAAAATGCATGTCTATATTTGTAAGTATGAGATGCAATATATGTTGTTAGCTTACTTGCACACTTTTTCATGCACCCACCATACACATTATTACTTGTTATACTTTTCTGTGCTTTTGATTTCATGATGTCTTTAGATACATGCTTAACTATGATGATATCAAGATATGATGGAAAAAAAATTACATGAAGACATTGAGCTAAGGAGAATTACTAATTACTTCTTCTCATGTATTGTAATTCTCATGGTGAAAGTAAGAATTTGCAAACAATAATTGTGAATTAGTGAAATTATTTTCTAATACTTAAAATGATTAAAATTTGGATCCTTAGAAAAAAATTTAGGTAGTATCTCTCATCTTTTTAGCCTTCCTTAATTAGGGGTTGATAAAAAGTGAGGTCGTTACAATTAGAATCTAATTATAGTGTGTAAATGATGTACATTAGATTATATATGTTTCAAGGATTGTTAGTGTTAGTAAAACCCTAAGGTGGCTATTCTCAAAGTTAGTATAGGATAATTTTGAGGATGAAGTTTCGAATAAGGTTAGGTAGAATTATGAAATTTTGCATTATTTCTGCAAATATATATGTAAAAAATGTATGCTATGTGTGTTTATTGCATGGTATTTGTGTGTACTTTTTGTTTAAATTAGGAAATGATTTCATTAGCTTTGGATGTCTAATTCTCATGACTTTATGAACCTTAATCTTGTGCATAATTGTGAATGGAACATAAACATTAACATGAAACTTGGACCACATTTTCTTGAAAATGCATGAATTATTGTAGGCCTATCTTAATGTGGATTTTTTAGCACCTATGATATGAATCATGACACTAATATCATAGGTATATAAATAAATAAATTATCTATTGGCCTAAAAACTCGTTTGGGATTTACCCATTAGGAGTAAATCTAGGATAGTCCCTAGTTTGGGACTATTCTTGAACACTTAACACTTAGGATGTAAGTGTATAATGTGTAATTAGTTTTCATGATGTTTCATCAACACTTCCCCATTTGTTCCCTAAGCACATACGTAGGTGGATATTTTCCCATCTGCATCGCTGTACTTGGAGAACTGTGGGGAAATGCTGTCGAAATTTTCTTATAAACATAATATACATTATACACTTAATAGTGAGATTAGGTGTTAAAAAATGGGATAGGTGGTACACACATTCATTAATAAACCCTAAACCCTAATTTGTAATTATAAACCCTCAATCCTAATATGTAAACCCTAAACCCTAATTTGTAAACCATAAACCCTAAACTCTAGTCTATTAACCCTAAATGATAAACTCTAATTTGTAAACCCTAAATGATAAACCCTAATATGTAAATCCTAATATCTAAACACCTAATTTAATACTTGTTTTATATTTGATATAGAATGGATAGATCATGGATGTCCATTCCAAATCGTTGAAACCCAGAGTTTATTACTGCTCTTGATCAATGTATAAGATTTGTGGAGGAACATAAGAAATGACTTGGACATAAATTCTATTGTCCATGCCAGAATTGCAATAACAACATGAAAGTCGACACTGTCGATGAAATCAAAAGTCATGTCATGTGAAACCAGATTATGCATGACTGTAAATAATGGCACTGGCATGAAGAGATTCCTACTGTGAGATTAATATATACATCAATAGTAGTACTTGTATTGAAGAAGAAATTACCGATGATGATGTAGATGTGAATGACCCAATTCTGATAGGCATGGTTGATGCAATGCTAGATATTTGTGGGGTTAAAACACACATATCCACCTTCCTTATTTAGAAACATTGTACATGATGCTTAGAGACCATTATACTTAGGTTGTACTAAGTTTACGAAGCTGAGCACTGTGTTGAGATTGTATACTCTAAAGGATAACAATAGATGGAGCGATAAAAGCTTCATGTCATTGTTTTCTTTAATGAAAGAAATTCTTCTTGAAGGCAACAAACTTCCAATCTCAACAAAAAATTAATGAAAATTTTATGCCCAATGGGAATGAAGGATAAGAAGATACATGCATGACCGAATTACTACATGTTATTTCAAAAGGACTACATTGATTTGAAAGATTGTCCAAAATGTGGGATGTCAAGGTATAAAATGATGAATTTTGGGAGTCCAAAACTAGCTCTGCTACCACGATGATGTGCTATCTACCTATAATACTACAGTTTCAATGCTTGCTTGGCAATACCATGGATGAGGAGAATTTAAAGTGGCATGCATAGACAAAGAAAAATAATGATGGGATCCTATGACATGTGTATGATTCCTCACAATGGAAGAAGATCGATTTATGGTACCCTGAATTTGGTGAAGAAGTCATGAATCTAAGACTTCGTCTTTGTATCGATGGGATGAATCCATACATTACATTGAGCGTCCAACATATCACATGGCCTGTTATGACTGTTATATATAATCTTTCTCCCTGGTTGTGTATGAAAAATAAGTACATCATGTTGTTTTTATTGATATCGGGCCCTAAACAACCTGACAATGATATCGATGTTTATCTTGAACATTTGATTGATGACTTAGAAAAACTTTGGGGAGAAGGTATGATGACCTATGATTCTTTGTATAGAGAGACATTTTGTTTGCATGCTATGCTGTTTTATACTATTATTGACTTTCCAACATATGGGAATTTGTCTGGACACAAAGTAAAAGGATCTAAAGCATGCCCTATATGTGAGGAGAACACTGATTCAATATGACTAAAGCATGGCAACAAGATTGTGTATATTTTTCATTGAAGGTTTCTTCCAAAAGTTCATCATTATCGAAGGTTGCACAAAGCATTCAATGGATCGAATGAGGAATGGAGTGCCCCTAAACTTATATCATGGGAGGTTGTTTATGAAAGAGTAAAAGACTTTGTCAATGCATTCAGTAAGAGATCATAGTGTACGATTCTCACACAAAGTGAAAAATCTTTATACAAGAAGAGGTCAATATTCCTGGATCTTCCTTACTGGAGTTCTTTGGCAGTTAGGCATTATATATATGTCATGCATGTTGAGAAAAATGTCTGTGATAGCGTTGTTGGTACTCTATTAAACATACTAGGTAAGACTAAGGATGACATCAAATCCAGAATGGACCTACTTGAAATGGGCATAAGGAAAGAATTAACAACATAGGTTAGTAGTGTTTGAAAAATATATTTACCTCCAACATGTTACATGTTGTCTAAAAAGGAGATGAAAACCTATTGCAAGTGCTTGCTTAATGTTAAGATACCACATGGATACTCTTCTACTATCAATAGATAGGTATCAATGAAGGATCCAAAGCTGAAATGTCTTAAATCTCATGATTGTCACACTCTAATGAAACAAATATTGCCCGTGGAATTTCAATCTATACTACCAAAAAATGTAAGGTTTGCAATCACCAGGATTTGTTTCTTCTTCAACACTCTATGTAGCAAAGTTATTGATCTTGAGAATCATAATAAGTTGCAATGAGAAGTAGTCAATACCCTGTGCCGGCTTGAGATCTATTTTCCTCCTTCATTCTTTGATATCATGGTACATCTTTTTGTCCATTTGACTAGGGAAATGAAAATGATGGGACCAATTTTCTTGCATTAGATGTATCATTTTGAATGGTACATGAGTATTTTTAAAGGTGATGTTTAAAATTATTATCAGCATGAAGGGATCATTATTGAGGGTTATATGGATAGGGAGTTTGTGGACTTTTGCAATGACTTTCTCAGTTGTAATGAAGCTCTTGGAAATGACAAAAATATTAGGACTATTCTGACAAAGGGACTATAGGAGAATGAGTGAAAGTAATCAGTCGTGAGTTGTAGGAACAAGCACACTTGTATAGTTTTATACAACATCAATGAAGTGAGTACTTATATCACCTAGAATACCAATTTCATCAAGAAAAAACATCCTCAAGGCAATTCAATGTGGTATGCTAGAGAGCATAATATGACATTTATTAGGTGGTTCAAAGATAAAGTCTTACGTCAACTATCTCAAACACCAAATAATGTTGCTGAAAATATCAAATGTCTTGCCTCTAAAACAAAAATGAATGTTATATCTTTTGAAGGGTTTGGCATAAATGGATTTTCATATTACAAAAAATGTCAAGATGATAATAATGTTGTTCAAAACAATGGGGTCATCCTTAATCATCTTCATGGTATTTTTCTAGTACGAAGGATAAGAGTCCACGTGAAGCTTAAATGTTATATTACAGTGTCATTGATGAAATATGGGAGTTTCACTACATAGATTTTAGAGTTATAGGTTTTAGGTGTAATTGGGTTGATAACAACAAAGGAGATATAGTGGATGAATTATGTTTCACATTAGTGAATTTTGATAATATTGGTGATAAGGGTGAATCATTCATAATGACATAATAGGAGAAGTAAGTATTTTATATCATTGATCCTGCAAATGAAAAATGGTTAGTTGTTCTTCATGGTAAAAGGTAGTTCATTGCAAATCCTATAGATGAAGAAGAGTACTATGACTCAAGTCCATTCTTAGTTGGCTTGCCAACACCAAATGTTGAAGCTAACTCTGACTTATACATGCATGGAAATCACACATAAGGAATGTTAATTGATCTAAGATTCAATCAATACTAGAGGCATGCATTTTATTTTTTAAATGTTAGATGCACATTTGCCATTTTTTATCACTTATAGCTTACTGTTTGACTATTTTTTTAAATATTATGACATTTTTCAGATGGCATATGACTGTGAGTATGATGATTGTGAAGATGAATATCGTGAGGATGAGAACTGTGATGATGACACTAGTGTAAGTTGTATTATTTTATTACATAGATGTGCATTTTATAATGTTTATCACATTTATAAGTTTCATTTTTATGACTTACATGCTTTCTTCTCAATTTTAGCATGAGGATCTATGCCACGAGGATCTACGTCCTGAGGATGTGTGCCCATAGGATCTTATTGATCTTACTGAGAAGTATCATGATCGTGTGAAAATAAGAGGCATCACCATGCTGAACAAGTTAGTACAACAAAGGGGTAAAGGATCAAACTGGTCAATGAGTTTGATGATCAATGAAATCCTATTGGGAAGATTCATAGTTATTTTTTGCAATATCTAGGGGTTCTAACTCATAGAAAATCAGATAAAAATGTAGAATCTTGACATAAAATTTCTCAAGGCACGAAAGACTTAATATCAAATGAACTATGTGTGAGATATTATGATTTACAACTCTATTATAAAAGATATTTACAATTATATTTTTAAAAACTTTCCACTAAGTATATGAAATTTTTTCAAAGCATATTTGAACTAGATGAAAAACTACATCGCAAAAGGTGCTACAACGTTGTGGGAGGGTATTAAGGAAGTATAGGACAAATCAAACAAGAGAATACATACTAAATGAGAAAAAGAAAAATAAATCAACCCTTGAGCAATTGAACTATCTAGAGTAGAAGGTGTTGGAGGCGTTTGTTGCTATGAGAAAAATTGATGAATTCAAGCTAGTAAGCCTCCTCAATATGTATTTATGTATTATGTATTATGTATTTGACATATGTTTTGGATTAAACAGACTTTTAGC